>CM055972.1:48202500-48207500 GCA_029531755.1 Holothuria leucospilota | reverse complement strand
GAGGACGCACATCAATGTGGAATCCAAAGATATCAGCATAGATTCCAAACTCCTATACCTACACTGTTAGGCTCAGTGACTCCCCATGGAGACGCTAATATCGGGGCGGAAGTGTTTATTTGACATGCGCGCCGTTCTATTCCGCGATTTGCGTACAAAAATAAGAACGCGTCACAGAAACTTTCATCGTTAAAAGAGGTTAGCGTGCGTGCACTTTTACAACGCGTTCTATACGCCCAGAATACATTTCTCTGTGTATTATCCGGAATACTTGACGCACAGTTCTGCGCACTCTTGAAACAAACGCGCTAGTTTGCTTTCCCGTTGTGAGCGCGTAAGTAGTTGAACGCGCATATAAAATTGCGTCACTTGGAGATACCATAGAAACTGACCAATGAATGTCCATGAACTTGCAAAACCAGTCCTTGTGCGTTCATGTTCAAGTGTAAATACGTGAAATGCCGCGTTGAAGAAATAAGTTATTCTTGTTCAAGTGGAATTTACAGATAGTTCTCATTGACGTCACAGCTAGGGGTTAGCAACCGCCATGTCTGAGGGCAAGCCTGTGCACACATGCCGGGGTTGCCCTCAGACATGGCTGAAATGATACACGTGAAAAGCTCCTATGACGTCACGTAAGAACTATCTATTGAGGCGTAGTACTTCTTCAGTCAACAACATTCCGAAATAACAAGTATTAATACTTTTGTAAGACGTTCATTTGCCTGTTTGTTTTCAAAACGACTGAGCAGTGATCAGCACTTCCTCCCCGATATATTGGGTTTCATGGGGAGTCAACGTGCCATTTTTAGTTTGGAATCTATGCTTGTAATATCTTTGGAGGAATCACAGAGCAATATATATCCTGCTCTATGTGTGGAATATAGATAGTCCTCAGTGACGTCACAGCTAGAGGTTAGCAACTGCCATGTCTGAGGGCAAGCCTGTACACACATGCAGGGGTTGCCCTCAGACATGGCTGAAATAATACAGTGAAAAGCTCCTATGACGTCATGTGAGAACTATCTATACCGTGCGAAATTGAACCCGAATTGGAGATCACGTTATGTAGGTCACCTTCGGAAATAATGTAACACTGACCAATGTGGGCATGGTAACGCGCCCTACACCTGTAGCGTGTCCTTAACGCCTCTTCGGCCTCTAATGCTTTAATTCGCACAATCACAATCACGCATTAGTTCTCATCCACATCATTGCACTGCGTCTAGTACATGGATTGCCTTAGCAACTTAATGAAATGGCTACACATCAGAGTATCTGACGCAAATGTACTAATGTGTGACAAAAAACGATAAGTACCCTTACTTATTATTACCTTTGGGTTTACAAGTAAATCCAACCCCAAGAATACGAATCTAAAACTCCATTGGCCTACAGACTTCATGATAGTGCTAATTCAAAATAGGGTGTGCGCTAAATGATACAAATGATACAAAAATGTTATAAACATAGATTCCAAACTTAAAATGGCGCGTTGACTCCCCATGGAGCCACAATATCGGGCCGGAAGTGCTGATAATGCTCTGTTCAGCTGTTCAGTCGTTTTGAAAGCAAACGGACAGATGTCTTACAAAAGTATGAACACTTGTCATTTTGAAACATTGTAAATTTAAGGAGTATCACTCCTCAATAGATTTCACTTAAAAGAAGAACTTTATTTTTTCCTTGCGGCATTTTGCATTGCATTAGGTGCACTTGAAAATGTACGCACAATGGCACGTTCGAAGCTCAGTTCATGCAGGGAGCTGGAGGCTCCCTGGTTCATGGGCTTATTTATTGGTCAGTTTTATTGAATCATCAGGAACACACTCTTAAATGAACCTTTAATATCTTACGCACTCACAACGGGAAATCAACTAGGGCGTTTGTTTCCGGAGCGCACAAAAGTGTCAAGTCAAGTATTCGGGATAAAACACAGAGAACGTTATCCTGCGTGTACTCAACGCTCACGCATGCCACGCTATTTTAGGAATGAAATTTCCTGTGCGTACCTATTATTAGGGAGCTTTAGATTACACGACGTGGGCAGGGCGACGCGGCGTTTTAACCCACAGTCCACGTCGTCGAGCTGACGTCCGCGCCCTGGAACTATTGCGCTTTAGATTTCTACGACGCGGCATGAAAGTCGCGTGGCGATATTCGAACTTCGTTTGAGTATCAGACGCGCAAGCCGATCTGTTAATGGTAACAGTATTTAGCGGGAAGTATAAGTCAAACTTACTCCTTATGTAGGCCTAAATTGAAGAGTGAAGCAATTGCTATAGTTATTTAACTGATATAATGGACGACGATGAATTTATGATATGTGTGCAACGCGTATTTTAAGTTTCTAACGCAACGATTGGCATGGCAACAAAAAAATATATGACGTCATAAACTGCCTCTTGTTGCCGTTCTTTACAACGTAAAGTTACAACATGACGTCATTACGTCGTAGCCGACGTCCGCGTCGTGCAATCTTAAGCTCCCTACTATACGCACATCACCGAATAAAAAGCGGGTATGTCAAATCCACACTTCTACTCCCATATTTGCGTCTCCATGAGGATTCAATCTCCGTTACAGTGTAGGTATAGGACTTTGGCATCTATACTTATAATAGACCTTATGCATTGACATCACACTGACGTCATCTTGGGTGAAAATAATGAAGCACACGTCTGAAACGTGCACTCACAGCGTAGATTTCGCCGCACGTGTAGTAGACTTACGCGCGTGTACGATTGGTTGCAAATCAGCTGTCTGCATTTATTGGTGTAACTTGCAATGATACGCGCTTTTCCTCCATTTTCCTCCAAACGAGGGAGCACTTTCTCCTATGTGACATCGTATGCATAAGGTCTATATCTTTGAAAAGATAACACACAATGCGCCGATCGCGGGTGGTGCACTGCAGTGGCGTAGCTAGATGTTTTTGTCGGTGGGGGGGGGGGGGGGCAAAATCAAAAAAAATTCCGACAGATTATTATCTTGAAGTAATGATGTACTACCCAAAGATATTATAAGCATACATTCCAAACTTAAAATGTATAGAACGCGTTGTAAAAAGACACGCACGCTAACCTCTTTTAACAATGAAATTTCTTTAACGTACGCGTTGTTATTTCCCGGCTACGCAGATCTCCGAAAAGAACGGCGCGCATGTCAAATTCACACTTCAATATTTGCGTCTACACGAGGAGTCACTGAGCGTAACAGTGTAGGTATAGTAGTTTGGAATCTATACTTATAGAGCTTATGCACGTGACGTCAGCGCGTTTCAATTTGGCTTACTGGATGGAACTACCATACGTAGTAGGTGTCTTAAAGATACGCGCTCACGATAGCACCTTAGTAACAATTGTTGCACAATGTACGCCTGGATGGAAAAATAGAGAAACGTGACGTAGGTGCATAAGCTCTATAATATCTTTGGTCAGTACTAGAAACAAGCGCGTCTACACTGTGTACTGTTGATTTACGTTGCTATCATCAATGTTAAAGTGGGCATGACACGGCCAAAATAACTTTTGTGTATTGCAAGATTGGGTACAGTATTGTAAAAGTATCATCTCAAACACAATTAAAACCAGCGCAGTTCGGCATAAATAGAATTTGAAGAAAAACTTCCAGAAATCCAATTTCAAAAAATGCCGCAACAGGTCACCTGACTTTTATGACGCAATTGGCGGCACCCCGCACTGCGCTATGTAAGGACGCGTATCTAGATGTGAAACTAATACAACGCTTTGGGAAAGTTTCATATCTTAGAAACTTCATGAAAAGGATTACATCACAATACCCGCCCAACATACAGAGCGCAAAGCGCGGAACATGTTGGGGGCTTCGAAGCATATCATTGGCCAATATGTTCGCGTGCATATGCGCCCGTGTTTTAGCTTCCCCTGCATATAATAAACAGCTTTGTTTTTGTGCAAAAAGAACACGGTCCGGGCGCGCTGTACAGAACAGCTATGAACATGTATGGACAGTCCATAACAAGCGCGCCTTTACTCAGTGAGCTGTTCAGTAACGTTGCTATTGTGAATGGTAAGCAGTCACCGCGCAACGACGCATAGTTCACAATGTGGTCACTGGTCACGCGCGCTGCTGTATAGTATCGTAGCACAGGTGTTTGCAATGATGTACCTGCTAACACGCGTGAGCATGCACATGACTCGATATGTAGAACGATGGGTGAGCTGCCTGGTACAGTGTTACTAACCGTGCCTCCAATGACGTCACGATCTTGAGACGCGCTCACATACTTTTTTTCGCTTTGGGATTTCAGATGGCTGAGTCTGGCCTGTAAAAGGGAATTCACAAGGTCGTATGACTGTGTTTATGGACGTAGTTTAGTCGGGAAAACATTTGCTTCATTTCAAGCTGTACCCAAAGAATATTTACTGAGAAACGTACTTTGGCCGTGTCATACCCACTTTAAGTCTTTGTGTACCGAAACGCTAAAAAAATGTGACTTCTCACAAAAATTGATCTTCGAGCTTGGTTGTTGTGGCAACCATATATTTTGGTAGCATTAGACACGTTCATCATATGTGTGAATTAAGTTTCATGTATGTGTAATGTTTCCTTCTGGAATGATATTAAATATACTAAAAAATGTGATTTTTACCAAAATTGACCTTTGACTTCTTGTCACGTGACCTTTGACCTTGGTTAGCATGGTAATCACATATTTTGGTACTATTTAGCACATTCATCATATGTGCGAAATTTCATGTATGTGGAATGTTTCCTTCTGGAATTATACTTAAAATACTAAAAAAATGTGATTTCTCACAAAAATTGACCTTTGACCTTGGTTGCCATGGCAACCATATATTTTGGTAGTATTAGACACGTTCATCATATGTGTGAAGTTTTGTGTATGTGGAATGTTTCCTTCTGGAATTATACTAAAAATACTAAAAAAATGTGATTTCTCACAAAAATTGATCTTTGACCGTGGTTACCATGGCAACCATATATTTTGGTAGCAT
>CM055972.1:48130000-48197500 GCA_029531755.1 Holothuria leucospilota | reverse complement strand
ACCGGGTGATTTTGGTATGACACTTTCATATCGGAGAGTCATCATAGACTGGAATATAGAATAACATGGGTACTTTTGCTAACAATATCTCCCAGATTGTCGTAAATGGCACTTACCAAGCCTTGTAAGTTGTATCTACGTATTTTCTTCATTCTGAGATATCATGATTTAGAAAAACACACTTGAAAAAAGAAGAAAAGGTAAACAACAGAAAACCTTTTAGCCCTCTATATATTTCCTACCAAAAGGCATAAGTCCCCTATAATTTTTTGAGGTCATTCAACTTGGTCTATCTGGCTCTCGGGCCCTTTCCCGACCTTCACTGATCTGCTCTACCAATGTCTCACTATATGTCTATCGATTTGATTATGGCTGTGCAATGGGATTGTGGGTAGGTATATAGGAGGATGCATGAGGGCGATTTTTCAGGGACGTATTTATATTTAGAGTCTGGTGATGGAAAGTTGGAGCTGGAATTTCAATAAGGTGATTTCTACAGCCAGAAAACTTCAATTTGTGCAACTTATACCGTTAATCATCTTTAATTTTGACCTATTTATATTCAGTCAGCATCCCTATTGCCCCACTTTTTCCCCTAACTGATCTGTTTGGTCGAAGAATTATTTTGTTGATAAATTTGTACCCCATGCAGCCATCCACTTTACAAACGTATATGTCATACTTATGGGCACAAACAGGGGTTGCAGAAGTAGGGCTCATTCGTTAGGAAGGAATCCTCACATAAAAGCACCGGGGTATATCTGAGACTTTCGCGTAACAATTTTCCAGCTATTGTCAAGTTTACCAAGATGTGTGCGCTGAGACATTCCTACACCTCTGAGCCATGTCATTGGTTGGATTAAGTTTTGGAACGACTATAGCACCCGACCTGTCCTATATATAGTAATAATAACAAAAGCATTGAAAATAACAGATGCAAAAGGATGTTTAACACATTTAAGAAATCTTTTACTTCATTTTTAATAACAAATATTACCCGTCTGTCAACATTAAAATATATCGAAAAGATTGATGATAATTGTCGGCAGGGCCGTCGCGACCGGGGGGTGTGGGGGTCTCACCCCTCAAAGTTCGTCAGAGCGACGATAGTCGGAAAATCTGAAATGCCAGTTGGTATTTCTGATATCTCAGTCTAGCACATTTTTCCGACTGAGCCTTTGTCAACTTTGTATATATTTTCCAACTAGACCAAGTGAGAATAATACCAAACGTTATTTTCCTCACGTAAAATCAAATCAAAGCTGTCCTTTTTTCGCAATTCTTCTCAAACTCTCAAAATTTTCTCGCGCGCTTCAAACCTTACCTCAGTGTTGTTCTTATTATCAATATCTTCCGATAGCAACTTTCGGAGAAGCACAACAGCAGAAGTTAAAAGCTGTTCACAAATTACCAGGTAAAAGACTGGCTTTTTGAGTGGCATGTTGGTTTGTTGGGCAATTGAAAGTATCTCGATGCAGATTCTGAATGCAGGTTTTATTATGGAAATCGTATTTAATGAGAATTTGGGCGCGCTTTGCTCGCATGCGTCACGATTTACAATCAATCTCATGAACATTATTAAGGTAATTATACCAGAAACAGTTCTATGGGAGCTAGGGCGCTTTAGACCCCCTCCCAAATTTTTCCGAGTCCCACAAAATTGCGCAAAATTTTATACAGACTAATATTGGTGAAGACATAGATATACTCAGAAAATATTCCAAACGTCTATTTATCAAGCCCGTAAACAGTAAGTTCTGTAACGATTATTTCTATAACTTCCAAAAAATTTCGCGCGCTACGCGGGCTTTCATCTATATCTCTATCTAGTGGTAACGCCCCCGTTTCAAACATATTGGATATCAACGTTTCCACAAATGTTCTTCCGTGTAGGCGTGATTCTAGAGAAACACGAAAATGTATCGTGCGAAGTTTTTTCCTCTTTTTCCTAACTTTTGGAAGATTCTTTCTTCAGCCTCGCCATCGTGGCAGACATATTTTGTAAGAAAAAAAAATTTCGGTTTCGTAGGAGATCCTTAATGGGTAAGATGAAGAATGTAATCCCCGACGACGACCATGCAGTCACCGTGACCAGAACAAATTTCTTGGTTTTGTCCAGATTCTTCAATACAAGCCCAAACTTTTTCAACTTTCCTTAATGAAAATTCAGTATAACCTCAAATTTTTCGGCGCGCTTCGCGCGCCTTATATTTTGAGTTCGGCAACCCATTGTATCTGTCGGGACTTAGAGTAGCTGACCCCCAGTCAGGGCGCTTCCCCCTCATGTCGGCAAATCAAAGCACCACCCCTGGCTGAGCCTGCTTGCAGGTTTTTCATTTTGGCATTGAAGTATACCCCCAAATTTCGGCGCGCTTCTCAAGCAATCCTCGCCATCCACGTTGTATCACTTATGAACATTATAAGCACAACGTACCAGTGAACTTTTATAGCATAAACTAGGTGTACATTCTGAAAACGCACTTGTTAGTCCTGCACCCCTTTTGCTATACCTGTCTGGGAGGTCTAGTATCATTTTTCTGCACCTATACTCTCCCTCCCGCCCATCTCCCTCCCGCCCATTCCCCATTGCTGGAAGCTGTTCGTCTGGATTTTCGTTCAAAGTAAAAATACGATAGATGTAAAGTGCTTGGCGTCATACTCTATATTATTATTTAGATGCCAGGTAATAAGCATTACGTCATTGCCCCATTTTATATAATTGATCCAGAGCTTCCAGGAGGCCTATACAGGTATACGCTAGCATTAGATGCCAGAACAGAAGGCATTAAAGTAGTCAAAGGGGGGGGGCTTCAGGAGGTTTGTTGACAACGTATTCCTCTCTTAGACAACATACGTTCTACTTTCACCTAACCAAATCTTAGTACTCACTAAATTATGGACATTTTCCAGCCATATATGATCAGTTCCAAAAGTATCCCAAGATAGCACCATTTTGCATCTAAGCAACCTTACCGTAACAAAAATTTCTCAAAGGGGAGGGGCACCCCTCCCCTCAGGCCCCTCCCCCAGGGCGGCACCTTTATGAAGTGACAAAGGAAGGATCCCCACTGCTGTATTATATAAAAGTAACGCCCATAAAAACGAAAATGCAATTTACGGGCCACCACTCATTTGAAAAAATCAAACCAGTCGGAAAAATTAGAATTCATTTATTTATGGACATTTTCTAGCCATATATGATCAGCTCCAAAAATATCCCAAATATAGCTCCATTTTGCATCTAAGCAACCTTAAATTAACAAAAATTTCCCAAAGGGGAGGGGTCAACCCCTCCCTTTAGACCCCTCCCCCATGACGGCACCTTTATGTAGTGACAAAGGAAGGATCCCCACTGCTGTATGTAAACGCAGGACGCATAAAAAATGGTGCAATTTACGCGCCACTTTTCAGTTGGAAAAAAATATCCATCCAGTCGGAATTTGGAACCTTCACACCCCCTCAAACATATGACCCTAGCTAAGGTCCTGATTGCCGGTATATTTTTTTCGACCCTCAAGTTATTTTAGATTCCGATTTCTTCGCGGCAGAACTGAGTCGCTTCGCCGTGCGGATGTGGCCAGCGGGCCCCCATTTAAGAACCCAGGGTGTATAGAAATGGAGTCGCCCAATGTAAGGGGGTTCATTTCAATTAGATGAGGTCAGATGTTGCAATGTTAAGACGCCAAACGAAAAACTTGAAGATTTTGCACATGTCAGCAGAGGGATTTTCCTCACGGTTTTGAACCCCCATACACTTCCGTCACAGGTTTTATCAGACGGAGACTAAAGTGTGCAATAAGAATAACACAGACGGTTGTGTAAAAATAGCAAATGTATAGAGTAGAAACATCGCGGGTAAAACACGAGGAAAATTTGGAAGATCTTACATGTACCACTCGTAAATACGCGGAATATTACATCTTTTAGCTCATGATATATACCTCTGTCATCTACGTTAAACGATTTTCACGTTTTGGCACTCCAAAAAAGTGGAGGTGTATGACCCAATTCCCATGAAATCCAATGAGTGAAGACCCCGGAAACTCTGCAAGTAATTAAAATTGGTGAAACTTGCAGGCACCTTTATTCCTTACCAGACAACAGTGCAAGCTCAACCACGAACTTCATAGAAATCATCATCGCGAAGTACACCGAAACAAAACTTGTTAAACTTTGGTAACTGTTAATGTGTCCATTAATTAAATCTTGTACAACACGCCACGGATGATATTTATTTTCATATGATCCGCTCTCGATGCCAGATCCCTGTCACAAGGGGTGAGTAGTTTGCCTGTATTTTTTGGAAAAGAATTTCGCCAGAATCATTTCGTGTATTACTATCAAGACTACTGAATAATAGCTGTCATGCAGGTATGGAACTTGGACCGTGCATACATGCGCACAAAACCGACTGAAAGTTTGCACTTGGAATCACTTTCAGTAACTAATTGCATGCAGGTACCCTATTACGCCACGTTTTTCTGACTAAATTTGTCTTCTACCAGTGCAAGTCAGTAGGTTAAGAATGCTAACGAATCCCCCGTGCTTTCAAATTTTCTTTCAGTCAAATTTGTCTGCACAAAAGTAAGGGAAACCGGGAGAGGGCGTCTCTTCTCAGCATCATTGCAATAAAGCCTTTGTACCTCCGACATCACGCCTATATGTACAAGAACCATGGAGCTACTGCACAGAGGGTAAGAGCGAGTCATTGATGTCACGAGTATGCTTGGCACAAGTCTAAAAGCGCTTGACTCGTCTACCGTACAGCTGTAGACAGCCTGTAGGAATTTATCCAGGAATATTCATATGCTTTTTTCTGTATAACATAAAGTTCGCTGCAGCAACGATCGAAACTTTAATGCACTTTGTTTGCTTTACGAATCTTGCTACGAGTGTTTAGTGGGTTAAGATACTTTTCTTTAGCATAATTTGCCTAAAATGCAGAATTTGGGTGGTTTTCGGAGGCCAAGTGGAAAAGATAGGGTGTGACATTTACATTTCGGTTCTGGTCATGAGCCTGGTTGCTGGGTGCGCCCGCATTCGTCATTTCAGGCCGATAGCAGTTGGACGCGATGTCCGTTGGGCGTTAGCCCGTGGTGGTTCTAGCGTCTTTGTGAGCTAGTTTGGAGTTTGCTGGGGAAATTGTGGCTCCCTGCCGCTCAGATTTTATTGCTGAAATGTCGTGATCACCATCTTTAATAAGCCTGCCGTTCTCCTGTCAAAAGACGGAAACTTAACCTAGTTCCGTAAGTAAACTGTTTTGATACATTTCATGTTATTTACAAACCTTACACTTAGCTTTAGTAAAATGTGCTTGGTTCAGGAGACGCCTAGCTATAGGCAGTAAATTTGCTTAACGTAAAATGTGTAAATACGTGCGTCTCGTATTAATTTTTCCCTTCCATTTTGTCGTTTAACTGCCTCTCAGCATAGCATCTGTTTTTTAGGGCCCAAAACTTGGAATAACTTACCTGAAAGACTTCGTAGTAGCTCCAGTAGTATAAGTACTTTCAAAAAATCTCTTAAAGATCACTTAATGCAAATTTAAATGCGAACTAAGGCTTAATTATATTTTATTTCCATCTAAGTGTCTTTGCTTTGTTTAGTGTTATTCTATATCTTTCTGAATCTCGTAAGCTTTTTCACTCCACTATATAAGTAATCGTGTACCTGTTTTGTTTTGTTTTTGTCAAAGGGTAACTCATTCCCACAAGCAGCCGTTGCTTTTTCTGAGTTGTCCCCAGTCTATTTACTTTTACTTTTAACGAAATTGTACACTGTATCCACTGATAAAAAAGACTGAAATAAATGTCAAATGAAATGAAATGAAATGAATGAAATGAAATAAAAAAAGCAACGATAAAATATCTGTGAAGAGAAAGTCAAGGGGTTAATGTATTTACGTGTATAAATGTAAGCTAAGAGCAATGAATGCGTTCATACTGCGCCTTGGAAAGACAAGACAGAGAAATGTCAGTCACTTTCATTGTTTTGTGTTTACATTATGTAGGCTACCTTTAACCAATTACCAAATTACGATGTTTTCTGTTAAATATTTGTACATACATTCTGTATTATTTTACATTTATTCCAGGTTTTTTAGTTTGTTGTTGCAATAAACTTATAGGACTGAGGTGAAGGTATACCGTTTTTTATCGTAGTCTTTCGTCCGGTGGTGCCTGCTTTACCCTACCCGTGACAATGGAGAACGAACGATTTTGGTAGGCTACTGGTACTTTGCAAAAGATTTGTGATAGCCAATTAAATTGGCTACAAATTCATCATTCATTTCAAAAGTCTTCACTTCCCTGCAGAAGTGATAAACACCTTCAGCTTTTTTACTCTTTTGGTTGAAAATCAATGCCACCCATGCTGGTGTCCATTCAGTGCTTGTATTTTTTATGTAAAAGGAATGATCACTTTTGGCCATAATGATCATCATTATGCTAATTTTACACAATCAACATGTGAACACACGTGATGAAGCTGTGAATGCTTACGATATGTTGAAAGCATTTTTACCACTTTTATTATTTTCCTTGTTATTATTACCCCTTTTTTCTTTCATTTGTGTCTTATGTCTTTCTTTAGCCCCTTTCCTGTTTTCTCTTTTTCTTTCCTGTTTTCTTTATTCAACCCGGGGAGTACGCACCACATCTTTCCTGGATAAGCTCACGATATTATAGAGAATTTCATCCTTAAAGGGAAAAAGCAATCCCCCCCCCCCCCCCCCAATTTGCATTAGTGTGCCACGTCATGCTAATTCAGGAATGGCTCATATCAATCATGCGATAATGTTTTTGTTACTTATTTGTCAAATTTATTCAGGTTACCTTCAATATTCATTGCTTTTATAAACATAGAATGAAATATAATGAAAGATACTTGTAAAAGAAATAAGGGGGGATTTGTAAGATTTAGCAGATGAACTTGAAAATGAGCTTATTAGGGGCCCTGGGCTGCTTTATCCCTTTAAACTCAGTTTGGACAGTACAATTCTTATTTAGAAAATAGTGTGTACTAATTGCTTGAGATTATAGGACTGAAAAACAATTTTTGTCAATAAAATGTTATCTTTTTCATTCAAGGTGCGCCAATATGGTGGAATGAGCACGCACATAAGGTTTTAGTGGACCACCCCCTCAAATTCCTTCAATACCTAACTGGTCTGAGATGACAGACCATAAAAACATTGAGTCCATCTTTTGAAACTCTGAATCAGAAAGAACCGTGTTGATATTTAAAATGAGAACTAAAACTTAAAGATGTATAATTACTATGTTTCGAAAATCGAAGGAAACAGAACAAGATTTTTTTAGAATTAAGACTAAATGTTACTCTGCTATATAAAGAGAATTTGACAACCGAAATGCTGAAAAGTAAAACTAAGATAAACCTCAGCCCCTTTTAATTTTTCTTTCCTGAAAAGTAGAGGTAATCTTATTACGTTCCCTTCCCATTTCTCCAGTGGTTTCACCAGTACGTGCATTATATGAGTGACGCATTGGTTATGTGTTTCCAAACCAACTGAGGTAACAATGTACAAATTTTTCATCCGAAGGGAAGTCGTTTTTCTATGTTTAAGTGAAGATACAGCGAAGAACAAAACCAATTATGTATATTATTCTGTAATCATGTTGGATTATACATAAAACTTGCTCTTTGCATAACAACTAGCTAGCATTTGAACATCGTTCGAGTAATTCCACACCAACCCTAATTGATCTCCGAGCCTTTGAATTTGTATTACATTGTACTATAAAATGTCTTACTACTCTTTTGAATATCTGCATGTATCCAAGAGAATCAAGAGGGTGTTGTCCAAAGTAATACCTGTCTGTTTCAAGCGGCCTATGTATTGCGCGTCTTGAGCATCTTGCTGATGAAGACATGACATTGATTGCGACCATCTTAAATAAAGTATACAAGAAAAATCAGTCTTCTTCGATTAAGTCATATACATATACTGTCTGTGTGTCATGTGTAGCTAAGAGGAGTTTTTCTCCTTGAATTGTATCCACTACAGCAACAACGTACCCTCTATCATCCATCTCCCTCGTTGTGATTAGCTGACTGCCGTCAAAATTATACTGTACGAGGTAGCACTGCCCCCAAATCCCGTATCTCCACAACATGTATACCAAACCCAGTTTGTCCGTACACACAGACCATGGGGTTAAGTCATCCATATCTGGTTTCTTGAATTCACCCACAACCCTGCACACGTCCTCATTCATGGTAGTTACATAAGCTTTCCCCCCTTTAAAATCACACACAAGAAGATGGCCGTCACTGACAGTTATATCTCGTGGCCATTTGATAATCTCTGGAAGTGTCAGGGTGTGAAGGTAATTCAGCTGATCATCAAATACATACACATCTCTGCTGTCTTCACCCCCCACCAAGATGTGATTGTTGATAGGATCAGTACCTACACACCTTACACACCGATCTCTCGGCCAGCTGCTGATGACGTCACTGATGTTTTTCGTGATGTATGAATCTCCAAGTATGTCATAAACACCAACCGTGTTTGGCTGACAAATTGTCGCCATTTTATTTTGTGATAAGAAGTCACAGGGATGCCAGGGTATAGATGTTTCTGCAGTTATTTTTTTCTGCCGTAATATTTTACCATCCAAATCGATAACAGCGATTAATGCCTTATTTTCTGCTAATGGACATCCACTTATGACAATATTACCCTCACCACTGCTTGTCACACCATTGACGTAGTGGAAGGTGTTACTCAAAGTGATTTTCTTTTCCATTTGTTCAGATATTTTAGACATATCTGGCTTTCTAAAGGAGCATAATTTCTTATAATTGATTTGCACGTTAGACAATGTTTGTAATTCCGGAAAGTCTTTTCTCAAATCTTTAATCAAATTTTCAGCTGCAGCTTGTATATCAGGGATACACAGAGCAGCTGTCCAATCGTTTTCAGAAGCAATAACGCTCGACGCCAGGGCATGAAGGTTTTTAAATTGTTTGTTAGTTTTTTCAAAATATTCTAACATCGCCTCGATGTCTTTTAAGTTCTTATTTAGTTCTATTTTTATTGAGTCTAATAATTCCTCTTTATCTCTGTCAAAGTGATATAGTTTTTTAATCAGCTGGGCAAGTTCTCTTTCCACAGAACTTTCCCGGTATTTTAGAAGATTGCTAGACTCAGTCTTTTTTAGTTTAAAGAGTTCTTCATACTTTTTATTTACCATCCTGATTTCTTTTTCCTTTTCTCTTTGCAATAAATCAAATATTTGCTTTTCAGTGTTTTGTTTTTCGAGTTTAATTTGCTGTCCACTCTTCTCTACATCATCTATTTTCGTCTTTGTTTTTTTGACTTTAGATTCGTAGGTTTTTAGTAAACTTTCTTTTTCTCTTTTTACATTGGAAAATAACTTTTCCTTCGCCTGTCCAGGAATAGTAAGATTTCTTTCTTTGTGAAGTTTTTCCAGAGTTTCAAGCTGTTGAGCTAACATTTCTCTTTTAGCCTTGGCGAGTGCTCTAACTTCATGCAGGTCATGTCCTTTGTGCACACCAAGCATACACGCCATACAAACCGGGAGATCATCGCAAGTTTTACAATACAGTTCAGATATTTTCTCGGGGTGAGTAACACATCTAGGAGCATCTCGCATGGAAGCCAATTTCTCGATTGTGATACTTTTTGATTCAATATCTACAAGAGATAGCGTGTGCTTTTGATGGTCTTTCAGAAACTTATTTTTTACATGAAAATTATGACAGTCTTGGCAAAGAAAGTCATTGCACTTAAAGCAATACGCTGTTACTCTGAGTTGCTTTGAACAACCATAACATTCGCGCATTTGGTCACTCCTAAGGGACTGTTGGATTTGTACGTATTCCACAATGTTTCTCATGTAAAAATCTGTTTTGAATCCTTCAATTCCATTACCAGGGATTTCGACTTCTTCTCTACACTCAGGACACATGAATACGTCACTATGAGATTGTATTAATGTACTCAGGCAATCTGTGCAGTATCTATGGAGACATGGTAACAGCTTCGGTTCCTTAAGTTGCTCCAAGCAGATAGAACATTGGCAAAACTTGTCATCTATATCTTTCAAGGGTGATGCACTTGCCATCATACTAGAATAACGTGCAGACAGTTCTGTTAAGAAAAAAGGAGAGTGGTTAAACTATAATTTCCGGGTAAATAAGCCCAAGGCTAAACAAAGAAAAAATGCTCAATTGGTTAATGTTTCTTATGCTTCATTGTTAGAGTGATACAGACTAACCTTCCATAGAAGCTTCACTGTTCTCATTTAGCTACGAGCGCACTGGCTTGGGCATATTGTTACTGTACTTCATTCCAGGCTGTCCTCAGCTATAACGAGGAAATTGCCCTGTTATCATTAGACTTGAACGTCAAAGTTTGCCCAAATTCCCTCTTTTAAAGAAAGGATAACTTCCTGCTCATAGTGTTCTTTTCCGTAAGCTCTCATTGAAACTAATATAACCCCTAGATGAAATTAAAGACTCTACGGACCAATAGAATAGTGTTCCTGCTCATAGTATTCTTTTCCGTAAGCTCTCATTGAAACTAATATAACCCCTAGATGAAATTAAAGACTCTACGGACCAATAGAATAGTGTTCCTGCTCATAGTATTCTTTTCCGTAAGCTCTCATTGAAACTAATATAACCCCTAGATGAAATAAAAGACTCTACGGACCAACGGGGGGGGGGGGGACTGGGAGGCTTTAGCCCTCGTCAAAAATGCATTGGGCGGAAGCATGATTCCGCCCTCTCAATTCAAAGACGGAGATACTTTATTTTTTACCTTTGAAACAATGTCAAAGTTTTGCAGTCATTTTCCTTAAAATTTGACCAGCATATTGCACCAAATTGCATCTATACGGACCCTCAACTGTTAAAAAACATTTTTCGTTACACTCCCACTTGAGGCGGTGTGAAACAACGTTCAGCCTCCTAGTCGAGAACAGCTTCCTACGGCTGCGCCCATGTTGATATGTGATTTAAACAGCCGGGAGCTTCAAAATCTTACAATCATGTACATTACAATTTTTTCACAGTAATCAGATTAAAACAATATACTGAAATATCATTAAATAAGGATATACACTAAAAGTTGTTTTATTCGACTTCGGTGAAAATATAACACGAAGATGACTTGTCACTTTTCAGCCTTTCAAAAATGTTTGTCAAATAGTTTTACATAAGAAACAAATAGCATAATGCAGCGCTGTAACCAACCTCACCTATCCCCATTTCAAGCCAGTTCCGATTGCAGTGGTCACTACTGCGGCAGGCTCGTAGCCAGAAAATGTACTAAAAAGGAAGGGGAATTGCCAGGCTCGAACAATTTTCCGGGGGCGATATATACTAAAATGCATTAAGGCAACGGTAATGTTTGATCTTCGAGGGTCGAAAATTTTTCCAGGAGGAATGGATGGGGAAGGGAGGCTTCGCCTGGCCATGGGCTTGCTTTGCGGGTTTATTTCGTGTCCAGTACCATACTACCATCTGCTTCCTAGCCAAATCCAATTTCAGTGTCCTCAATTCCGGGCCAGTTTCGAGTCCGGCCATTTGACCTTGTAGCATGTCATGCAAATGATTTTAATACTATTTTTCAAATACACTTAACTCGAAACGTCATCTTAGGAATTAAATTTACAGTCTGACCCAACTTTTAATTAAGGTGGATATGTGTGACCATTCATGCATTAAACTATATGTGCACCAATAACAAAGTTAGAAGTAGCTTTTTAAAAATAGTTCTTTTTGGAATCGGCTCAGAGTCCTAGTCCATCTGCTGCTCATTTCGAATCAATCTGGAGTTCGTGACCTGCCTCTCCGGTCCAATCACGAGTCCTCTAAGAAGTGTAATCGAGTACCAGTAAGAAGTGGACTCTAGTATGCCGGAATTGAGTCCAAGTAAGACATAGAGGGTTACAGCTCTGACATGATATCATCAAAACACCTGTCCTGAGAACTTGTAGAGGTGATCACAACGAAACACATTACTTTAAGTGCAGTGCATTCGAATTATGAATACATATGTATATACAGTCTCGGAGACTTCCAAGGGGGTGGGGACGGGTTGGGGTCTCGTCAAGACACATTTCGCGCGACGTCATACTTTGCATACGCGTCCATGTTGCAAGAAAGTTTGTATATTTTGTGCATTAACTGCATAGGCGTTGGAGGCAGGGGACTGGTTGCGGAGAGCCGGAGGCCGAGCAAAGAAAAAAAAAACTTGTCGATTCTCAGGGTTTAATTCATGTCAGCATTGACCAACCTATTAACAGGTAAGTGATATATCCTGTTATGCTACTATGCTATTTGGTAATTTCATACTATAGTAGACAATTATCTAAGGATCAGACTGAAGAATGATGACAGTTCAAGTGAACTTCCTATGCTTCTCCTACTGTTTCAAATGTAAAGCAATGCCCATTGTCCACAATTGCAGTTATATTTTGTAATGATGGCAATTGTGGACAGGGATTACTGGTCAATGTCACAAATTAGCCTCAACAATGTTACAGATACCAGTAGTGTTATTACACGGCATACATACCTACTGTATATCAGAACTCAGTGAATTACTGCAAATCTTAAAAATTGGAGGCAACCCATGGAGTTGCATGCAAATCTTATCCCTGTGACCTGTTCTAATATAAGTGCATTGTGGTTTCAATGATGTCTTAATAACACCATACTTTTTAGACCTAATCTTTACCACATGACTTCTATAAATGTCCTAACCTTCCACAATATTTTGATATAAAAACTGCGACTTGAAGAATCCCAGTTACTAAAACCAAGTTAGAACTCATACAGTGCACACTGCATCACATGTATCTATGCTTCCTACCATGAACGTTTTTTCCTATTCTTTGCATTGTTTGGAGTTTGACCTCTTGATGACCTTTCACTCCACAACAGCATTCTTGTCAATCCGGGGCATCACCACGTCAGATGTGAAGTAAGCGAAAGGTCCTTTCCACAGCATACTGTGTCATGTGTACTGTATATACAGATTGTTGAATAATAATTAGATAACATTCAGTTTTTATGTAGCCCTTTATCACTTGGAACTAACAGTGCTTCACAAAAATATCAGGGCCCCTGGACAGCAGAAACCCATTCTAGAAACAATCAGAATTTGGCTGCAGCTAAACCAGGACCAATGGCACGTCACCTCACAAGTACCAGTTTACTCCTGGGTGGAAAGAGGAATATCTCAGTAGAGGCAACTGAGATATAAGCATCTTTCCCAATGACCCAACGTAATGAAAACGGCAGCACTGGAACCAGCATACTTGCGATCAGAGGATTATACTTGGCTCGAAACTCTGACGCTTTTAAGCCCATTGTGCCCTCAAAATGCCTACCCTAGGGCCTAGGCTACGCTAGATGCAGTCACCAAATAACACACTTCCATGGTCAAATAATTTTTTTTTTGCATGGCCTCATCAATGGGGGTCGGCTGGTAAAATTTTCCATACATTGCATGGGCTAAGTTATGCTAAAGATTAAACAATTACTCATTTAGCTTAGGGGCTTTAGGCCTACCACCAGTGGCGAAACCAGAATTTCTTTGTTGGGGGGCAAGACTTTTCTCAAGGGGGGGGGGGCAACCAATAAGCTTTTTATGCACTTACTGTACTGAAGCCTGGTGCAGCATCATGTAAAGTGTACATGACTGTGGTAAGGTATATGTTGATACTGCATGCATGCGGTTAAGATATGTTTTGACAAATTAGACAAGACCGCCATCATTTCTTGTTATTGATTCAGTTAAGATCGTACCTGCCAACTGGCCGAATTGATAAATTGCCAAGCTGGTCATATTTATCAAATTTTGTATAGCCTATAATGTAAATGTCATATTTTCGTCTGTCAAAGAATTAAACTCTTCCCGTTTTTCTTTTAAACACATCGCTTGAAATTATTGGGGGCAAGAATGTGTTACAAAATAATTTTAGGGAGCACTAGTGCCCCTGGCTCCCCCTTGGCTACGCCACTGCCTATCACTAATCACTATAGCTTTGTTCCAAAATTACAAGTTACAAAAATAAGCCTTACGTTAGACCAAATGCAACTGTTTCACTAACTTTACTTGGCCAATGATAGGCCAGCCTAGGCTTGGGTCTGGTCAGCATATAGAGCACGATATAGGCTAGAAACAATAGGTCAACATTACTCAAATGTCAGGCCGCTGTAGTGTAGGTATCCTACTAACAGTTAGGCCTAGGCCTACGCTAGTGTTAGCGTCTTACGTTAGGCTAACTTAAAGTTTACGGTTAGACCTGACCAAACTTAACTTGAAAATACAACAAACCATTAATATCATTACTACAGTTATCGGTAGTTCCGGGCCGTGATTCCAATTAGGGCCCAGTTATCCATCTTTCGTTGACTTTCGAAGACCATAATTGAAATTGTCCTTTTGATACCAAGTACCATATGCCGTATATTGTTGTGCGTCTTATTTATGACGTCTGAGCCTCGACAGAAACTGAACAGTGCCACGAACAAAGTCGCCAGCTAAAAAGTCACCATCTAAAAGTTTGCCACCACCTCGTTTTGTGCCACGACTTGCAAAGTGGTAGTTACTTCCTTTTACGTCGTTATTACTAAGTGAAAGGGCGCCACTACTTAAAAAACTGACACGACGCTAAAAGCAGCGGTTGACCCAGTTTGTGTTACCACTTATAAAGTGGTGTAGTTACTACTTCTTTTGCATTGTTCTTTCTACAAAACTTACGCCGTTACTTTAAAAGCTGCGACAAACTAAAAAGTGGTTACGTTGCTCTGTGTTGTCACCTAAAAAGTGGTAGCCATTGACTGATTTTGCATCGTCACGACCTAGTAAATGGAAGCCACTACTTCAAAAGTCATCGTTACCACTTCAAAAGTTATCGTTACCGCTTCAAAGTCATCTTTACCAATTCTTTAAATCGTCGTTATCGACAATATTTGCCCTTTTCGCGTTCCATACATATTAGACCATTCACGGTTACGTCCCTGGTTGGCATTGGTATTCAAAGAGCTTCACACGAACACATGCGCGTATGTTAGGTGTTTGCGCGTGTAAACGCTTGCGTGATTGCACCCAGAAAGTAGTACTTTTTTATGTGACAACAGTGTTGTAAGCGCGCCTTACCAGCTTTTTTGCCAACCTGCCATGACATTTGTTTGAAAACATAAATGAGTCTAAAAACTTATTTTTTGAAATTTTTTTTCAAATAATACATGTTGATCTTCTTTCTGGGCATGTAAAGTTTGCTTCAGTTTTGACGAATTACTTGGGAGGGTGTTGTTTGAACAGCAATTTCAGCAGATATCTTATTCAACCTAACTTTGATATTAACGAATTGAATAGCCGACTTTCAGAAGCCTAATGCTGTATAGAAATGAAATGCCACTTAATAATGTGAAATTTGGACCACTTAGCTTCAGAATTTGCAGTGTGTACAGTGTGGTTCAAATTAAACATGAGGAGTGGTCCATAGTACATTCACACAAGTGCAATGTAATTCATATTACAAATGGCACATAGTTCAATTACACAAGGTATGGCTAATTTGGACCATTAGATCACATTTTTAAAACGCAAAGTTTACCCAGTGTATGCATATTCCGGCCAATTTATTTTATGGCAGTATCAACTCATCAAAAGTAATTTACTGTTTTTGATTCCTTGCCGAAGGCAGGCAAGGAATCCATGTGATGGTGATGTCATGTGCGGGTGTGTATGTGTGTGTATGTTTGTTTGTGACGCTTGTTGTAATCGCGATATCTCAAGATAGGAATGACGACGCTTTTTATACTTGGTATATAGATTTGCCATATTAGGAGGAAGAACCCTATTGTTTTGCTGGAGGTCAAAGGTCATTTGAGCCACCAGAAGTTAAAGACCGAAAACCTTGTAATCGCGATACCTCAAGATAGAAATGACCGACACTTTTTATATTAGATATATAGATTTTTTCATGTTAAGAGGAAAAATCCTGTTGTTTTCGATAGAGGTCAAAGTTCATCTGAGGTCACCTGAGGTTAAAGTGCTGAAACCTTGTAAATGGCGTGTAATCACGATATCTCAAGATAGCAATGATCGACACTTTTCGTATTTGGTATATAGATCTGCAGGGCTGTCAACTCTTAGTGACTCATGAGAGTGAGATTCGCTGGGAAACTACTGACGGGGAGCGCGACCATCGGTCCGCGCGGAGCGTCCCGCCAGAGGGACTTTTAGCCAATAATATCCCTAGTTTGCAAGAAATGGCACTTCCCGTCCCTCATTACTGCATGCCCACAATTGCCATTTTTCAGATGTTTCATGTTCCTGGAAATTTTAAAGGAGACATTTTGTTCACATTATAAATAGGCCTAGTACGAAAAATTAGAATTTCCTAGGCCTACCCGTATGTATTGCTGACAGTCCAAAATCGAATATAAATATATCCGGTGGACTCACACATAATTGTTCACATTTGGGTTGAAAGGGGCTAGCTCAATGATGGCAAGATTATACGTACTATAAGCTGCACTACTGTCAGCCTACTGCAGACTATGATCAGTTGAAGTAACTCAGGTAGCGTAATAGCTGGCTCTTTACTGACACCCGACGCATCGTTGCGTTATGAGTGGATTTGCTTTTCACCATATTCAGATATTGCGTGAGAAACTGATGCTTCATGGGGAGAGCGTGAGATTGCCCCGAAATGCGTGACTCTCACGCTGAATGCGTGAGAGTTGCCAGCCCTGTCATAACTAGTTGGTAGAAGGTCCACAGGCCCTATAACTAGGTTTGTGCCTTGTGACATCCATGTTACATCTAATGCACAGCCCTGTCCGAGGGCTGTACTGCTGAATGCCTTGGATGATGCATATTTTACAGATTCATTTTTCATTACTCCATTTTTACTTTTCAAGTTGTTGAAGTAAACCTGTCATTGGTCAAGATGGTGCATGTAATATCTGAATTGCATTATAATGCAATGCTGTTGTGTAGGCTGAGGATGGGCTACCTTCAGCCTATAACTTGCCTTAGGCAGACCCAGTAATTACAGTTACGCTATGCCATGGAAATGTGATTACTGTAAGTGTCTAAAACATTGCACTTTAAAGTGCACAAAGACTAGGCTTTCTGAAAGACCCACTTCTAATCAATGCTGCGTGTTTGTTAACGTCTTTTATTGAGACATAAAAGGCCGGCCAAACATTAATCAGTCAGGTAAGTTTTCCTTGCAGGTTATACTGATGTGTTACATGGATTCATAGGCACATATATCATTTGTAAAGTAAAAAGCAGATTTTGCAAACTAGCCCTGGACTCTTTTCATGCATCTATGAACAACTGAAGATAGAAGCATTGTCAGAAAATTTTTATGAAGAGAGGGGGGACACATTCCAACATTCCACTAGGGAGAAATATCTAGTGAAATATCTAGTGTAGAAAGTGAACAACCACTTTAGATTTAAGAAGGAGGGTTCGTCATGATCTATTTATATTGCATCCTTTTGTATCCATCCACTTTAAAATTTGAAGAGGATCAATTTGTCTTCAAATATTGGGACTCAAAGATGCCATGATATAGTCATATACTTCTGTAGATGATGTGAAGATGAGATGCTTTCAATTGGTGAAATATGAAGCAGTGTAAAACAATAAAAACCCTCTCAAGATTGGTAGTATGTGTCACGGATGTGTTTCGAGGTTGAGAATGTTTTACTTTGTACTTTTCCTTTTGAATATTCACGCCTTTCAGAGTAAAAGGGTGTAAGGGCATACCTGCCCTGCTCAACATATTTCTTCTGCATGATCAATCGAATGGGTGGGTTTAATTGTATTGGGAAAGTTAGTTGCCTTAAGATCTTGCAACGGGGCGGACGTCTCGGTGAGGGAAATTGGTCGTCGTGTAGCCGCATGGTATTCAGGGTCGCTGAGGACTTTTGAGGGCCGTTGAGGGCTTAAACCTTAGGCACATGGTCGGACTGTATTCCTGTACGTAGTTTACGAGGTAAACTTGCTTTCGTCCCTCACCGAGCGTCCAATTCAAGGTCTCTACAGAGAGAAGCAGCTGTGAGTATCTTACTGTTTTTACCCGTAGCCTGTGAGGGCTCCGTTTAAAGTATTAGGGTCGGGAGGTGTAGTATACTCTACTGGTTATTGTATATTTTGACGGTAGAAGTGAATATATTATTTTTGTGAAATGTTGAGGGAGTTTGTTTCTAAAGTAGTATGGCTCGTCGTGTTGGAGGCACCGACGGCAAGCCCCCCCCTTTTTACCGTAAGAAAGCTTTGTCAGGGGAAGCGAGGGTCCCTTGGGCGAAGAATTGTCTATTTTGTTGAAAAAGTATTAGATGAGGGTTTTAATTGTAATTTACAGGCCTGGCCGGACCCCCATGGCTGGACTGTAATGGTTTCTTAACCCCCATGGCTGGACTGTAATGGTTTCTTAACTCCTATGGCTGGACTGTAATGGTTTCTTCCCCCGTGGCTGGACCGTGATGTTGTACTCCACCCTTTGGCTGGATGAGCTGTAATTAACTCCTTCTCATGGTGCCGTACGTCAGCCCACGTGACTGCATGAACCACAGAATCAGAGTAGCGTATAGTTAACTGTAAGAATGTTCTGTTAATGTTTACTTATGTTGCCACAAGACAGGTGAAGGCTTAAGAAGCCAGTTCTTTAATATATTTTTTCTTAATTTGTCAAGTAACAACTACGACTTGTGTACTCTTTCTGCCGTGTTAATGCTCTCACCATTAAGCAATCTTAAATCGAAAACGAACCCGTGACATTTTTGGGGGCCCATCCCGGAAGTCGTTTAAATTGTGTTAAACCTTTGAAAAGTTGTGAGAGCCGGCCTTGTCAGAAAGAGTACTTGTTGGCTAGTTTTACATTGTAATTGTTTGTAACCACTATAGAAGTGTAACGTTATAGCGTATATAATAATGGAATTTGAGAAATACGTCAATTTGGGTAGAGAAATAGGGTTGTCCGGTCAGGAGCTGCTTGACTTTGCCCAAAATAGAGAGACTATTGAGAAAAAAGAACGTGCTAAATCTGAGAAGGAGGCACGAGAAGACAGAGAAAGAGTTAGGAAACATGAAATGGAAATGAAAGAGCTTGAACTGAGATTGCGGGAAGCTCAAGTTGCACGAGGTACCCAAGAACCTGAAATTTCTCTGTCAAGGAGGGTGAAATTACCGCAGTTGTCACCGTTTCAGGATGGCCGTGATGAAATAGATGATTATTTGTCTAGGTTTCAAACTTTTGCAACCGCGGCGGGTTGGCCGGAATCACAGTGGGCAAGTTTACTTAGTACATTACTGACTGGCAGAGCTCTGGCTGTATATGCAGCTATGCAGGTTGCAGAGTCATGTGATTATAAGAAATTGAAATCAGCCTTATTAAAGAAATATGCGTTAACAACAGATGGGTACAGAAGTAAATTTAGATCTGCTAAGTGTGGGGTATCTGAAACGTATGTTCAGTTTGTTGATAGACTTAAAGTTTATTTAAATCGGTGGATTGAATCGAGTGGTACAAACAAGAATTATAAAGATTTGTTTGATTTGATATTGCAGGAGCAAGTAATTAATTCCAGTGACAAGGAACTGGCAATTTTTTTGAAAGAAAAGGGCCTGAAGACTTCGTCGGATATGGCTACCTATGCGGACAGGTATACTGAGGCACGTGTTACCTACCATGGAGGTAAGAGGAAGTCAGGCAGCAGTGACAAAGGCAAGTCGAATTTCAAATTTACTCAGTCCCAAAATTCACAAACAAAGAGTGAAACTAGTGGTACACAAAAATACAAAGAACGAAGAAGTTGCTTCGTTTGCGGAAAGGTTGGCCACGTGGCAAAGGATTGTCGGCAAAAGGTTGTAACCACTAATGAAAAGGGGGCGGGCCTTCAAGTAAAGGAAGCCAAAACGGAAGAATTGAAGGCTCAGACTGCTAGTATGTGGTTGGGCTCCAAACCAAAATTGTGTAATTGTAACGACGGGAATTTGGATTCTGTTGAATTAGTGTGTGGGCATAAGCTCCCCATAGTCACTGCAGCCTGTGCTCCCGCAACGTGTATGCCTGTTCGGCAGGGAGTGGTCAATGACAAAATTGTCGATGTATTAAGAGATACTGGTTGTAGCTCAGTAGTAGTTAAGAGAGACCTACTAGATCTCAATCAAATGTTGGGTGAAACTCAGAAGTGTGTTTTGATTGATGGCACAGTTCGTAATGTACCTTTAGCCAAGGTGTTTATTAGTTCACCATACTTTGAAGGGTCAGTAGTAGCACTCTGTATGGAAAAGCCTTTATATGATGTTATTATTGGGAATATAGAGGGTGCTCGAGAGCCTGAAAATCCAAATCTTAAGTGGAGTCCAGTTTGTATTCAATCTAGTGTCCAAGAGGCACCGGAAGAGCAAATTGCAGATACAAATTATGCTGCTGTGGAAACGAGGAGTCAAAAAAGGAATAGGGAGAGGCCTATTAAACCACTCAAAGTCGTTAAGAGTTCTGACTTAGACGTAACTCCTGAAGAGATGGTAAAGGCCCAACAATCTGATGACACATTGTCAAAGTTGTGGAAATTAGCCGAAACGGGTGTAGTTAAGGAGTACACTAAAGGATCTAAAACTAGATTTATTACTGTGAAAGGGTTGTTGTATAGAGAGTACATAAAGTCTCTGGCAAGTTCTTCAGATCAGATCAACCAGATGGTTTTGCCAACACAGTTTAGGGAGAAAGTGCTAGAAATAGGGCACGAAGGAATTATGGCTGGACATCTAGGAGTTAAGAAAACCCTTGATAGAATACAAACAAATTTCTACTGGCCAGGAATAGAGGGCGATGTTCGTCGTTTCTGCGCATCGTGTGATGTGTGCCAACGCACCTTCCCAAAAGGAAGAGTTACCAGAGTACCCTTAGGGTCGATGCCCCTGATCGACACTCCCTTCAAGAGAGTTGCGGTAGACTTAGTGGGCCCTTTGCAGCCAATGACGGCACGTGGAAATAGGTATATCCTCACGTTAGTGGATTTTGCCACCCGCTACCCTGAGGCTGTGGCCCTTCCTCGTATTGATACTGAGAGAGTGGCAGAGGCCCTTTTAGATATCTTCTCTAGGATTGGAGTCCCAGAGGAAATCTTAAGTGACCTAGGTAGTCAATTTACTTCGAGCATAATGAAGGAAGTGGGTAGATTGTTGTCTATTAAGCAGTTGAACACTACCCCCTATCACCCGCAATGTAACGGGTTGGTGGAACGTTTTAATGGTACCTTAAAAAGAATGTTGCGTAAAATGTGTAGTGAAAGACCAGCAGATTGGGACCGTTATCTCCCTGCCCTACTCTTTGCGTATAGAGAAGCTCCCCAAGAGAGCTTAGGTTTTGCCCCTTTTGAATTGTTGTATGGGCGAATGTTACGTGGACCGTTAACCATTTTAAAGGAAGTGTGGTCGGGTGAGAAAATAGAGGAAGAAGTGAAAAGCACTTATCAATACGTCATGGAATTACGAGACCGCCTTGAAGCTACTTGTGAGTTAGCTAGAAATGAATTGCTGAAATCTGCCAAACGGTATAAGAAGTCATTTGATGTGCGTTCTAAAGATAGAAAATTTAAGGTGGGAGATATGGTGCTAATCTTGTTACCGACCGATTCTAACAAGCTTTTAATGCAGTGGAAAGGACCTTTTGAGGTGATCAAAAAAATAGGGTTGAGTGATTACAGATTATTGGTGAATGGTAACGAGAAAACCTTCCATGCTAATTTATTGAAATTGTATGTGCCCCGCATCAAGCCTGTGAGACAGAATGGTAAATCACCAGAAGTCGGGGGTGCGGTGATCAAAGTGAAAGTAATTAATGAAGATACATCTGAAAGTGATTTTGCTAATGTTGATTTGGTTTCTTTAGAGCAGGTAGAAAGTGTTGATGACGTGATGGTGTCTTCAGAGAGAAGTGAGGGCGAGAAACTTGAATGTAGTAAGGTGTTAAGAAGGTATTCTGATATATTTACGGATTTACCGGGTTACACTACTCTAGTTCAGCATAAAATTAACCTCACCACAGATGATCCTGTTAGGTCACGTGCTTATCCCATTCCACTGGCCACGCAGGATATAGTGAAAAGGGAGATAGATGCTATGCTGAAACTGAATGTCATTGAAAAGTCCGAGTCGCCATATGCTTCTCCTATAGTTTTGGTGGAGAAACCCGACGGGTCAATAAGATTTTGCGTTGATTTTAGAAAGTTGAATAATGTCACTGTATTCGACCCAGAGCCAATTCCCAACCCCGAGGATCTAATGGCCAAACTAGGGACAGCAAAGTTTTATTCCCGTTTAGATTTGACAAAGGGTTACTGGCAAATTCCGGTAGTAGAAGAGGATAGACCAAAAACGGCTTTCATCACAAGCCATGGGCTATTTCAATTCAAAGTTCTTCCCTTTGGGATGGTCAATGCTCCCGCCGTTTTCACCAGAATGATGAGGAAATTATTAGATGGCCAGGAGAATGTTATTAACTACATCGATGATATTTTGATTTTTACTAATACATGGGAAGAGCATATGACAACGTTGAAATCTGTACTCCACAGATTAAGGGAATCTGGTTTGACAGCGAGGCCGTCAAAGTGTTTTCTAGGGGCTACTTCGATTGATTTTCTAGGACACATCATTGGGGATGGTCTGATGAAACCGCAGCCAGACAAGGTTAAGAAAATTTGGGGAGTGCAAAGGCCACGTACTAAGAAAGAAGTACGATCATTCATTGGGTTAGCAAACTACTACAGAAAATTCATTCCTTTGCTGCTATTGCTGCCCCACTGACTGATCTCACAAAATCTAGAGGTCCCAAACAGGTTGAATGGGGAGAGGCTCAGCAAAATGCTTTTGACACTCTGAAATTAAGACTGTCGTCATCACCCATATTGCATCTACCAGATGCTCAGAAAACATTCATTCTAAGAACGGATGCGTCAGATGTAGGGGTAGGGGCCGTGCTCTTGCAATCGGATGGAGAGCATGTGTATCCCATAAGTTACGCTAGCCGAAAATTGCTCCCTCGGGAGAAAAAGTGGTCAGTTATTGAAC
This sequence comes from Holothuria leucospilota, assembly GCA_029531755.1. Lineage (NCBI taxonomy): Eukaryota > Metazoa > Echinodermata > Holothuroidea > Aspidochirotida > Holothuriidae > Holothuria > Holothuria leucospilota. Next base: position 48,174,393 of record CM055972.1, on the reverse strand, counting down.
GAGAATGTTTAGCTGTTGTTTGGTCGGTATCCAAGTTTTACTTGTATTTGTATGGAAAGGAGTTTGTCATTGAAACCGATCATAATCCCCTAGCCTACTTGAAAACGGCAAAAATCCATAATCCACGTGTGTTACGATGGGCATTAAGTTTGCAGCCATATAAGTATATGGTTAGATGTATAAAGGGCAAAGACAATGTTGGAGCTGACTTTTTGAGTAGATGCCCAGAGTAAGAGATTGCTATTGTAAATATGTAATTATTCAACGGTTCAGGTAAAACCAAAGTAAGTAATTCTCTTGAGAAGGGAGTGATGTCACAGATGTGTTTCGAGGTTGAGAATGTTTTACTTTGTACTTTTCCTTTTGAATATTCATGCCTTTCAGAGTAAAAGGGTGTAAGGGCATACCTGCCCTGCTCAACATATTTCTTCTGCATGATCAATCGAATGGGTGGGTTTAATTGTATTGGGAAAGTTAGTTGCCTTAAGATCTTGCAACGGGGCGGACGTCTCGGTGAGGGAAATTGGTCGTCGTGTAGCCGCATGGTATTCAGGGTCGCTGAGGACTTTTGAGGGCCGTTGAGGGCTTAAACCTTAGGCACATGGTCGGACTGTATTCCTGTACGTAGTTTACGAGGTAAACTTGCTTTCGTCCCTCACCGAGCGTCCAATTCAAGGTCTCTACAGAGAGAAGCAGCTGTGAGTATCTTACTGTTTTCACCCGTAGCCTGTGAGGGCTCCGTTTAAAGTATTAGGGTCGGGAGGTGTAGTATACTCTACTGGTTATTGTATATTTTGACGGTAGAAGTGAATATATTATTTTTGTGAAATGTTGAGGGAGTTTGTTTCTAAAGTAGTATGGCTCGTCGTGTTGGAGGCACCGACGGCAAGCCCCCCCCCTTTTTACCGTAAGAAAGCTTTGTCAGGGGAAGCGAGGGCCCCTTGGGCGAAGAATTGTCTATTTTGTTGAAAAAGTATTAGATGAGGGTTTTAATTGTAATTTACAGGCCTGGCCGGACCCCCATGGCTGGACTGTAATGGTTTCTTGACCCCCATGGCTGGACTGTAATGGTTTCTTAACTCCTATGGCTGGACTGTAATGGTTTCTTCCCCCGTGGCTGGACCGTGATGTTGTACTCCACCCTTTGGCTGGATGAGCTGTAATTAACTCCTTCTCATGGTGCCGTACGTCAGCCCACGTGACTGCATGGACCACAGAATCAGAGTAGCGTATAGTTAACTGTAAGAATGTTCTGTTAATGTTTACTTATGTTGCCACAAGACAGGTGAAGGCTTAAGAAGCCAGTTCTTTAATATATTTTTTCTTAATTTGTCAAGTAACAACTACGACTTGTGTACTCCTTCTGCCGTGTTAATGCTCTCACCATTAAGCAATCTTAAATCGAAAACGAACCCGTGACAGTATGTTTCAATTGACGTGATGTACTCCTAGAATCTACCAACTACTGTGTAGAAATGGCGCTCACAGGTATTTTATGAAAAATACCTGCAGTTTTTAGAATATAGGAGAGTATTTTTCAGGAAAACTTGCTTGACTGGAAAATATTAGGCAACAATCAACAAATGATTGTTATATAATCTTTTTTAAAAGAGACATGGTCACTGATGACCATGTATAAGAATTGTTGTTTCTGAAAAATGTGAATGTAATGGGGATGTGAGTTTTATGAACATTACAGTTTGTTATGTATGTAAGTTATAAATTTTATGGGCAGCTCTTTTATGAGTAGTAAAGGGTATGTGGAGTTGAGGCTGGATATCTGTAGGAATACTGAATAAATCCAGACCATACTTAACCAATTTTTATAGGCATGACGAGGGTGATATGAAATGTTATTCCTTGGTGAGCTATCACTTCTGCTTGAGACTCTACTTGTTAAAGTTTATGTTTTAGGTAAGGTCAACATTAAGATGGAACGAGGTAGCCTCGGAAGCAACTATCAGTGGAATAACACAGTTACTGAGTGAGAGAATGTGTTGGAGGGGAGGGGAGGGGAGTAGCATATTCAGGTCATTCTGGTGTTATACCCTCTACACTTAATGTACATATGGAAATGAAAGGTTACAACCAAGGTTCAATTTGATTGTCTGAAGGTTTTTCAAGCTTCATCATTTCACTAAGAAGTATATAATAGGGGCTGCTGAAATGCTAGTAGATAAATGACATAGAACAGTGTTGTTAATGTTAAGTGATTATTGGTTAAATTTTCATGTTCCTACCATCATTTGTGTAGTGCATCTGATATTCAACCTGATTTTAAAAGATGTTGATATTTTTAAATTTCAGTAAACTAAAACTATTTGCTACCATCAGTTGCACTTTGTTTTTATCCTGTAAGTACTGTAACTTGAGTTGCTATGGAAAACTATGCCCAGCAACCGAAACATTGAGTTTTCTCTGAATCCTCAGCATTTTGGCAGATTTCTCCTAAAAGTCACAAAAATTTGTATTATTTATTTTCTGAATACCTATTCGCACAATACGAAGCTTTCACTTTGTCTTTATTCTGTGCTTTCACTTTCGTTGCTAGGTAAACTTATCCTTAGCAACCAATAAGTGTATTGTCATTGAGACATTGTTATTTGAGGTGTTTTCTCTTGATTTCTGTTGAAATGGTGGAGACATTAATCGTATTTGTATATTGCGTTCATTCCCCAGGACTTCCCCATTGCTAGGGAACTTTCCCAAGGTTCCCAACCAAAAAAGTGCATTTTTCATAATTTCAAAAATTGTGCATAAATTGTTTTCGTGTTGTAAGGGAAATGACATTTCGTTTGATTTTCATATTTGGAAATTTAGACTTTGTGTTTATTCTGCTTTTTGACTTCTGTTGCCAGGGAAAATTTTCCTCAGCAACCAAAAAAGTGTATTTTTATGCTAATTTCAAAAAATGTGAACGTATTGGTTTAGTGTTTGAAAAGGAAACGACATTTCTTCTGTACTTTCATAACTGGAAGTTTAGCTTTTGTGTTTATTCTGCTTTCTGACAACTGTTGCTAGGGAAAATGTTCCTTAGTAATGTGTTTTTTCGTTATAAATCAAAAAAGTATATGTAAATGAGTGTTCTTTTGAAAAGGAAGTGGTATTTGTTCTGTATTCCCATCATTAGAAGTTTGGATTTTGTGTTTATTCTGCTCATAAGCTACCGTTGCAGGGGAAAAAAATTCCCTAGCAACTAAAATAGTATATTTTCCGTGATTACTCATAAATGTGCAACTTTGGAAAGTGGAAACATGTACAATATGTCTTAGGACATCGTTCCCAATGTATCTAGGTCATTTTTAAGTACTTCCCTCGGGGGACTACGAATTCAAAAAGTAGAACACTTTTAGGCCATTGGCCTACCGCCTATACAGCTATTAGTCTGATCAAGTTCAACCTCGGTGGGTATGCTTGCGTAATTGATGACGACGTAGTTTAGTTGCCAGGAGTCAAAGGCCAAACTAGCTGAAACGAGTTTAAGCTGGCCATAAATATGCATAAAAAGTGTCGCATCCCTCCGTTCTTGTGCCCTGAGTACGATCAAATGCAAATTATTTGTATCTGTATCTGTATCTATTTGTATCTGAACATCAAGAGGAGCGCATTTGTATTGATGACGTCATAGTTGAAATTGGATGTGTCAAAAAAATTTACTGACGAAAAAACAACGCATCCTACTTCTCACAGTGCGTTGCCATTTAACACAACTTAGCATGCACCGGAAGCGCGATGGTACACATTAATTTCCCACCCCAGATGTTAGTCCAGTGATAGCTGTTAATTAAATCCATGCGTCAACTGCAGTGTAGCTACATCAAAAGTACGATTTTCTATCTTTTCTAAGTAATGATTGTTAACAGTAGGCTACCTGTAAGCAGTGGGAAAATTTCTTCTCAAACAAACAAAAAAAAAGATGAATAATTTTAGCTTAGGTTAATGTATTTAAAAGCATGTTCTGGTGGCCAAATTTGATGTCTTAAAAAAGCAGAAAATTTTTCTGTGTTAGGCAGTGAAAACCCTGTCTCAATAGCATCTTGCATTTGAAAGATATGAATTTTTACAGAAATGCTACATTTTCAGCTTTCGCAGCGCATGATGGGAAGTATGTGATGTCATCTGGGCAAATTGATTAGATGTAGCTCTTGTATTTCTTTATAATGTTGAGATCACTGCATTGAATACTGCATAACTTTACTTGCTGTCCCATAAGTATGCAACAGTTTTACACTATATCTTTACGGAAAAACATCTAAACATTCCAATGGTATCAAATTTCAAGAACAAACAAGGTATCCAATTATAAAGAATAACAAAAGGAATCTGAGGCAATTTGCCCACTTGGGATCACACTCTGTGACCTTGAGGAAACCTGGAGGTATTTCTTATTAAAAGTAACCAATCTTTAGGAAGGGATATCTTGAGTTAGGAATGGACTATTGGTATGGGGTTTGGATGGCATGTAATGAAATTTTTTTATCTTTCACATAAGACACCTACAAAATGCCACCAGAAAATGTACTTTACTCGATGGTAGAGAACCCTTGCCCTTATATAACAATTTCAGGAGAATCAGTTGAACATCTTCCATACAATGAAGAAGAATAAACGCATTCTCAATATTAGTTGACAAGTACGTGGTCCTGTGAAGATCTGGGCTTCAAAGAACTCGTTTCATGTTACAAGGAGGTGAAGATGGATCAGCCATGCGATCCGAATGAAATGCAACAATGGAAATGAAAATAGGACAGCCGAAAAAAAGAGACGACAAACTGAACTCCAGTAGAGCGTTATCCTCCTGGCGATAAAAATAAAATCTTTGGTTCTAGATGAAGATTTATTGGTAACAGCAAGAGATGCACTAGCTTTTGAGTGTATAGAATGGTTTAAAAATAGTTTTAAGTATGAAGTCTTACGATTTGTTCGACACTTTTATCCAGATACCTTGATGAGGAAAGGTTGGTACAGTATGCTAACTTATTACGCTATAACAGTATGACTTACCTTCTTACGGTAACATCGATCTTCAGTTATTAGTAACAACAGATTCGAGGATCTAAAGGTCTTTTATTTCTATGTTGAAGAAAAACTTGTTCAACAGAGGCGTTTAAGGTATTACTTCTGAACATTTAATTCCACGTATCAACTATGACCAACCAAGTAAGGCCTATGTGTGTGCAACGTATAAGACTGTGCTAGTGATAGACTTTGGATATAATCTGCGAGCACATGATTTTTCCATATCAATATACGTATATCAAAGGTCAATACGTATTGAGTTTTTACCACACGCCTGTTTATATTCCTGTATTTTATTGGTGCTATTGGAGTTGAAAAGAGCCCGTTCTCTAGATAATCTTGTAAAGCTTAAGTGGCGTGCGTTTGTTTTTTTCCACTTCTGTCCCCCATCTACTAAATCCACCGATAAACTGTACTCTATACTTCATTCGTGCCACTTGAACTTTTTCCGTACCATCATCAAAATACACTTGTGTAATTTCAATATTCAAGTATATTTACTTTCCAAGGTTTAGTTTGGAAGTTTATGATAAGTCACTTACGTTCACATACATACATATCCAACTAATTTAGTGAAAGAATGGGCCAGAGGCTTTGCCATTATACTGTGTCCTGAATACTTATTTTGCTTAAATGAAAATTCTGTATTTTTGCATGTGCTCATTGGCAAACAATTTCGTATTATCTAAGAGCTGGCACTGGAAACGCCATATGGCTAAATTGTTGGCCTCGAAACCTGCACGCTTGGGACATATCCTGTAGACCCTCAAGAATGGTGAATACCACACCAAAAGATGATGATAACATGCCACATATCCCCGGTTGTATTTCCTTGAATACAACGAAAAATCATACTAAAACACAACTTAACAACTTTGTGACTCATTCTTCCTAATATCAAACTGTTTCTTGAGATTCTCAAAGGATGCCGAACCTCCCTCCCAAATTTGTATTTCTAAGGCTTAGCCTCGCCTTTAACATAAGAAACCCGGTCGTTTCAGACAACCTAGTTTGCTTACAGGGTTTTTGGGAAAGGTAACTACTGATCAATCAGATATTTTTAATAGACGATGGAGGAATCTTAAAACCTTGACAGAGTGGTTGGGTTGATTCTGGTTCAATTGGTATCTTTTGGTATCTTATTCTGAGGACTTAAATCCTGCCTGGATTCCCCTCCAGGGGTACTTACGTCAACCATGTTTACATGCTCATTGAAGTTACCTTCTTGAAGCATATGATCCTTTTCTTGAATACATAGCAAAGCCGACTAACGAAAATGTATTTGACATTTAAATGTACCAATTACGCTTTGTTGTTTGTAAATTTAATTTGCCACCCCAAGTCATAAAATTACTTCAACTCGTTTGAAGTGATTCTCAAAAAGTTTGAGAATCACTGATCTAGAATACACAATCGATTTACACAAAAATCCTCCACAGGAATCCATTTTGAAGCTCCTTCTTTTTGCAGCGGCTTTACGCCATTCGATTTATAACATGGCACACCCAACTTTAAAAAATAATAGCACGGTGAGTGGGAAACTGTTCTTTTAGCTCAGTCGTTTCAACATGATACACTGTAAATCAGACATGTACTTCAGGTGAGTATACTGGTAATCCCGAGGTGATAGAAGTGGAAGTTCTACGTGAGGCGAGTCTATTCCCTGGCCTCGGGCACTACTGGTAACATCTCAGGTGCTACTTCTCAGAAAACTATTACAAACACACCTCAGGTGTTATAATTATCATCTCATGTACAACTAGGCACGCCTGAGGTGTTTGAAAGCACAGCTGAAGAAGATCTACCCCCAACCTCATATGAAATCAGACCCACATCAGCCAAGAGATGAGGGTGCTACTACATTGAAAATCAAGTATTGCGTCATGTGAGTATATCGATAGGTATAAAGTAGATGAGCTCACAGTTTAACTTCAGGTGTGAAGCGCCCCCGATATCACTTGAACTGTATATTAAGTTCGGCGTGGAAATACTACTATCACACGGGGTGATGCTAACCATACCTCAAGTAGGGTCATCTGCCCTTCAAGCTGTCAAGTGAACTTTCCTTACCCAGCTAATATTGCGCCGACCTCAACTAAACCATGCGTACATGGAGAGGTTTGCACGGTTACATCACGCTTGCTGGGGTCCAACACATGCGCTTCAAGGGGCTATTGAGTTTTGGAAGAAGAGTAGGAAAGATGTCTGCCATACTCCATTTCCAAAAAACGTGATAAAGTAATTAAGGCATTGCCCTTCAAGTTTGTCTATTAGGGTCAGTATGAATCACCTACAGTGTAATTGTAATTAATTAAGCTTTGTATAGCCCACGCGTTTGTTTACGTGATTATTTCTACGTTTCAGTTAACTGAATACCCTCCGGATACATTATCTATAATATAGAACCTCTGTAAATCAAACGTGTGCCATGTGAGTTGATCATATGGAAAAATCTGAAGCAGCTGAGTTTGCTGTTCCACCGAGTGCGCCACTGTTCTGCTTGAAACGCTGCGTATCTGACAGGCACATGAACAAGCCAGTGAGCCACAGCCACAACTGGAAAAAAGGCCGTGGTCGTCTCGACTTGACCAATTGGTTGGAAACTGGGACGTTAAACCTCATCTAACTAACTAACTAACTGACAGGCACATGAAATGATCTTAGCTTCATCTGTGTAGTATGGTCTGCACTTCATGTGAACAGCGCTAACCTCAGTCGCTCATGCATCGACTTAACCAGGGTTGGTGCAATTCCTGCACGCGGCCCATATGACAATTGGATCGGGCCCCTAACCATTTTATAAATAAGAGTTCCCAACACTTAAGTTAATCAATTAAACATTAATCCACAATTTATCTTGCTCACCATTGCCCAGGTAGGTGAGGTGAATATGCATTGGTGCAGTACAAAGAGCTTGCAAGCTCCCAAGTAGTAGGCCTACTGCAACCGCAATGTGCACATTGCAGCACTTACTGCATAAAGCGTATCTGCACGCATATACCAAGTGCAGCACTTACCTGCTAGGAGGGAGTTAATAATCAAAAAGTGAAAAAAATTTGTAATGTGAAGCAAACAATGATAAAAAGCCTACCAAAACACTATCTTTCGGCGCTTTGTGCCCAGTTTTCACAAGTATTCCTTCAATAGTGCAAAAAGTTGTTCACCCCCACCACCCTCCGCACCTACGATCCCGTTGGCCAGGGGTGGTATTATGACTATCAAAGTAGCCCTCCATATGAAAGAGGATTCCAATACCTCTGAATAAAACAATTCAACTTCATCAATCGCACGTGAGAAATCTTGCAATTTTACACCTTGCTTGGCGGGGACAGGCACATGCACTTCAAGTGCTATGGCCTTTTTGGAAGAAAAAATTAATAATTGAGGAGAAACAAAGTAAAGTGCTTCTACATTAAAGTTTGTATTTCAAATTAATAACACCCAACGTCATCCAAGTTCAGATCATGTGTGTGTGGGAACGACGTTAGCCAGCCCGTCCCAAGTGACGTCATCATTGTGGGCGGAGTCAGGTTCTGTCTATTCTCTATGATTTGGGAAGTTACAAATTAAAGTACTATTCATCTCTCTGTGAACTACATTAGAAGGACAATTTGTCCTAAAATATAAAAAAAAATGTCATTTTACTATGAGTTCACCAGAAATTCTAAATTAAATGGGATTTTTCAGTCCACAATTACGTAAGAAAACCACAGTTGGTATTTAAGTCTTCACGCACATTGATGTGTGATGAAATAAGTACTTGATGTCAACGTGACTAGAGCCTGTTCTATTCAGTCCTGGGTAGGACGTTAAACTGCATCCGGTTGTGGAGCTTGTTAAGGCGTGGGGATAATGAGGTTACCCTTTGCCACAACTGCCTCCGGAACACCCTTGGGCAAGGTGCGCCTGTATTTTTGGCCCAGTTTTGTTAAGTTTGGAGTCCCGGGGAGAGTGGACGTTCCCGGACCCTTAGCGGGCTCGTTCGATCTCTTCGGGACTGGTTTTTTTTTGTGTAAAGTGTAAATAGTGTATATAGCGTACATACTGTAAATATAGCAAGTTGACTCCGCCCCGGACCCCTCGTGGCAGGTGGACCCCGCCCCGGACCCCACGTTGCCCCTTGGGGCAGTTTGTGATGATTGTTTGGTCTGGTGTTTTGGTTTTTTGGTCGTTGTTGGGTGGTGGTGGTTTGGTCTGGTGTTGTCTTTCGTTGGCGGTATGTAGTAATATTAGTTTAGGGTGGCGGGGGGGGGGGTTGGTTTGTGGGGTATTTGGGTTGCCAGTGTGTGTGTGTGGTTCTATTGTTGTAATGAACATAATTTTCTGTTTGATTTGGTGGTGTGTGGATAGTTTTGCCTTTGTGTTCCTGTCCGATCCGATCCGGTTTGAGTTTTTGGTTTTTTTTTTGTTTGTATGTGCCGTTTCGATGCACTTAAAAAGCTGTTCTATTCAGTCAGTCTAGAACATGACCACTGTCGGGTGGGTCAGTTAAGTCAGAGATTGTCCCATGGGGACGTTGTTACTCCTCCAGGGAGTAGAACTCATTGTGGAGTACTATTTGGTTTTCGCCCCTGGCTTTTCGCCAGAGAGTCGGGGGACTTTTGGAAAAAGGTTTAGTTACACCTCAAGTGCTCATGTTTCTGGGACAAATAGGTGCTAGCAAAATGGTGCTAGCAATTATGTGCATGTGCGGATACACATCAGGTGAGAGAAAATTCGCAGCTCAGCCAAATTTCATTGAAACATTTCCCTTCCACCTGAACTGAGCAAAATGTTTTGAAGTGAGTATATACGTGCGGCTGGTGTGCTCAGGTTTTTTGGACGAAAAGGTGCTCAAAATTTTGCACCTCATGCACATGTTTGATTTACAATGTAGGCCTATAACCTTTCATGGTCTCGCTCAGACTGGAAGATTTGTCAAAGGGCTTCGACTCATAGCACAATAGGTCGACGTGAAACATTTGTGTCTAATAGAAGAAGAACACTTAACACTTTATTTAAAAATTTTGTGAGAAATTTCCCAAAAGGTTGGTATAGTGGGGTTTCCCCCAGAGGTAAATGTGTCCGTGCAGCAACCAATGGCTATAGGCTTATGCATTTCTATTAATAAGAAATAGGTTCATGACGTAAAACAAATGATAACTTTTGTCGGCCTGGTACACCGAGCGGACAAAAGTTAGCATTTTTTTTAATCTTTGTCGACATTGCAATCCCCAGTCTCCTTTAAGTTTTTGCATCCTTATGTTCTCATCCTTTTGAAAGGCTGTAATAATGTATTGTAATCCGAAACAAAAATGGGGAGGTAAAAGAGGGAATTTGTAAGGGTTGATTGTCCCTCTAGAAGTCACTTTGTTGGGCGAAGACTTGACAAGGGGTCTGGCAGGCCCGTAGTTAAGGGGGGCCAAGGGGGGCGAAGCCCCCCGGAAAATTTTTCGCCCCCTTGAAGATCAAAAACTACTATTGCCGTAATGCATTTTAGTATGTTTCGCCCCCTCTGAAAAATTTTTCGCCCCCCTAGAAGCTTTTTCGCCCCCCCCCCCGTTCAGCACCTTGTTTGGCTACGGGCCTGGGGTCTGGGTCTCCTGCCTAAGCAAATTTTGAGATTAAACTCTGTTCAATGCAACTGATTACGGATAGAGTTGCATAGACACAAATTTTCAAAATATTGTGGTCTGTGCAATATGCATTGTTCATAATGATTACTCCATTTCGGAAAAAGCTAGCCAATTTCGTATCAGCCGAAAAGGCCAAGAGAGGGTAGAGAAAATGGTCTGGCATTCTTGTCCCTCTTTAGTTTTTTGTGTAAAAAAGGTTCTGTTGATTCAAAAAGCATTGTAGCAGCAATCAAGCTTGCACCACATTTATACTTGCACTTCACTGAATTAATGTCTTTCTTTGCAGTTTTTACAGTTACATTCATGAAAGAAACATACTCGGTGCAGTGGTGGTTTTACAAGTCTTACAGCTTATTCATGTTTGTCACAAAATATTAAAGAAATACCTGCACTTTTCAAACGTTTAATTGGTGTATTCGGAGACTAAACCTCAATGAAGGGGATCAGGGGTGGCAGCCGAAGGAGACAATAAGGATAATAGTATAATTTTTAACTCGTCAATATCCAGGAAATTCTAATCTAAGGCACAGCACAATATTACCCCTGGTCAACGGTACATCATCCCAGAGATGATTCCTCCTGTGCGGCAGCACCTCTAAAGGGGCGCTCGATGACAATTTACCTCACAGGTACCCATTTAATCCCTGGTTGGAGAGAGGCAATTGAGATAAAGCATCTTGCAAAAGGACACAACGTAATGACCCAGGCAGGAGTTGAACCGGCAATCCTTAGATCACAAGTCCAACTCCTTAACCGATAGGCCACCACGCTCTTTAGGATACAGCCCACCGTCGGTGAGGGTAAGCCTCAATGTAAAATGAGAACTTGTCGGGTAGCTAGAATATTTCATTTTCTCTCATCTTTATTTATGAAGGAAATAATAACTCAGGATATTTTTGTTTCAGCAAACTCTTTACAAAATCTCTCCACGTAAGATACTTTAAGACCTTAAAGTAGAACTCTTTTTGATGGTGCAAGCCAAGCGCGAAGGAAAGGCGGGAAGATGCTAGAAATCTCTTTGGAGCAATTACTACCCTTCAGGAAGATTTAAACGTTAATAAATTCAATCAAATCCATGAATAAAGTCAGTAAACGTACCGACAATTAACCTCGTGGGGACTAACGAAGGGGTGGGGAAAACCTCCAGCCTCCTTAGGCTACGGCAAAACAGGGATGACGACAGGATTTGCCCAGGGCTTTAAGCTTCCAAACGGAGAGGGGGTGGTAGTCCAAGCCTCGAAAAAAGCGACGGATTGCCGGAAAGATGGCCAAAGCAAACTTTTTGGCGAGCAAAACTCGCCGAAAATTTTTGGCTTTCCTTTAGGAAAATGGAAACCTTTGGGGTTTTGAATGAAGAACATTTGAAAATGTTGACATTGCAAAAACTTCAATACTTTTCAGGCTTCTATTGAAGTTTGAAAATGCTGGATTTGAGGAAAATTTAATGATTTTGTATTTTCAGTACAGAAAATGAGAAAAATTTTCTTGCTATCAAAAAGGTGTAAAAATTTAGTATTTTTATTGAAAATATAATTTTCTGGAGAGCTATATTAAGGTTCCCCCCCCCCCAAAATGGAAAAATTCAACGACAGGGGGCCAACTTTCCCCCAACGGGGGCCATGACCCCGGCGTCTTCCTGTCACCATCCCACTGAAAAATTTTATATGGATTTCATGAAACTGAAATCTTACAGTTTTTCGGGAGCATGGTAGCGTCAACTATTGTTAGCCTAATAATTCTTTGAACTCTTTAATATGTAGTACCGTTTTGCATGTTGTTACGAGTAGTAGAGTTTATTTCTTATACTATTTTCCGTATTGATAACAAATAAGGATATAAAACTTGAGACTTGGTTTCAGCCTTTAATTCCAGATATCGAAGAAGTAATGAATTATTCATCGTCTTTTATTTTTGTATTTGGTTACCAAGGACTAGAATTAAAGTTTTGTTTAGTACGTAACTATCAATATTTCATCTTATGGCAAAAGACTTTTCCCAGGCTTGTAGCCAGACAAGACTCCGAAAGGCACGAGGGCGAGAGAGCTGGGGGCGAAAAATATTTTCACTGGGTGAGCTATACTAAAATGCATTATGGCAATGGTAATTTTTGATCTTTAGGAGGTCGAAATTTTTCCAGAGGGTGTCCACCCCTGCCACCTTTGCCTACGGCTTGACTTTCCCATGTTGCATTACAGACTACTTGAAGTACAAGTCACCGAGATCTTGAAGCCCCTTTCAACTTTGCAACTTCTAAAAATGTAAAGTATTTTCGAGTTATCACAACTAGATAACGAAGTTTCCAGAAACTGTAAACTTTTCATAATGATTTAATTAAGACTGATGCTAGGAAAATAATACATATGCAAACAATTGTATAAAATTTGCCTACCATTCCACTCTTCAATTAAATTTATTAAATATTGATTCGTGCTGAAAATGAGGGAAAATTTCACATCAAGCAGTAATGTAAATTATTTATAAACCCTAGTATCCTTAACGCTATATATATTGTCGACAAACCCCAGGCCCGTATCCAGGGGGGTACCGTGAGCTCCGCCCGAAGGCTCGAAAAAAAGGTCCTCACTTCGTCGGGGACACAAAATAGGCATCAAAAGGGTCAAAAGCAAAAAAAAAAAAAGCAAAAAAAAAAAAAAGTCTCCAGTTTTTGGACATACCAAATACCGGCTGAGAAGGGCAATATACAGCGCGCCCAGCGCGCGGAAAAGTTTCTGTCCCGCTTAGCGTAAAATCGAACCTCCCCACTGAAAAAGCTGCATACGGGCCTGAAACCTTCATGAGACATGATCATATATTTTAGAGTTCCCTTACCCTCAAATATAAAATACGAAGACCCAACTCAGTCTATAAATGCCAGACAGAACTTTGATGGCTCATTTGCATGGGATGCAATAGGGTAACGGCATTTCGCCGTCTTCTCAGATACTTCGTTGTCTCCGCAGATATTCTATCGTCTGCCAAAGTGTGTTGACGGCGTTTGAAAGGGATTCATATATGAAATGTAAACATCTCCATTAAAGGTAACACGTAGGGATGAAAAAAGGATGGGTGAACGGAGACTTTTAATGTTGCTATTTTTAGTACATCAACTTGACTGGTAGCTTACGTGCAGAGGCATTAATTACGTCCCGAGGGGGGGGGGGGGAGGGAAAGAGCAGAAGAAATACTGCCCGATGTACTTGATACCGGTGGCAAGTTCCTAGGGAAACGGGTGTCGTTCTCAGGCACGGATCCATTAATTCTTGGGGGGACGATTGGAAACCTCAAGTGCACCACGAAGTTGAAGCGGGAGTTTGCACTCGTGAATTCTACTGGACCGCTTTAGAGCACCTGATAGAAGTCCAGGGCGGGGTGCCGGTAGGTGTAACGGAGGAGAAATCCATGACGTTTTATCAATATAACATGTTTAGAACGTGTAAATCGGCTTCAGTGAGTATGTTATGGAGATTTTCTTCATTTTATACATTTATTTCAGAAAGGCGATGTTAATTGCGGAGTATCGGTTTAAAGAAGCCAACAAATGAATTTCGAAAATTACTGATTTACGCTTTATATAAGCTCGATTAAAAGGCAAGCTTTCTCATGTAAATTGGGGTAACGGAATTTCTTGAAATACACTCTCATTTTTTTCAACATGCCACGCAATTTTTCACACTGGCCAATTCAGGGTCCATTTGTTAATTATATACATCGAATTACCTATGCTTTGGGTAATGATTACTTCCGGGTTTAAAGAATCCAGGAGACGCTGAAGCAGGCGTGGTTTATCGTTTCCGCCATATAGGGAAGGGGGTATCCTACACACCACTTGTTGTTACACCTCATCGAGTTCATTCAGTATATGAGTACCGTGAGCATTTGTTTGCATTTTTGTAGCAGCGAATGGGCCTATCGCATTTATTCGTTAAAGCAGCCGATTCAGGATTGTTAAGGCCGTGGATTCTGAAGAGAGCCGTCCTCAACCACACCATGACTTACGATGAGGGCAGAAAAATTGGCATTAAGAAAACTGTGATTGCAAGAATTGCAAGAAAAGGAATTTTAAAACACAAACTTGTGGCTACCGCTACTGGAGTTTTCCAAGGGCGCGGATAGTTTCTCCAAAGTGGAGGGGACATACCTTAACTGGGAACCAGTGTTAGAGAAGAACCCTGGCCGCCGGGACCAGGCACGCTTAAGAACTTCGTCTTCTTTATTCTACTTGCTCAGAAGGCGCAGGCCCGTAGCCAGACAATGTACTGTGGGGCGACAAAAATTCGGGGGGGGGGTGGTAGGGCCAGATATGCTAAAATGCATTAAGGTAATATATTTTTCTTACTTTATTTCTGACCGTATGGACAAATGCTTTTTACACCATGGGACGAATCGGTGTAGGAAACGCCTTCGGCAAAGATTTAGATTGCCGGCCTGAGGAATGGTTACAGCATCTAAACCAGCTAAAGCGAACATACCAAGTAGGCAGTGCGGTGATGACAATATTGCAACAACAGCAAATCCGCCCTTATGGAGTTCTGCACCATTTAACCCGTTGATCTCTGAGCTTTAGTTACACATTACGTTGTCTTAAACTTTCACAAATTTTACGTTTTAAACACACAATAAAACACTAACGTTACAATAAAACACTAACGTTATAACATATAAGTATCCAGAGAAACAAGAAGTGTTGTCCAAAGTAACACCTGCCTGCTTCAAAAGACCTATATATTGCCCGTTTAGAGCGTCTTGTTAGTTGTAAATGAAAAAATCACATTGATTATGTTCATCTGAAATTACGTACAAAACTTTCATGGTGGATGGCATTACCTCATTAAAAATTATCAATTATCAGTTGAAGAAGTCATGGGGAACCGTCAGTCTTCGTCCAGTAAGCCATATAAATACACTTTCTGTGTGTCGTGTGTAGCTACGACGAGTTTTTCTCCTTGAGTTGTATCTGCTACAGCGGTAAAACACGCTCTATCATCCATCTTCCTTGTCGTGATTAGCTGACTGCCATCGAAATTATATTGTACGAGGTAGCATTGTCCCAAAAGCCCTGCTTGTCTCCACAACATGTATGCTAAACAGATTTTGTCCGTACAGACAGACAATGGTTTTAAGCCAACCAGATCTGGCTTCTTGAATTCGCCCACTACACTGCACTTGTTCTCGTCCATTGTAGTAACATAAGCTTTCCCTCCCTTATAATCACACACAAGTAGATGACCGTCACATACAGTTATATCGTGTAGCCATTTGATCATCTCTGGAAGTGTCAGGATGTAAAGGTAATTCAGCTGATCGTCAAATACATACACATCTCTGCTGTCTTCACCTCCCACTAAGATGTGATTGTTGACAGCATCAGTAGCTACACACTTTACATGCCTGCCTTTCGGCCAACTGCTAATAACGTCATTGATGTTCCTCACATTGTATGAATCATCAAATATATCATGAACACCAACTATGTTTGGATAGCAAACTATTGCCACTTTAGTTTGTGATAGGAAATCACACATGTGCCAGGGCCTACGATATCCTGAAATTATTTTTTTCTGCCGTAGTACTTTACCATTCAAATCGATAACGATAATGAATGCCTCGTTCTCACCAGATGGGCATCCGCTTATGACAATATTACCCTCACCACTGCTCGTCACACCATTAATATAGAAATATGTATCGTTCAAAATGATTTTCGATTCA
This sequence comes from Holothuria leucospilota, assembly GCA_029531755.1. NCBI lineage: Eukaryota > Metazoa > Echinodermata > Holothuroidea > Aspidochirotida > Holothuriidae > Holothuria > Holothuria leucospilota. Next base: position 48,158,050 of record CM055972.1, on the reverse strand, counting down.
ATTTGTACAGAGATTTTAGACTTAGTTGGCTTTCCAAACGATAATTGCTTGTAATTGATTTTCACATTAGACAATGTCTGTAATTTAGGAAAATCTTTTTTCAAATCTTTAATCAAATTGTCAGCTGCAGCTTGTACATCAGGGATACACAGCGCAGCTGTCCAATCGTTTTCAGAGGCAATAATGCTAGAACCCAAGGCTTGAAGGTTCTTAAACCGTTTGGTAGTATTTTCAAAATATTCTAAAGTTGTTTCGATGTCTTTCAAGTTCTTATTTAGTTCTATTTTTATTGATTCTAATAATTGCTCTTTATCTCTGTTAAAGTGATATAGTTTTTCCATCAACTGAGCAAGTTCTCTTTCCACAGAACTCTCTTGGTCTTTGAGAAGATTGCTAGACTCAATCTTTTTTAGTTTGAAGAGTTCTTCATACTTTTTATTAACCATCTCGATTTCTTTTTCCTTTTCTCTTTGCAATGAATCAAATATTTGCTTTTCAGTATTTTGTTTTTTGACTTTAATTTCCTCTCGCCTCTCCTCCACATCATCTATTTTCATCTTTATTTTCTTGACTTGAGATTCGTACATTTTTAGTAAACTTTCTTTCTCACATTTCACATTAGAAAGTAACTTTTCCTTCGCCTGTCCCGGAACAGTGATATTTCTTTCTTCGTAAAGTTTTTCCAGAGTTTCAAGCTTCTGGGCTAACATTTCTCTTGTAGACTTGGCCAGTGCTCTAACTTCATGCAGGTCATGTCCTTTGTGCACACCAAGCATACACGCCATACAAACCGGAAGATTATCACAAGTTTTACAATATAGTTCAGATATTTTCTCAGGGTGAGTAAGACATCTAGGAGAATCCCGCATGGAAGCTAGTTTCTCGATTGTGATACTTTTTGATTCAATATCTTCAAGAGATAGCGTGTGTTTCTGATGGTCTTTCAGAAGCTTATTTTTTACATGAAAATTATGGCAGTCTTGACAAAGAAAGTCATTACACTTAAAGCAATACGCTGTTACTCTGACTTGCTTTGAACAACCATAACATTCGCGCATCTGGTCACTCCTAAGGGACTGTTGAATTTGTACATATTCCACAAGGTTTTTCATGTAAAAATCTGTTTTGAATCCGTTTACTCCATTTGTAGGGATGTGGACTTGTTCTCTGCACTCAGGACACATAAATAAATCACTATGTGCTTGTATTAATGTGCTCAGGCAATCTTTGCAGTATCTATGAAGGCATGGTAGAAGCTTTGGTTCCGTAAGTTGCTCCAAACAGATGGAACAGATGCAAAACTTGTCATCTATATCTTTCAAGGGTGATGCACTTGCCATTATACTAGAATAAGGTGCAGTCGATTCTGTGAGGAAAAAGATATATAACACAATTAAGTCATCGCTTTAATTGGTTGAAGGGAAAGGCAAATACAAGAAAATAAAAGAAAATACAACGGTGTGATTCAAACGCATTTCGTTTTCTGGGTAAATAAGTCCAGAGTTAAACAATAGAAAGCTAAACTGTTCGTTCATCGCTACGAACAAACTGGTTTGGGCATATTGTTACTTTACTACATACCAGACTGTTCTCACCTAGAACGAGGAAACTTTCCTGTTATCATTAGAATAGAACGTCAAATTTTGCCCAAATTTCCTCCTTTATAACAGCAGTACAGCTTCATCGCTCCTACTCATGCATCCTTTACATAAGCTCCCATTGAAACTAATATGAGCCCTGGATGATATACAAGACTCTACCGACCAATCGAAATGGTTTTTACACCCGTCGAACATACTGTGAGCGTGTTCGAAAATGCGTCTAGATATAAACAAATTAAGAAATAAAAAAATTACAGAAACACAAAATCAAGTGTTCTCGACAAATTTCCAGTTTCGATGTGGTAAATTAGCATTAGAGACATGATAAAGTACCCAGAATCTTGACCTCCACTTTAATTTTTCTGCTTATCATTATATGCTTGGTACGTCTCGGCGGTATATCATAGTTTTTCATCGTTTTAACTTCAGTGATGTTTGCATTTAAATTAACGTATATGCATAGGCGTAGGAGCCGAGGGGCTGCGGGGATAAAGCCCCCCCCCCCCCGGCAAAAATGTATTCAAGGACGAAAACTCCTTATTTCTTCCTTTTGTAAAAAAATGTCAAAAGTTTACAGTAATTTACCTTAGGTTTTTCCAAATTTTGCTCCCAGTAGAGACCAGCTTCCTACGCCTATGAGTGTATGTGACTTAAACAGTCGAGAGCTTCAAAATCTTACATCAAAATTTCCTTGAAGTAATCATAGTGAAAAATTGAATATGATAAAACAGAACTTGATAAAGATATACACTTAAACTTACTATATTCAACCTCTGTAAAAATGTGACATCATTATGCATCCCTTGCGACCTTTCACCTTTTCAGACATGTTTGTCAAAAGGTTTAACCTTACTAGAATACTGTAGAACTGTCACCGAGTTCACCTAACCGGATTCCAAGCCATTTCCGATTCCAATGGTAACCATTCGGGCAGGTATGTAGCCAGACAATGTACTGAAAGGGGGCAGTGAAAAAAAATTTTTTTTTTGGGTAGATGTATTAATTGCATTAGGGTAATGGTAATGCCTCTGGCTATGGGCGAATTCCGAGTTAAGTACCATCTGTTTCCTAGCCAAATCCAATTCCAGCAATAGTTCTCAATTCCGGGCCAATTCCGAGTTCGGCCATTTGACAATGTAGCATCTTATACAAATGGTTTAAATACTATTTGTCAAATAAACTTAACTCGAAACTCCAGCTTAAGAGTCAATTTTATCCTGACCCATCATTAGGAAAGGAGGATATGTGTGACCATTCGTGTATTAATCTGAATGTGCATCAATAACAATGTAGTCAGACGTAGCATTTTTTAAAAGTTCTTTGTGGTCTCGTCTGAAATTGGTCCAGAGTCCCAGTCAAGCTGCAGCTCATTTCGAGCAAATTCGGATTTCTGGACCTCCCGTTCCGAGCCAATCACACATCCAGTAAAAAACGGACTCGCTTATGGAACTGAGTCCAAGTAAAGAATCCGGGATTACAGCCCTGTCATGAATCACCCTAATATAATTGTCCTGAGTACTTCATGAACTGATCATATGCAAAACATGAGTTTAAATGCAGTGCACTCGAATTATGAATACGATGTAGGCTCGTAGATTTTCCAAGGAGGGTGGGAGACGGGTTGTGGTCTAGCCCAAGCACATTTCGCGCGACGTCATATGTTGCACACGCCTCCATGTCAGGAAAGTTTGTTTGTGTATTTTAACTACATAGGCGTAGGAGGCAGAAGGCTGGAGGGGGTAGAGAGACCCAGCCCCTAAAAGTGTCGTTTTTTAGGGTACAATTTATGTCACGATTGTAGGCTAATTAAGCCCCGTCTACACGGTAATAAATTTGGTCTAAAACATATATTTGTATGGAGATACCCATGGACAAACGTACGAAGTGGACTGTTTTTCAAACAAACTTGAACAACGTTCAACGTTAATGAAACAGCAACTATTATGAAGCAGCAACTTTTGTAAAATAAGTTTTTGTTGAGAGACGGGCAAGTGAATTTGCAAGAACGAACATCAGAACAACATGTAATCGAAGCACAACCATTAGCTGAGGCAAAATGTAACGAAAGTCTTACCAAAATGCTTCCCAGATTGCCTTGAGTGGCCCTTTTTCGGCCTTGCAAGTTACCTCTAAACAATCATTCTGTTGAGGTCTCATGTTTCAAAAGGGTGATGCAAGAACTGCCTGACAGGCAGTCGCACTCTCGAGGGGTCACCCGAAGTCCCGACAAGGGCCACTGGGAAAGGAAAGAGTGGCATTGGTGAGGGCTGCGGGTTCACGACACTAACACAATACCATTCCATAGTATAGCATATTTTGCACAACTCTCACTACTGTATTTTCTCTCTCTTGCATGAGTCGTAAGTGTATGAGAAAATTTGGCATCCTAATCAAACTAAATTGCAGGAGATCCAGGTCCAGGCAGCATTTCTCTACGAGTCTAACGAGTAGAGCCGTAACTTGGGCCGCTAAGTCGGCTAGAAAACAAAACAAATTGATTTTTTTTTATTTCTGGCATTACTTTTACTATAATTAACGACTTGCAGCCGGAAGGTCTAGGGTTGAAATCCTGGCCGGGTCATACCAAAGACTTTAAAAATGGAACCTACTGCCTTTGTGCTTGGTGCTCAGCATAAACAATAGAGTAGGGAAAACAAGCCAGTGAGCCACAACTGGAAAAAAGGCGGTGGTCGTCTCGACTTGAACCAATTGGTTGGAAACTGGGACGTTAAACCTCATCTAACCTAACCTAACTTAACGTCATCTAACACGGATGAAACTTAAGTAGTAAACTTTGCTTAGTGAGCTTTGAGTTACAAAATGTTGAGAAATCCTGCTCTAAAATGCAGGCGTGCCACTCCAGCTTTCCATCTATCATGTGCGTCGATTGCCAGTATTTTCAAAGCCGGATTTGAGAATGAACCAGAACGTCCGTAGCACGTGCCCAGGGAATCCACACAACGGGCTCCCATAAACTAATATCATATTCTTTTAACCAAAGGTCATATTAGTCCGTGGGCTGAAGGGACCCACGTAGTAACCCCCCCTAGAATTGATGAAACAGATTAGAATGTAATTTTATTTGTAAATTTTCCAATTTTTTATGTTAATATTGATTCCTTAGGGCTTAACTATGGTTTCTGTATGCCTGAATGTTGATGGTGCACGACGGCCGAGTGACCATATTTGGGGGATAGGGGAAATTTTAATAGCAATATCTCTGAAAAGAATTGTAATTGATTAACGAATGACCCCTCAAAATGATTATCTTGATCTTCTCTATCATATAAAAAAAGTCAAAATACAGATTTTGTGAATAATGGGGTCACCAGAGGTCCAAATGTTACCAATTTTGGACGATGCCCACAATATCATGAAAAGTTGATCCCACAGAAGACACAGTCGTACAAACCAATAAAATACCCGTCGGCCAAAAAATTACTTATTCATAAAGCAGAACTCATAAACCAGGTGTTCCCTAGCTGCGCCTACTCGGCTTGTGTTTTATTGACCTAGCAGATCGTTTTTCAATATTCCATTTTATTTACCAAGTCGTTTGCAACCACTGAATTCTGTGTTGCCAACTCACTTGATGGCAGGTAGTAAGTTTAATAGCTGTCGAACAGGTGTTAAATTATTGTGATTTATTGCTTACTTTCCTTTTATCATTTATAACGTTCTGGAGGCTTAAATTAATTTAGATCGAGGAAGGCGTAAATTTTCCATAGAATCTGATTTCTTTAATAACATTATTGACAAAGGTGTTCTTTTGAAGAAATCCCTGTCATAATATACCCAGTACCAGTCAACCTTGAGAAGTCCATAAAATAAAGTGGCAGTGAAGGGCATATCTCCCAACTCGTTGCCAGACTTTCCCAATTCATTGTTAACTCTTACTACCATCAGGTCTGTGGGATCATCTTAGCATGATAGCAGTCTCATATCGATACAGCCATTTTCCCCCTGGATTTGCTCAAAATCACTGTTAACCCAATGGAAAGTATTGTCTAAACATCCTCTTGCATATTTAAACCACCAACATTCAATTATTTTCTATACATTTACTTCTGCGACAAACGGTAGTAGGTCAACGGTCAAAAAGTGGGAAAAATTGAGTTACGCATTGGACTAAATCGTGAATATTTTCCTTATGTTTGAACTCAAGTCCATAGAATGACCTCTCAAACTATTTCTGCCAGTCTCAAACATAGCTAAAGACTTTGTTTAATGCAAATTATGACCATATATAGGTCACCAGGGGTCAAATGGGCTACTTTACTTATGGGTCATTCCGTACCGAATCAACAAATTTTCAGAAAAGTTCCCAGGTGACCACTTCTGATTTCAGTGATTTTCCTCATAATGTTGCTGCATAGACAAATCGAACACACTGAAATTTTGAGGCGATTATAGCTCAACCGGTTTCAAAGTTATTGCCTTTTAAAAAGTATTGCGCAATACTATATATTCATGCCAAATGTGACTTTTGTGATTTTTCATGATTTTGGATGCTGATAACTTTTCATAAGAAAAAGTTATAAAGCCCATATTTTACATATGTCTTGTCTGGTGGCAACATAATCATAATCTGGTTTCAGATTAGCAGTACTTCTCTTAACTTTGGATATATGGGCTACCCAAAATACAATTTTCCCTTTCAGAAGCAAATTTTTCAATTTTTGAGTCCACCTGGTCCCACTACCAATGGTCCAGACTGCCTTAATAGTATACCTAAGTTTTATTTGGTCACTTGACTTTAAGCAGGGGTAAGCATTACTACACTGATGTATAATTAAAGATTTGGCAGAGTTTTATACTTGATGCCAGGCAACATTTTCAAAAAGGGGCCCTTTGTCACGGGACACCATATTCAAAGGCTGATATCTTTTCAACTAAACATGATACAACCTTGAAACGAAGTACCAATTCATAATTTATACCCCAAAGTGCAAAGATAATGTTAGATGGATACCAAGGCTGCATAGTTTTAAGAAATATTCATTTGAAATTGTAACTTCTCATGCTAAATACAGTATTGACTACTGTATGCTTCTGTACAATATCATGTACAAACTGTAATGCCCTAGAGCTGCATAAGGTACTCACCAAGTGCAACGTTTACTGAACATTTGTATACAAGCTGTACAGAACTAAACTTTTTACAGGGCTAAAATACCTCTTGAATATGTCTTTGCCGGTTGCAGCTTATAAATTTAGTTTAAGTTTGGCTTTTATGACCTTACAAAGGCCCACTTTGCTTGCAAAAATTTTGACCCATGTAATTTACTTATCCTGTAAGTACTGTAACTTCAGTTGCTATAGAATGTTATGACCACCAACCAAAACATTGAACTTCTCTGAATTCTCAACATTTTGGCAGATTTCTCCTTAAAAGACTTAAAAAAATTGTGTTCTTTATTCCCTGAAATATCTGTTTGTACAATCTGAAGCTTTCAACTTTGTCTTTATTTTGTGCTTACACTTTTGTTGCTAGGGAAAGTTATCCTTAGAAACTAGTCCATGAATTGTCATTGATGATTGAGACTTTGTCATTTGAAGTGTTTCCTCTTAATTTTCTGTGGAAAAGGTAAAGACATTTATCTTTCACTCCAACGATTGGGAGTTTTTGAGTACTGTTGCTAGGGAAAATTTTCCTTAGTAACGAAAAAAGTGTACTTTTCATGATAATTTTCAAAAAAATGTACATAAACTATTTTCATGTTGAAAGGGAAATGACATTTCTTCTGTATTTTCATAATTGTAAGTTTAGATTTTTTCTTTGTTCTGCTTTTGAGTACTGTTGCTAGGGAAAATTCTCCTTAGCAACGAAAAAGAGTGCATTTCATGACAATTTCCAAAAAAAAATGTGCATAAATTATTTTCATGTTGAAAGGGAAATGACATTTCTTCTGTATTCCCATAACTTAAAGCTTAGATTTTGTGTTTATTCTGCTTTCTGACTACTGTTGCTAGGGAAAAGTTTCCTCAATAGCAACCAAAAATGTGTTCTTTGGGTAATAAATTAAAAAATATATGTAAATGAGAATTCTTTTGAAAAGCAAATGACATTTTATCCGTGATCCCATCATTAGAAGTTTGGATATTGTGTTTATTCTGCGCATAAACTACCGTTGCTAGGGAAAAATTGCTAGGGAAAAATTTCCCTAGCAACCAAAATAGTGTATTTTCCATGATTTCTCATAAATGTGAAACTTTGGAAAGTGGTAACATGTAAAATATGTCTTTGGACATCGTTTCCAATGTATCTAGGCCATTTTTAAGTACTTCCGGGGGGGGACTACGGAAGTCAAGTAATAGAGCACTTTTAGACCATTGGCCCACCGCCTGATATGCATATCCATACGGTAAATTACGCAATGGCGCAACAGCTGTGTGTAAAATATACTGTACATGCAAGGTGTAGTGTACAACAAGTGTGTAGTGGAGAGATGCAGTGAACAAAATAATGTTTGTTCCACGTGTGCCCTCAACATGGCCACGTAAACAAACGATGACTTCATGTGAAACGGTCTATTCGAACCCCCTCTTGAAAAATCCTGCGTACGGGCCTGCTTTGTAATGCAGAACCGTAACGAAAGTAACAAAAATAACTGAAACTAAGGCAGACTTAACCCTAAGGTGTTTGGGACGATATTATTTCAGGAACTTGCGCGAAAGTTTTAGGCATTACTCAGATGTCATGTTGAGTAATGTGATAGAAAGCAAGGTGTAACGGCGGAGGGACGAAGATTTGTGGAAAAGAAGTAGGTGGGAGTAAACCCTTGGACCAATTGGCATAAGAATTCAGGCGTGGATCTAGGGTTTGGGCAAAGAGGGACACCTTTGTTACTTCGTTAAACAATGGAAAACAGCACGTAAGCGGAGCGCTACCGCTGGTTCTCGCGACAGGCTTAAGAAACTTTTGGATGGAAACACCTCCTAGATCAGCAAAATTGGCACTTCCCTGGCACTATTTGCTTTGGTATGGAACGACATCCCAGGCTTTTATATAATGCTTTTTTTTTCCGTTTTTTCTCGGTAGGCCAATAGGGGTTCATGTGTCCCATGGTTGGGGAGCCTAGCACTACCCGTGCAGCAAAGTGCACGTGGCAGGCCCGACTTAAACCATTTGGTTAGAAACTGAGCCGTAAAATCTCGTCAAAATAACTAACTGCATCAAACTAACTGCACGAAGAGCTGGCTAAAATTTTCCTTATTGTTTGTTTATTAAAGACATTTGAGCTTCTTCGATGACATTTATACCGATTAGGACTACAATTTTGCGATTAGAAGAATTCATAAAGAATATAAATATTGAAGTTTCTTTCTTCATTTTAGAAACAACGCCGTCATTGCAACATTTGCAATGCATTCTTATCATGCGGCAGATACTGTATTTCAATGGCTCTATTGAAACAGGACAATAAAAATGTATTGGAAAATTGTTCATTTTTCTTCCCCAACTCTCCCCCATTCTAGCACTCTCTCTCTCTATCTGAGACTATCTCTTTTATTTTCCCATCATTTTACATTTTCACGCCTCCAATTTGGGGGCCCCTGCATTTGGGGGTCCTGGGCCTTTGCCATCTGGCGAAATGGAAAATCCGGGCCTGGCAAAACCTCTGCTCTTAGATGCAGAGAGTAACTGGCAAAGGCATGTTCAAGCTGTGTTGTATTTCTAACAAAACCAAATTCTACACAGTTCTGGGCAGCCAGCATGTATACACATGGTGAGTGCCATATGCAGCATTAGGGCATTAATACAGTATGTACATGATATTGTACAGAAATATAGAGTAGCCAATACTGTACTAAGCATAAGAAATTAAAATTTCAAATGAATATTTCTTAAAATTCTGCAGCCGTGGTATCCATCTAACTTTATCTTTGCATTTTGGGGTATAAATGATGAATTGGTACTTCGTTTCAAGGTTGCATCATGGTTGGTTGAAATATATTGGCCCTTAAATATGGTGTCCCGTGACAGGTTGAAAGACTTTTAGCCAACAAAGGGTCTGGCTACTGTACCCAACTTCAGGGATTAAGAACTCAAAAGTACACAAGGCACAGATAAATCAAATTTGTTATGACTTTGCACATGATCTCTTTCTATAAGTGCAAGCAAAAACATATCTAATAAAATGTTCATATTTTGTGATATCGTGCCATGGGACCCACGGCACATCCTTCCAATGGGCCAAGTGGGCCATATTCATTCCCTTATCTGACCATGAAGGAGGTACCTAAGGTATATGAGATTTTATGAGCATTAAGATCAGACCTGTTTCCTTTCTTGATGAAAATTTCAATTGTCCACGGGGCAACGACCTCTCCGAAAGAGGGCTCCTTTCTTGAAAATGTTTCCTGGGATCAAGTTTAAAGACGGATTTGCATAGACTTTTACATAGGGGTAAGCAAAAGTCTCAGTTGGTGACTACTCTTTGATTGACATCAGAGTTACAAAATTCAAAAGGTGTAGAGCAGCTCATATCACACAGCATGCGCAGAGAATGTTTTCATTACATATGGGGTCTTTTATGCTAACTAGGATGTGGCCTTGAGCAGTGAACCATGTTTGTGTCTGCACAAGGAGAAACAGTTAAGACAAGTATGGGCGGGGCTTACCACCAAGTAAAAGTCATACTTGGGGTGATGCAAATCCCTCTTTAAAACTATGCCAAATCTGCATTTATATACCAGTGTGGTAATGCCTACCCCTGCTTATAGTCAAGTGACCAAATAATACTGAGGTACACTATTGAGGCCCTCTGGACCACTGGTAGTGGGACCAGGTGGGCCCCAAATTGAAAATTTTGCTTCTGAAAGTGAAAAAGTGAAACCAGATTATGATAATGTTGCCACCAGGCATGACATATATTACATTTGGGCTTTATAACTTTTTCTTATGAAAAGTTATCAGTATCCAAAGTCATGAAAAATCACAAAAGTCACATTTGGCATGAAAATATGGTATTGCGCAATACCTTTTAGAAGACAATAACTTTGAAACCTCTTTAGCAATCGGCCTCTAAATTTCAGTGTGTTCGTTTTGTCTATGAGGGAAAATCACTGAAATAAGAGATGGTCATGGGAACTTTCCTGAAAATTTGTTGATTTGGTACGGAATGGCCCATAAGTAAAGTAGCCCATTTGACCCTATATATGGTCATAATTGCATGGAACAAAGTCTTTAGCTATTTTTGAGACTGGCAGAAATAGTTTGAGAGGTCATTCTATGGACTTGAGTTCAAACATAAGAAAAATATTAACGATTTAGTCCAATGCGTAACTCAATTTTTCCGAAATTTTTGACCGTTGACCTACTTCCGTTTGTCGCTGGAGTAAATGTATAGAAAATAATTGAATATTGGTAGTTTAATATGCAAGAGGATGTTTAGACAACACTTTCTATTTGGTTAACAGTTGATTTAATACAAATCTAGGGAAAAATGGCTGTATCGATATGAGACTGCTATATTTTGGGCATCGTCCAAAATTGGTGACCTCTTGACCTCTGCTGACCTCATTATTCACAAAATCTGCATTTTGTCTTTTTTATATGATAGAAAAAATCAAGACAATCATTTTGAGGGGTCATTCATTAATCAATTACAATTCTTTTCAGAGTTATTGCTATTTAGAATTCCACTATCCCCCAAATATGGTCACTCGGCCGTCGTGCACCATTAACATTCAGGCATACAGAAACCATAGTTCAGCCCTAAGGAATCAATGTTTACATAAAGAAAATTGGAAAATAGACACATAAAAGTACATTCTAATCTCTGTTTCATTAATTCTAGGGTTTTTTCGGTAGACCCCTCCAGCCCATGGACTAGTAGGAAGATGTTGTCTAGCCTTAATCTGAAGGCTTCTACACCAAAGACATCCAAAATACGCTGTCATAGTTTTAGCTTAGATTTTAGATACTACTGGCTTTAGCCATTATCAGCTTAGCAGTATGTTGGCAGAATCACATGATATATAGAAAATTATGAGAAAAATTTTCGAAATCCTTCTTTGGCTGGCAGTAGTCTAGTTTGAAGGTGAAAAGGAAGTCAAAGGTTCCTAAACGCACAAAGAAACGAGTAAGGCAGGGTGGCGAATCTCCGGCCCGCGGACCGTCATGGGCGTCCGGAGGGGGGCAAGGGAGGCACTCCCCCCCCCCGGAAAATCAATAACTTGAAAAAACGAAGAAAAAATCAAGAAAAAACGAAAAAAATATAACATCAACATTTTTTAACAGTTCAATCAGTGTGAATTTCTACTCTCAAAAGAGCAATTGAATAAAAATATCAACACTCAGGCCCCCGCAGTCCCCCCGAGCATATTTTTGGTATTTTGTAAAATTTATATTTACGATATTGCTTATGTTTCCCCTTTTTATATGCGGTAAATAGGCCTTGCAAGTGCTATTTCCAGCGATCTGGAAAGCATTTTGGACCAAAATTTTCTTGCGCTCCGCGCCAACCCATGGTGGCGCGGAGCGTTGAGAGTCTGTCTATTCGCTTCGCCTCCCTCCCCCTTGACAAGTTCCTGGCTATGCCTTTGTCAACACTGTGAAAAAAGTAGAATCTAAACTCTTTCCTGGGAGTAAAAGTTTTCCCATGGAAAAAATTGGGCCCCTTATGTATGTAATATGTATTTATTTATATAATTTGTAATAACAAATGACCAGTTTTCTACAGGATGGCCTGTCTTTTGTGTTGATCACCCTGCAGTTATAGCTGTTTCATTTACTCTTGAAATAACACGTGCATATTCTGAGAAATTTTTGATAATTGACAAAACATGATTGTACATACACTATTTGGACTTTAATAAACGATGGCAGAAAAAAAAAATTATTATTATTATTATTATTATTATTATTATTATTATTATTATTATTATTATTATTATTATTATTATTGTTGTTGTTGTTGTTGTTGTTGTTGTTGTTGTTGTTGTTGTTGTTGTTGTTGTTGTTGTTGTTGTTGTTGTTGTTGTTGTTGTTATTATTGTTATTATTATTATTATTATTATTATTATTATTATTATTATTATTATTATTATTATTATTATTATTATTATTATTATTATTATTATTATTATTATTATTATTATTATTATTATTATTATTATTATTATTATTATTATTATTATTATTATTATTATTATTATTATTATTCCCCCGAAAAGAGGTAGAGGTAGGCCTCCTGGCAGCGGAAATAAGAAAAAAGGTGGACAAGCCAACACCCAGTCTAGCCTCTCAGGTGGCCTAGCCTCTAGCCTACCTAACATTTCTGATATACCTATTGAGGAGGAGGATAGTGACGTTGAAAGTGTAGCCGGGTCTGTGATAGCAAACCTGGACTCATCAATAGAAAGAATTTTCAAGGAGCTTAAAGCTATAAGGCAGGAATTTAGAAAGACACTGAAACAGCATGAAGAACAAATTAAGCAACTACGAGAAGAAAATACAGCTCTAAAAGAAAGGTGTGGGGCTCTTGAGTCAAAGATGAACAACTTGGAGGCCTCGCAGGAGAAACACGCCAGCTTATTAAATAAGCAAGAACGATTTTCACGTCGTAATAATATTCGCATCGTTGGAGTAAAGACAGAATCAGGAGAAAATTGTATCGAAATTGCAAGGAATGTTATGACAAAAGTTGGTGTACCAAACTGCAGCATTGAGAGAGCCCATCGGGACGGTAAGCAGCACAGAAATCGAGATAGACACCTCCTTGTAAAACTCTCATTCTATCAGGACAAAGTAACAGCTCTTCGAAATAGACGACATGCCTTACAAAATGAAACTTACCATATTACCGATGACCTTACCCTTGTTGACCTTAACGAAAAACGCAAGTGGTCGAACCAGGTAACAGATCTCTTCCAGCGTGGTACCAAGCTTCGCTTTTCCGGTGGTTGCTGGCGGACAGCTCAGGGAAAACCTTACAACTTCACCAGGCCCAACGCTCCAGACCAGCCCTAGATCTGAACTTATTCGATAGTATACACTCTTTCATTCTTTACTACTCATCACTCATAATTATGTTTACGCTGTTTTCTTGGATTGTTTTTGATCTCGTCACTTAGCCCAGGCATCATCGTCCTTGTTCTTCCAACACCCTTTTGTGTCGGTTTTTTTCCTTACGGAGGACAACAATTATGTTGAAACTTAACTATCCGTTTGGATTGATTTTTATTATATTTAAATCTCCTTTCAGAAAGTCGCTTTCCATGTTATGTAAGTACAATTCGATTTATAACCATCAATATGGTACTGCTTTTAAGTTCTGTCTATTTTCTTACTCCTATTTTGGTACTACGTCACCATGCTGAAATTTCTGTCATACAATGCCAGAGGCTTGAGACAAACAAAAAAGCGTAGACGTTTGTTTGCCTATTTACATAGATGTAAAGCGGATGTTATTTTAATCCAAGAGTCCCATAGTTCCCATATGGACGAAAAATATTGGTGTAATGAATGGGGAAGTAACATTCTCTTCGCCCATGGCTCAAATGATAGTAGAGGGGTATGCATTTTATTTAATCCTAAGTTACATTTTACTGTTTTGAAACATACTAGCCATGTAGACGGCAGATTTATAATGGTAGACATACAGTTCCATGATCATATAATTACTATTGTAGGGGTCTACGGCCCTAATATTGACAGTCCGAGTTTTTTTGTTAATCTTTTTAGAGAATTATCGTCTTTCCAGGGCGATACAATTATTATGGCAGGGGACTTCAATTTTGTGTTCAATCTGAAACTTGACAAAGTTGGTGGTCAGTTCAAAACTAATTTTAAGGCTAGAGATGAGTGCCTTTCCTTGATGACTGTGCATAATCTTATCGACATCTGGCGTGAAAAAACCCCTTTTCTAAACATTTCACTTGGAGTTCAAACATCACCCCTGGCATACATTGTAGGTTAGATTTTTTTCTTGTATCTCGTAGTGTAGAGCACTCTACTACGGACATTTCATTTTCACCTGGAATCCAGTCCGACCATTCTTTTATTTCTTTAAGTCTTAACGTCTCATCAACAAAAAGGGGTCCAGGGTACTGGAAATTAAACAATTCGCTTTTACGTGATACATGCTATACTGAACTTATCAACAGTGTCATTCAAAGTGAGATCGATAGGGATACTTCTATGGACCCCTGCTCAAGGTGGGAATTTTTAAAGTTTAAGTTACGCGAGGTGTCTTTAAAGTATTCTAAAGAAAAAGCTCGTGAAAGGCGTCGTAAAGAGGAAGCCTTGCTATTAAAAATATCCAGTCTTGAGCAACAGCTCTTTATCTCTGAATCGGCGGAGACTCGCTTATTGTTAACTGCTGCTCAGAATGATCTTATGTCGTATTTGGATTACAAACTACAGGGTACTATTATAAGATCTCGTGCAAGATGGGTCGAGGATGGGGAGAAGAATTCAAAATATTTTTTAAACTTAGAAAAACGCAATAAGGCTAATAATAAAATTTCCAAACTGTTGAAGCCTAACGGGGATGTTGTTGATGATGAAAAAGTTATTCTCCATGAAATCCGTAATTTTTATGAATCTCTTTACACCTCTATTAACACCTCTCCCGTCTCCTTCCTGTCGGATTTGCGTCACCCTTCCCTAGGAAGGGATGATTCCACTCAGTGTGAAGGGGAACTTACCCTTCATGATTGCTCCATCTCTCTTAATTCCATGAAAAACGACAAGTCACCCGGAAGTGATGGTTTCTCTGTTAACTTCTACAAACATTTTTGGCCTTTAATTGGGCAGTTTGTTGTTGATTCTCTAAATCATGGTTACCGTAATGGCTTTCTTTCACCTGAACAATCTCGTAGTGTTATAACTCTTATTCCAAAGCCTAGTAAAGATTCTACTCTTCTTCAAAACTATCGCCCAATATCGCTTTTGAATGTAGATTACAAGATCGGTGCAAAGGCAATTGCTAATAGATTTCAACGTGTTATTAAATCGTTAATAGGTCCTCAACAAACTGGCTTTTTGAAAGGAAAATTTATTGGCGAAAATATTAGATTTATTCTTGATTTGATTGACTATACTTCAACTAACAATATACCTGGTTTTCTTTTTTTGGTAGATTTTGAAAAGGCATTTGATACATTGGAATGGAATTTTATTGAGGCGACTCTTTCTTTTTTTAATTTTGGGAGCAGTATCAAAACTTGGATAAGCACTTTTTATAAGAATGCACACGCTTGTGTGCTGAACAATGGTTATTCAACAGGTTCATTCCCTATTAAAAGAGGTGTTCGTCAGGGTTGCCCCCTTAGCCCCTATTTATTTATTCTCTGTGTTGAAACCCTTGCTCTCAAGGTAAATCAGTCTAATATAACTAAGGGGATTGTTACTGGAGTCGAAGAAAATAGGATTCTTCAATATGCCGACGATACTACTTTTATTTTAGACCATAGAAAAAGTTCCCTTTGCGGAATCCTTGATATCCTTGAATGTCTTAAAAAAGCTTCCGGTCTTAAAATTAATAGCTCCAAATCTCAACTTTTTCCACTAGGCTCTTTTATTAATAGAAGGCCACTTTACTTAAGTGATTTTAATTTCGAGGTAACACTGGGCCCTGTCACCATGTTAGGTATTGTTTTCACGAATAAGGGAGACGATTTATTTCGCCTCAACTATCAACCTAAATTATCTCGTCTAAAAAACACTCTTCGTATATGGGCTAGTCGTGATTTAACCCCGATTGGTCGAAATATTATTGTTAAAAGCTTTGGACTCTCTCAATTAGTTTACCTTTTCCTTGTCCTTCCAAATCCCCCGAGTTCGTTTATTAAAGAGGTGGAAAACACCATTTTCAATTTCATCTGGGCAGGGAATCCGGACAAGATTAAACGTACCACTATTCTTAATCCCAATAGTGATAGGCTGGCTTGAAAGTTACCCATAATCAGTCACTTATTGCATAGGTCACCAAATGCTACTTTGGGTCGTCGATATGGTATAGATAGATTATGAATGGGACCATTGGAAAATTTTTCTATGTCGACTCTAATGTTAAAGTGTGCTATGCGTCAAGAAATACTTTTCCAACTGCTAACTGCTACTCCATGTGATGTTAGAAGCTATTCGGTAATAATTTCTAGTTAGGCAGCCCCCGTCATGCGAAGGCTTGGTGTCGTTGCCTCCTTTAACACCCCTGCAGGGATTATTGCGTATACCAGCCCATATCTGCGAATAACTCCAACATCCGTGTGAACGGTAATTGTATTTTATTACTAAGGACATTTATGGAAACCAACACTCTAGCACTATGCTATAGCGGAATCTTCGACGATACCGAGTCGACCATTAAGTTTTGAAGCGTTTATTACAAAGTATAACATTGAATATTGCCTTTTTATACTTTGTATCTCTGGGCGTACTAGTGCACAGTATCACCCAACAATGGCGTGAGTCCTATTCATATTCGTAACGAAAGAATGACTAACGAGGAATTATTAGGATTAAGATGTGGCGGTAATACAGTTGCTTCGCCAATTTAAATTTATAGCCTCATTATCTAATTGAAGAAAGTTACAGAAATCCCTACTTGCATTATGTTAAATGGCAAGTCACTGTCAACAACATGTTACTGCAAGATTTGTCACGTTTTTCCCATAACTCCTGCGAGTTACTACTTCGGACTCAACCAATCCGAATATTTATCAGTTCAGATTCATCATAGAATCAATTCCTACTAATAGACTCCTTTCTCTCTAATGGTAAAACAGATAAACCCCTACTGTACATTTAGCAGAGACTGAAGTGAAAGTATAGTATCATCTTATTTTGAGGACTGCTAAGATTCACGTCATAAGTTTTATCTTGGATGATAGAATTACGCTTTTGATGAGCACAGCCAATTATTTCGTATATCAAAGCGGATTTCGTACTTAATTGTTATGCTGGTCGTCTACTCATCCTTACATTTTTTAACTATTGCATAATGAGAATTATTTTTGCATTGCTAACTAAGAACGAAAAACCGTTGATATAATGATTTCTTCCATAAATTTAAATTATAGTTATTAAAGTTGAGCAACGCGAAAAGGTTCTCAAGTAAAAACGAAAGTAATAAGATTAGTGATCCTCGAAGAGCTTATTAGCCCTTATAGCTCCAAACCTTTCAAGTTGATTCATGGATTTACCGTTTTCGACCATTCTGATTCTGTGTGCTCTTCGACGGTGACTTTTATCCGTAATTATCTGTAAGACTACTACCTAGCTACATAACAGCTACTTTTCCATTCTTCATTAATGTATACTACTTTTCCCTATGCGTATTCATTTCTTAGAGCCGAATGCAAGCTATTATTTAGATAACTGCTAGCGTTATAATTATCTTTCTTGTCCTCTCTCATCGACTCCGCTGAAGGAGCGATGAGAATATTGTAGTCACTTGAACCTGTTGGCGATTACATTCGGCAATGCCAGCAGCAAATAACAACGCGTATGCCATGGTACAAAGTATAATTTTCCAACAAGTTACTAGTCTACAAGTCCTAACCCATCGCGGGGGTACCCGCAGAGGTGACCAAAATGTCACCATAAACAGGAGGGAGGGCGCTCAACAACGTGTCCCGTGTGATAGTGTCTGTGTGATGTGTGGGTGAGTGTGCTGTTCGTGATAGTGAAGTGAGTGGAGTGCTGCCTGAGTGAGTGTAGGTTGAGTGTGTGAGTTTTGATAGTCCAATTTTAGTTCTTATCTAATACTCTCAAAACGTGTCTCAAAGCCCCGATTATACTTCAAATTTGGTGAGGAAGGTGCCCTCAGGTGCCGAAGCCCAAGTCCTACATGCCGAACTCCCGGAAAGCTAAAGGTCACAAGCCCCGTCATGAGGGATCAAAGCCCGTCATAATTATGTGAAAACTTCGAATACTTTTTATCAATAACTCCCAAAGAAAACATTCATCCCATGACACCTGAAATTCACACATCATAAATAATCAGTGGTCTGGACCACTACGAAACAACTATATGCGTTGAGAGCCACTGCACAACAAGGTCAAAAAAGTCACGATGGATACTACATTTATAAGCGAAACAAATGTGAAAAAAAGTGCCTTCCAATGAACTCCCTCCTTGTGCCAGGCTAGACCGCATCTTTTGCAATTTAGTGGGCTAGGGTACCCAAGAGCTGCTAAACTTGTGTCTCCGCTGACTTTCGGCCCAGAAAAGGTCAAAGCGTCAGACCGCAAAATTCAATTTTTGCGAAATTCCACGGTTTTTAAGTAGTCTTTTAAGTATAATTCCAGAAAGCGAAACGTTCCACGTAAGCATTGACAACTTTGCCCACATATGATGAACGTGTAATAATGCCTGACCCAAAAAAGATATATGGTTGCCATGGCCAACCAAGCGTCATAAGATCAATTTTTGTGCACGAAATTTATGACATTTTTTGTTAGCCTATTCTCTAGTATAATTCCCGAAGACGAAACATTCCACATTACACAAACACTTCACACATATGCCTGAACGTGTCTAAATACTACGCAAAATGATCATGAGTTGCCCATGGCCAACAAACGTCTAAAAGGTCAATTTTTTTGTGAGAAATACACATTTCTTTAGTATTGTTTACAAGTATAATTCAGAAGGAAAATTCCATCATATATGAAATCTTCACGACATAAAGGATGAACTGCTTTTTGGGGGCTAAATAGTACCAAAATATGTGATTTTAACCATGCCTAACCAAGCGTCTAAATGCGTCACAGGTGACAAGACAAGCTCAAAGATCAATTTTTGCGGTAAAAATTACATTTTTTAGTACATATTGTACTATATCACTCTCCAGAAGGAACATTACAACATACATGAAACTTAATTCAAACATATGTATGAGAAAATTCTCGCGTGTCTAATCGCTGTACCAAAATATACATGGTTGCCACGCGCCATACCCAAGCTCGAAGGTCACATTTTTGTTAGGAAGTCACATTGTTCTTTAGGGCGTTTCGTGTACACAAGACTTAACATTGCAATGATAGCACAAAGGTAAATCAACAGTACACCACTGTGTAGACGCGCTTGTTTCTAGCTACTGGCACAAATGATATTATACCAGCATACAGATTCCAACTACTATAACCTACATCCTGTATTACGACTCAGAGTGACTCCTCGTGTAGACGCAAATATTGGCAAGTGTGAATTTGCCGATGCGCCGCTCCGTTCACATTTTCCGAGTCGATCTAGGTAGCCTGGGCGCAAAGAGAAGAACGGCGCAACGATTACAGAAATTTCTATTCGTCTAAAAGAGTTAGCTGTACCTGCGTGGCTTTTTACACGCGTCTTCGTATTCGTCGCGGAAATCACATTTTTCTTCCTCGGTAAGTATAGTATCCCAAATACTTCGTACACAATCCACATTACTGGCGCTCTTGGGAAGCAAATTCGCTAGTTAGATTTCACACACGTTGTGAGGCCGTAAAGAATTAAAAACGCCGCATCTTTTATCATTTAGTCACATTCCAATGCCTTAGGCCCTAAAACGTTGAATTAGACATAAAGTCCGTTACCTGAACAGATATAGGAAACAGTTGACTACATGAGATGTACAGGCAGAATAAGTGCATGAACTTCAAACCAGTCATATCGTGGCGGTTCATGCTTACCAAGCTGTACTTATTTGTAATGCTAGTCGAGGATAGATTGAAAACTTCTTCTTCAAGTAGTAATTTTAAGCCTACATTGAGGAATGAATACTTCCTTACATTACAATGTTCGAAAATAGTATTAATACTATGCTGTAAGAGCATTGTAATTTCCCCTGACTAGCCCTGCTGTTTATTAAAACTGCCTGAACAGTGCCATCACAACTTCTGCCCCATATGTTGGGCTCCATGCAGGGAGTCAACAACAGCGCATTCCTAATTCTGGCGAATACCTATGCTCGCATTGCAATGCCTTATTTGAGCTAGTCTGCACCTGTCCCATCTCAATGATGTGCCCCATGCCTAAGCACAAGCAAGACAGGCACATGGTATCTAATTGCTGCACTGCATATTTTCTAGTAATACCGCACACTGAAAGCGTTCTATTTTGCACAACAACAAAAGAGCCCGCATAGTAAGCGGAAGCCCTAGTACGCCCTTAAGATAGTACCATAAGATACTATAAGACAATAGATATCCACACCTCCTATACCAACAATTTTCACGGAAATTGAATCCTCATTGCCTGAGGCAAATATCGCGGGCGGTGAAGTGGTGGAACTTGACAAGGTGCAGCCGTTCTAGTTCGACGACAATCTGCTTAACGCAAAAAAAACAACGCGCTTACCGGACAACAGTCCATTGTTATCAAAAAAGGTTCGACCCAAGTACTGCTTTAGACAGCCGCGCTGTTTCATGCGCGCAATAATACACTTCTCTGTGCATTTTTATCTAAATCGCACAGAAGAAACTCTACTACCGCGCCCACGTTATAAAAAAAGACCTAGCTAATTTCCGATTTCCGATTAAAAAATGCTCGTAAGAAATTCGACAAGCCACATTTTAACCAGCCAGCTTTGGACTGTAGCCCACTCGGTAACTCATGACATTCCTATTTCATAGGATTGGCGCTCCGACTTAAAAACAGTCATGCGTGACCGTTCCAAGCACAGAGTGTTTGCCTTGACCTGCGCAACGCGCGGGATGAAAGCCATAAACTATGTCAGATGAATGCGAATATATTTGGAAGTGATTAATTTCTCAGATTTAAGAATGCTTCGCAATTAACATGTTGTTACACTTGCGCCAAGACTTTAATCTTACTCTAACTGCTTTTCAAAATGATATCTGGAATCAGTGATCAGCCACATTAGCGGCCCTGATATTTAGGCGCCTACCATGAAGAGTCATGCGCCGCCATTTTCCCAACTTTGAGAATGCTCATGCTTATAATATCTTTGGATAGTAAATCCATTACTTCAGCATAACTAATCCTGTCGCGGCAAATTTTATTTGCATTTGTGCCCCCCCCCCCTCCCCGACAAGAAAAAATCTAAGCTACGGCCCACTGCCCCCCAGTGCCACACAGCGCGCCGCGATCCTTAAATTTACAAATGTTTCAAATAAACATAGTGCTTCATACACTTTCTGTAAGACAGTACCTGACTCCGTCATAAGACTTTCAAAACAGTCTGCAACAGCTAAGACAACAGAAGCATTATCAGCACTTCCGGCCCGATATTAGTGGCTCCATGGGCGAGTCAACGCCGCCAATTTTAAGCTTTGCGAATGTCTATGTTTATAACATCTTTGTATCTTTTCCGATTTAGCGTCTCGCACTACCCTATTTAGAATATCATCACTCATCCATGAAGTATGTAGAGCGCATATCGGAGTTTGTAGGATTCCGTATTCTTGGGGTTGGATTTATCTTGATAAACCCAAAGGTAATAATAAAGTAAGGCTACTTAATACGTTTTTTGATCATCCATCTAATACATTTGCGTCAGATACTCCTGATGTGTAGCCATCTTCCATTCAGCTTGCTAAGCGCCAATCCATGTACTAGACGCAGTGCAATGACTGTGCGATGCAGAACTAATGCCGTCGATTGTGCGAATTAAAAGCCCCCATTAGAGGACCGAACTGGAGGCGTTAAGAAACACGCCTAACAGTGTAGGGAGCGTTACCTATTTGCCCACAACTAGGTCAGTCGCAATTACATTATTTTCAGTAAGAGCTGACCTACATAACGATGATCCTCCAATTCGGAGAATTCATTTCGCACCGGTGCACGTAGAGTTTCTCACATGACGTCTATAGCGAAGCTTTTCACTCGTATTATTTCAGCCATGTCTGAGGGCAACCCCGGCATGTGTGTGTACAAGTGACTTGCCCTCAGACATGGCCAAGCTTTTGCTAACCTCATAGCTGTGACGCTACTGAGGACTATCTATAATTCCACACAATAGAGCAGCGATATTGCCTACTGTGATTCCTCAAAGAATATTAACAAGGCATAGACATTCCCAAACTACATAATGGCACGTTTGCAAACCTACCACACAGCGAACCCAACAAGTTATTATCTGCGGGAGAAGCCTGCATGATCACGTGCTCAGCCGTGACATCGTTTGCAAAACATAACAGCGCAAATGCAAGTCCCTCAATACAAAAGTCATGTAATACTTGCTTACTTCGAGAATGTTAGCTTGACTGCCAAAGAAGTACTAACGCCACTCAATAGATAGTTCTTACGTGAGTCGTCATAGGAGATCTATTAACGTGTATTATTTCAGCCAATGTCTGACAGGGTAACCCCGGCCATGTGGTGCCCACCGCTTGCCCCTCCAGATATAATGGCGAGTTTTTCTGATTACTAAACCCCTTAGCCTGTGAGATCACTGTCTAGGAACTATCTGTAAAATTCCACTTGACACAAGAATAACTTATTTCTTTCAAACGCGGCCATTCCACGTATTTACAACCCCTTGAACATGAACGCACAATGCACTGCGCTTTTTTTGCAACAGTCTCATGCCACGACATTCACGTCAGTTTACTATGGTATCTGCAAGTCGACGCCACATTGTATATGCAGCGTTCAACTACGTAGGCGCTCAACCAACGAAGCTGAAAGCAACTAGCCGCGTTTTGTTTCAAGAGATGCGACCCAGAACCTGACTACAACACCAGAACTAATATATGAATAAAACTCCTATAATGCTGTGTACCAAGTATTTCCGGAAGTAATACAACAGAGAAATGATATTCTGGGCGACTATAGAACGCCGTTGTAAAAAGATGCACGCACGCTAAGTCTTTTAACGATGAAAGTTACCGTGGAGCGCCGTTAACTTTATTTGGTACGCAAATCGCGGCAATAGAAACGGCGCATGTCAAATAAAACACTTCTCGCCCACAAGACTATTAGCTGTACCTCTATGGGGAGTCACCTCGAGCCTAACAGTGCTACAGGCTATAGTTGAGTTATTGCGGATCTATGCTGATATCTTGGATAACACATTGATGGTGGCAGTCCTCTATCTATTTATACCATGGAGCTACTACTTGGTAGATAAGGCCCTCCATGGTACCTTATAACGACAGCTCCCCGCGACGCATCGTAACCATAGCAAATGACCTGTGCTGGGCGGATAGCAGATAGCAACTGCTGTGGATTAGGCCCTCTTGTTTTTTTTTAGACGTCTAAAGCTGCAGCGTGTTAATTTTAACTAGCAAAACTTTCCTCAGCTGAAATGACTTGATTGGCAAGCCGCCATGATTTAGAAGCCTAGCCTTTCGCTATCATAGCCAACCTATTTCGCTTCTTTGATGAATTATTCCCTGAATGTATGTTAAATTATGTTGCCAGGTCGTTGGTGTTTATATTTTAATATATTATCTCCTTTAATATGGACAAAAAAAATTGTCGATAGCCAAGTAAAGAGTGTCATTCACTTGGTAAAATGTTTGAACTGTATCATCTCTAGAGTAAACTAGCAAGGAAATTAAGGAGAACAAAAAAAATTTAAAAAAAAAATTATTTAATATGTAATGATTCATTAGATAGTGTATTTATTACTTATAGTCTCAGCTTATCACCTATTATTATCTCATTATTAATTATATATATGTATTATTAGTTCTATCTATTATTATT
The DNA here is from genome assembly GCA_029531755.1 of Holothuria leucospilota. NCBI lineage: Eukaryota > Metazoa > Echinodermata > Holothuroidea > Aspidochirotida > Holothuriidae > Holothuria > Holothuria leucospilota. The sequence goes on along the minus strand of CM055972.1, from coordinate 48,133,839 downwards.
ATTATTATCTATTATTATTCCATTATTATTATTATTAAGTATTAGTGTATTCCTTATCTATCTTATCGATTATGATTATTAATTATTATACATTATTTATTATATCTATTCATTATATGACTTAGATTAATTATCCGCCATGGAATTCCATGCCTATCAAGGCGACACTTCGTGCATAATTTTACAAGCATTAAGGCGACAAAAAAAAACCTGTGCGATATTATAGGCGCACATCATGAACCTAGTCGCCTTAAAGGAATAGGATACCATATACAGAAAAAATATATTTATCGTGGCCAAATCAGCGCCTTAATATCATGCTTCCCTTATAGGACTATAATAATGTGTATGAACTACTAAATTTAGGTCTGACTGGGTAGGCGGTAGCGGGTAAGTGGTTAGGCGTATAAGGGTTGGAAAATTTATGATGCCTCGATTTTACGTGGGGTGCCCACTAAGTCAATAGTAACTGTCGCGCTTAAGTCAGTATCCACGCTTATTATTATTAATTATTATTATTAATAATTATCTGATCTATTATTTATTTACATTATTACATGTAGATTATTTATTATGACTTATTATTAATCTCACCATTATTATGATTATTATTATTTATCCGCACCAATGGCATTAATGCCTTAAGCCGACACTTTCGTGCTAACTCAACGACAACATTCAAGAGCGACACCTGGAATTAAGAAGCGACAAATCAATTAAACTGTCGCCTTAAAGCGAATACGCGGTACGCTAATTTAGTGCAAATAATAATTTTATTGATCGCAAATAGGCTCTAAATTGTATACCTCTTTGGTCTCAATCACGGATGTGCTACTAAATTGGTGTAGGCGTGGGGGAATTAAATGCGGCTAGGGTTAGGGTCTCGATATCCTTTATACTGTCATAAATATAACGGCTTTACGACCCGTATAGGGTTGTTTAGTAACCGCCCCCCGCATTAACCTAGAAATATATTTAATTTTATTATTTTTTTTTTTTTTTTTTTTTTTTCTTTATTTTTTGTGTGCAAGTCAATGCCTAAACTGCTCGCCCCCTAAGGTCAGTATCCACGCATTATTATTATTAATTATTCATGTCAATTAGTTATCTTCTATTATGTACATTGATTATTATTATTTATTATTTATTATCTCATTATTCATCTATTTATCTATGGTATTATCTTATTATTATTATTATTATTTATATATTTCATAATTATTATTATTAGCTCATTATGAGTTTATCTATTATTATTATACATAGTGTAATGTATTTATGAATTATTATTATTCATTTATGATTCATTTATTATATATTATATATATATTATTATTATTATTATATATATTCATTAACTCGTACATTGTATTATTATTATTATATTATCTATTTATTAATTATCTATATTATTATTACTTATTATATATTATTATATATTTTATTATTAAATTATTATTATTGTATTCATTATTATTATTGATTATTATTATATTTCACTTAGTTATTTATTAATCATTATATACATACATTATTAAGTATTAAATTTATATATTATTATTCATCTATTAGTATGAATTATTTGTATTCACACACTTCAATCATATCACTTATTATGTATTAATTGATTAGTTATTTATTTATATAATTATTGATATTCATTATACTTATTATTATTATTATTATGTAATGTATTGTTTATTATTATTAGTTGACTAATCTACGTATTGATTATTGTTATTATGTATTATTCATCATTATTATTATCATTTTATTTTTGACACATTGTAAGACCATCCGCTTCGCAAAATTTCTGGGGAAAGATGATACCCCCCGCCGCCCCTAGCGGCGAACGTCGCCGCTTCACATCGCGACTCTTCAGGCAGTTTAATTGACCAATTAGGAAAAACCCTTGACGAGTCATGCATGAGGACTGAGAAGGTGTTCAAAAAAACAACAGCTAGCAGATTTGGACAAGGTGCGTATCTCGCTCCCAATAACTTTACGGACAACATGCGAGACACAGCTGAATATGTGAATGTTTACTAAAAGGAACAAGAAGATGGTAACAAATTTGCAGGTTACCAGCTGCTTTGCGTATAATAGAAGCACCACACTACACTACCACAGCAGAGCTGCTACTAAATCTATATGTAAATTTACAGGCTACAGTCAATTTCGTGTTTCTTTGTACGGCCATCATCTCAATTTTTCGATTTTCGCGAGCCATTAGATCAGTTTTTTTACAGCTTAGCCCTGCCTGTTTAAGTCCACATGCTGCCTACTTATGAAGATACTTACACGCTGCGGTAAATAAAGCAGTTAACATGCATGACATTTTTACTAAACACTTCAAATACCTATATTTCCATGCACCATTATCTTCGACCCCCGAGACAATTAGTCACCCCGCGGATCTTCGCCTTTATAACACATTACTCGTTATTGCCAACCCTTGCCACACCCTTCACCTTCGTCCAGTTTGCATCTGCTTACAATGCCATTTCCTTCATCCTCAGCCAATTAAAACATCATTTTGAAAGCCACACGAGGAACATATATGCAATCCATTCTTCGGTACTCTTTAAGCAGTATGCGCTCCGTAAAGTCTAAGATCCATGCTAAATCTAACCCGATTTGACTTACTTCAATTCGCACGGAGGAACCGTTATACATATAAAATCTTGGTTCTAGATAAGTTTTGTCGGTAATTAACATTCTGAAGTCCTGTTACTACAAAATCCCCTACTCTACTCCCCTTCCACAATGCCATTTTCATCATAAGCAAATCTTTTTGTCTGAAATCTTCACGTCTATCACATCTAATTGAGTGTTTTGAGTGTTGTTGCATTTCTCTGCCATCGTCGCTTCTACTACTAATAGGATGCCCCCTTACGAAATTCGGGTGGCTGTCGAGTATCTTGATACATAATAATGCATTCCAGATTGTGGAGGAAATAATATGTTTTTTAGCAGAAGCATCCACTATCAGCTCGAGAAAAGTTATAGTCAGCAATACATTCAGAGGCTGCAATTTAAAGGTCTTTCACTAAGTTTTAGAGGCTTCCTGAGGCAAGACGTATATTAATGGGGGTGGGATGGTGCGCGATGTGAAGGCACAAGTTCTGTTTTAGGGGCATACGGATGTCGTTCTAGCCTATTTCCATCATTATAGCACTTTCACTGTGCAAGCTGGAGCCAGTTGGTCGGGATGATCATATCCCCTGGTTAGGGCAATTTTTTCCAGAATCTCGTCTGGGAGCCGTTAGTCGCGATCGATGAAGGTATCAAGTCCTCACGATGGAGCACCAGTAGCCATAGGACGGTTTACATGCTTTTGCCGCCTCAAAGCAGGGCAATCTTTTCAATAGGACCCCCCCCCCAACCCCCCCCTATAGCCCACACGGTCCGCCCTGTCAAAAAAACTTAGCCAGTGTTGTAAAATTTATTTCAGCTTCCTACATAGTTCCTTCCCATATACCGCTAAATAGGACGAACCCTTTCCACCGGCTATAGAGTACACAGTTTATGAGCAGGTTGAGAGGAATTCATCTCAGTATCCTATTCGCCTACCGTTATGCAAGTTTTTGTTGTTCTCTCTGTGTCTGTGGTGCACCTACTATTCGGAGGAATGTTTAGGATGTTTAGCATTTAAATTGGAGGAGACGAACGAGGTAGTACTCCCGATACAACAACTCTACAGAGTAGGGCCCCCCCCTTCCAAAACTTTCACTTTGCCCTCCTAAATGAGAACACACTTTTGTGTCATGCCTATCCAAAAATATCGTGCGTGCTAGCGATTTGCAATTTCTTTCGATGTAAAACACTCAAATCAGTTC
>CM055972.1:47830000-48125000 GCA_029531755.1 Holothuria leucospilota | reverse complement strand
GGTGGGGGGGGGGGGGGGTGGGGGGGGGGGGGGGTGGGGGGGGGGGGGGGTGGGGGGGGGGGGGGGTGGGGGGGGGGGGGGGTGGGGGGGGGGGGGGGTGGGGGGGGGGGGGGGTGGGGGGGGGGGGGGGTGGGGGGGGGGGGGGGTGGGGGGGGGGGGGGGTGGGGGGGGGGGGGGGTGGGGGGGGGGGGGGGTGGGGGGGGGGGGGGGTGGGGGGGGGGGGGGGTGGGGGGGGGGGGGGGTGGGGGGGGGGGGGGGTGGGGGGGGGGGGGGGTGGGGGGGGGGGGGGGTGGGGGGGGGGGGGGGTGGGGGGGGGGGGGGGTGGGGGGGGGGGGGGGTGGGGGGGGGGGGGGGTGGGGGGGGGGGGGGGTGGGGGGGGGGGGGGGTGGGGGGGGGGGGGGGTGGGGGGGGGGGGGGGTGGGGGGGGGGGGGGGTGGGGGGGGGGGGGGGTGGGGGGGGGGGGGGGTGGGGGGGGGGGGGGGTGGGGGGGGGGGGGGGTGGGGGGGGGGGGGGGTGGGGGGGGGGGGGGGTGGGGGGGGGGGGGGGTGGGGGGGGGGGGGGGTGGGGGGGGGGGGGGGTGGGGGGGGGGGGGGGTGGGGGGGGGGGGGGGTGGGGGGGGGGGGGGGTGGGGGGGGGGGGGGGTGGGGGGGGGGGGGGGTGGGGGGGGGGGGGGGTGGGGGGGGGGGGGGGTGGGGGGGGGGGGGGGTGGGGGGGGGGGGGGGTGGGGGGGGGGGGGGGTGGGGGGGGGGGGGGGTGGGGGGGGGGGGGGGTGGGGGGGGGGGGGGGTGGGGGGGGGGGGGGGTGGGGGGGGGGGGGGGTGGGGGGGGGGGGGGGTGGGGGGGGGGGGGGGTGGGGGGGGGGGGGGGTGGGGGGGGGGGGGGGTGGGGGGGGGGGGGGGTGGGGGGGGGGGGGGGTGGGGGGGGGGGGGGGTGGGGGGGGGGGGGGGTGGGGGGGGGGGGGGGTGGGGGGGGGGGGGGGTGGGGGGGGGGGGGGGTGGGGGGGGGGGGGGGTGGGGGGGGGGGGGGGTGGGGGGGGGGGGGGGTGGGGGGGGGGGGGGGTGGGGGGGGGGGGGGGTGGGGGGGGGGGGGGGTGGGGGGGGGGGGGGGTGGGGGGGGGGGGGGGTGGGGGGGGGGGGGGGTGGGGGGGGGGGGGGGTGGGGGGGGGGGGGGGTGGGGGGGGGGGGGGGTGGGGGGGGGGGGGGGTGGGGGGGGGGGGGGGTGGGGGGGGGGGGGGGTGGGGGGGGGGGGGGGTGGGGGGGGGGGGGGGTGGGGGGGGGGGGGGGTGGGGGGGGGGGGGGGTGGGGGGGGGGGGGGGTGGGGGGGGGGGGGGGTGGGGGGGGGGGGGGGTGGGGGGGGGGGGGGGTGGGGGGGGGGGGGGGTGGGGGGGGGGGGGGGTGGGGGGGGGGGGGGGTGGGGGGGGGGGGGGGTGGGGGGGGGGGGGGGTGGGGGGGGGGGGGGGTGGGGGGGGGGGGGGGTGGGGGGGGGGGGGGGTGGGGGGGGGGGGGGGTGGGGGGGGGGGGGGGTGGGGGGGGGGGGGGGTGGGGGGGGGGGGGGGTGGGGGGGGGGGGGGGTGGGGGGGGGGGGGGGTGGGGGGGGGGGGGGGTGGGGGGGGGGGGGGGTGGGGGGGGGGGGGGGTGGGGGGGGGGGGGGGTGGGGGGGGGGGGGGGTGGGGGGGGGGGGGGGTGGGGGGGGGGGGGGGTGGGGGGGGGGGGGGGTGGGGGGGGGGGGGGGTGGGGGGGGGGGGGGGTGGGGGGGGGGGGGGGTGGGGGGGGGGGGGGGTGGGGGGGGGGGGGGGTGGGGGGGGGGGGGGGTGGGGGGGGGGGGGGGTGGGGGGGGGGGGGGGTGGGGGGGGGGGGGGGTGGGGGGGGGGGGGGGTGGGGGGGGGGGGGGGTGGGGGGGGGGGGGGGTGGGGGGGGGGGGGGGTGGGGGGGGGGGGGGGTGGGGGGGGGGGGGGGTGGGGGGGGGGGGGGGTGGGGGGGGGGGGGGGTGGGGGGGGGGGGGGGTGGGGGGGGGGGGGGGTGGGGGGGGGGGGGGGTGGGGGGGGGGGGGGGTGGGGGGGGGGGGGGGTGGGGGGGGGGGGGGGTGGGGGGGGGGGGGGGTGGGGGGGGGGGGGGGTGGGGGGGGGGGGGGGTGGGGGGGGGGGGGGGTGGGGGGGGGGGGGGGTGGGGGGGGGGGGGGGTGGGGGGGGGGGGGGGTGGGGGGGGGGGGGGGTGGGGGGGGGGGGGGGTGGGGGGGGGGGGGGGTGGGGGGGGGGAAAAAACCTTTTTCCTTTATGAAATAAAGGGAAATATTAATAAAAGAAAGGTAAAAGTCTCATAGTCTGGAAAGATGCACAAGGGATGATCCTAAAAGTCAGATAATCTTTACATATTTTTTGACGGGAAGCTTGGACAGTTTGAGGGTCAGGTTGAACAAAAAAAACTGTTGGATGTTTCTATTAAATTATGATCCAAACTTTTGCTGAAAAGTCAAATTGGATTTTCCCTGTTTCAATATGGGGGGGGGGAAAAAAAGATGAAACAGTAAAAAAGGTTTGGAAGTAGTGGCCCGTGGAAATCAGTACAGACTATGGTTTCGGGAAAAATTCCCCGTCCCAGAGAATTTCCACACAGGAAATTTCCCCCTCCCCCCTTTTGAAAAATTCCCACCCGGAAAATTCCCATCCCGAAAATTTTTTCAGGACCAATGCCCCCCAGGACAATTCAAATTTTTCCCAATGGGGGGAATTTGTTGAGGGGTTATGTCAGGAGGGAAATTTGCCCGGGGGGTATTTTCGGGGGTTTGGGAAATTGTTGGGAAAATTTTGTTCAGTGCAATTGACTCCAGGAGAAATCATCTGGGTGGTTCCATGAGGAGCTATCCATTGACGATGAAATGCTCCCCAACCTTTGGCTAAAAGTTCCACATTGTGATAGGTATATGCCGGGAATTTGATTGGTACAACCTTTTCTGATGTCCTCTCCCAGATATCGCAGTTAAAATATACCCCCTCTTTTGTTTGATTTTATGATGATCAAAAAAATTTTTTGTGTCTTACTGTTACACCCAATGTCAAGGATACCAAAAAGTGCGAAGAATTTTCCCATGGTTTTTATAGGAAAATGATTCTTTTTTGATTTTGTTTACTAAGCCAATTTAGTGCTTGCAGAAAAAGAGGGGGAATGTGTAAAAGGGGAATATTGCGTTGAATTGCACTGACATACCCGAGAGAAAGTATGTTTTTGTCTTTTGTAAATGTCCATCTTTGTAGATTTAGTGAAAAAGATTAATCATGAGCTCGAAGCAGAAAAATTTTTTGAAAGATATGCTGAAATTTTGGTACCAAAAAATGAATTTTTCCTTTTAGAAGAAAAATCAGAAAGAGATTTCTGAGGAGTCACAAAAAGATTGTTTTTAGATTATCGGAGAATTTTTTTGTTGATTCAACCAATTTTTTTTTTTTTTTTAAATTTTACTGAGAAAAAGAAAAAAATGCGAAGAAAAAAAAACGATAAAAGAAAAGGGTTTTTTTAACCCAGAAATCAAAAGATAATGCGCAGTGGAGATAGATTTATAGGATTTTTTTCCCAGTGCTCTTTAAGATATTTTTATTAAAATTTTGTATGTATATTTGTGACCGTAAAATGTAATAACATGTCCTAAAGACATAAAACAATTCAAAATCTTTGATTTATTTATTTTACCAACTCATACGTCCATTCATGAAAGAGAAAATGTTGTCAGTGAAAAATTTTGGATACAAGTTGAGTTGATTTGATCGATTGCGAGGGGGGATAAAAGCAGGGGTGTTGCAGTAAGAAAGGTGAGGGATAGGAGAAAGAGGCTTTAGGGGGTGAGGGGTTTGTTAAACTGCCTCAAAGTATGATCCCCCCTTGGTTAGACAGACAAGAGTATTAAGAATTTGTAATATTTAATATATTTTCTGGCATTATGTATTACTATTAACAAGATGCATATTTTTCCCAGATCCTGGAAATGTTTGTCTGCCCTGTACTTGTGCTTTCTTTACTCTTTGAAGAGTTACCTTTACACCTGAAGAATAAAAATTTGCCAGGAGAGTATCTTTATGCATGCTTTTATTAAAGTTTGGAAGGTAGTAGTAAGTATATGCTTTTGGCTGAGGACTTCATCACAGTTGCGAAGTGCCAAAGGACTCATCTGGAATACTCATTTTAAGTTAAATGCATTATAGAATGTGTACATGAATGATAAGTTTACCTGCTCTGCATTCGGAGAGAGGGGCTGGGGTGGGGGGGTGGGGGCTTTTAATCTAAGATCTGTGAATGAAAGCAAGTTATGAGATATATTTATTATGGTGCTAATTATTTTTTTTTGTCGGTACATTATTTTTCAGTGTTATAGTTTGACGTTTATATTACCTGTAAAAATTGTATTTTAAAAGGATGCCACTGGTAGCCATGTGTACATTATAACATGTTTGTGTGAAATCAGTTTACATATCAACCTTTAAATGGTCCCACATTTCAAAAGCCTTTTATAAAGCAAACTTTTACAGTTACTATGGAAGACACCAACCCTTCTTTTATTTTGTGGTGAAGACTTTGTAGTAGGACCAAACCTTGTTGTTAAGTTGTAATTTTGGAATAAGGTTGGAAAATGTGTGCTATTGGTGTTTGAATGATGTATCAGTAGACTTTCCAAAGTCTTGTAAAGGTTTTACAATCCATGGCTGCTTTCAGGTAAACCTATTTTGTTGTTATGTTATGTTTGTTCAGGTCACAGATCCTCTTTTTCCTTTTTTCTTTTTGCTATGGACCAGCTTTTCAAGTTCTCTTTTTTCCTTTCTGTCGAAAAATCATTCCATTGTATTTTGTATGTTTGTGGTGTTGATAAGCACAATTGCATGTGCAGTATGCTGATAGATACATGCTTTTCACTCATACACAAAACAACTTAGCAAGTTGCCTATGGTTTATGCTACAAGATATGCAAAAATGTTGATGATATGATCAAAGTTTTAGACAAGAATGAATGTGTCCCATAAACAAGCAGTCCCAGGGCTACTGAGTAGGAATGACAAAAGTTTGAATATTCATAGCATGGGCAGAAATCAGGAAAGCTAAAATAGCCTGAAGGAGTCATCAAGGGTCCAATTAATATTCTCTAATGTATGGTCAAACCTTCTAGGAGGGATGGGTCATAGGGGGAGGTAGAGTAGGGTCATAGTGGGGGGGGGGGGGTGAGGAGGTGGTAGTGGAGACAGGAATTAACTTGTCATATTTGAATTTTATAATGCATAAAGTTGTTGGCTAAAGGCATTGGGGCAGCAAATACACACATAGGATGCATAGGTAAACTGTACTCCCTTGTCAAACCATTTTGATTTGCCATGTTGTAGCATTGAAGCAATGTCTAAGTAACAAAGGTGTATAGTTTATGTCATTGCTTGTTTTGAATTTAAACTCATCATGGAGCTTTATTCTTTTTCAACCTATTTGTAGTTTTATTTATGTGAAAGGTATCGATTCTTCCATGCTTTATAGTTAGTCATTTCTCTAACAAGGAGAGACAGTTTTTGTACAGTACGTTCTTTTTGAAACCAAAAAATGAGTAACCCTTTTGTGAGTTGCCAGTAACAGTGCAATATTCATTGTCACCATTTGTTTAAACATCCATCTTAGTGATGCTGAAATAGTAAATAAAAAATGTATGCTTATTCAGGAGGGGATGTTTTTCTTCTATTCATGATAAATCTATTATTGCAAATGTGATTGTAAATCTTACTCTCTTCTCTTGTTTGAAGATCAAAAACAATTGCCTATGCAGAGTACAATAGTGGTAAAATCTTAACAATCTTTTTGTTTTTTTCTTCCATTTTATTTCGGGAGGTGGGGGGACAAAAACGTTAATGTGCTCTATTGGAATAATGGGGAAACACATTACAATGCCCCCTGCCCTGCCAAACAATCATGATCGTAAATTTTTTAAACTGTAGACATTGTGTAATGAATCAATTTAAGCATGCCCTTCAGTACATTGTTGCAGAATTCCTGTATGAAGTTCTTAAATTAATGATATGCTTCCATGTTAAAACAACATACCCAGAGTTTAATTCTTTCAAGTAAACTGTGCACATGATGTGATTTAAAACAAATTCTGGTCTGCTCAGCCAAAAAAGTGCTGTTTACTGTTAAAAGTTCCTTTGTTCCTGTGTTAAAGGATGAAGAATTGTTCTAGAAATCATATGCATATTCATGAGCCTAAGGTACTGAGAAGGGATTCTGCATTATTAGTAGGCGTACTGTAACCAAGTGTTAGTAACTTACTTTCTGAACGTAATGAATCTATCACCACTCGTAAGGTTACAGTTTGAAATTTATCCTCTGTAGGAATTCAATCAATTTTCTGTCATACTTGACCAAGAAGCCATTTACTCCCCACCTCATCTTAGAGTTGAATTTTTATTTTACTTCTGTGTACCATGGTTATGAAAACATGTATGTGAAGTGTCATGCATAAATCATGAGGTGTGCATATTCATGAAGTTCATGTAGCTGCAGTATGTAGGTCATTAGACTTAAAGGGCATTAGCAATCAAGCCCAACCATAGTTTAATTAAAACATCCACTAGATCTTTCAAATCTCTCTTATTTCCCTTAAAAAGTATCTTTTATTTTGACACAATGGAAGTATGGTATCTCACAGGTTGAATGGCTAGGTATCTTGCAATACTTAAATGCTCAATGAAAAAATATTTTAATTTACATTTCAATAGAAAAGTATTATCTAATGACAAACAGTCCAATACATGAATAAACATAGAGGTATGAATATTCAAATTTCGGTGACTGCATTTGCCCCTAACGCACCTTTGCAAGATTGCACTCTTTTCTTTTTTGTAAGTAGTTGTAGGATTTGTCTTTTTTTCATCATTTCTTTCAAGTTGTTATTTTATGTAGTACTCTGCCTGCATGAGGCAACCTATTATACTGTTGATGTATAAAAATGAAATAGTTTGTTAAGCAGTCGTAGGCAACTGTATGGACCAATTGCATTTCTGCGTTTTGTAAATTATTGTAAAAAATGAAAGACGGGTGTGTTCATACAAAAAAAAAACTATCGTGAGTCAAATATTTAACTTATTCAAGCAGGAAAAAAGACTATTTTATGTTAGTATTTGAATGAGTTGTAATGTTTTCTTACTTCTAAAATTTACTATCATACTTCCTGGAGAAAGCTTTAAATAATCTTTACAAAACTTGTTCTCAGTTTTGCATTTTTACTTGATTGCACACATACGAAACAGTACAAGTTTTGCTTGGATGGTTTTATTACAAAAACAAGTGTTGCCAACCTGTTGTGAAAAGACTTTTGAGCAGACTAGCATTTTTTTCTCTGTATGATAATCAGCAGAAAAAATAACTGTGTATCGATTTGCACTGCCAATTTAATCATAAGTTGTGTTATAAGAGTGAGAGTTAGATGAGGTTTTACGGCTCAGTTTCTAACCAATTGGTTTAAGTCGGGACGGCCACGGCCTCTTTTCCAGTTGTGGCTCACTGGCTTGTGTTATAAGGGGCTATAGGGTGAACGTGTTTGGATTGTTCTAGTAGTATCAGCAGGGTATGCCAATTCCAGAAAACTGGTGATAGTTGAATGAAGTTACAAGAAAAAGAAAAAAATGAAAGGATGATTAAATAAAGGGAAGGGGGTAGGGGGGGAAGGGAAAAAAAAGCAAGAAAGCATTTATTGTTGCTAAGTGCTCATTTTTTTTTCTAAAAAGAGTTGGGGAAAAGCGGGTTTCATTTTGCCAAAAGGCAGCAAATTTCCCAATGAAAAAGGAGAAAAAGCAGACTGCCATCCCCCTTTTATCCCCCTTCCCCCTTTTCCCCCTTTCCTCCCTATCCCTTTCCCCAATTTTTCCTCCACCGGTGACTAGCTCGGGGAATATTGGTAAAGACTGTGGGCCCTTGCATGCTTTTACATCTCACCAAATTTAGATAAAATTAGTTTGTTTTCAAGTCTTTTCCCTGCCAAGACGCAATTGAAAAATGTATTTTTTAAAAGCTTTTTTCCCACTCGTGAAAAAACTTGCCCCTCAACTAAAAAAACGGGTGCCCCCCATTTTACCAAATGGATAAAATTTTAAGGACAAACGATTAGTAAAAAGGGGGGAAATTTTGTGTAGTCATTGTCTTTGGCATCCCTTTCAGGGTCCCCTCATTGCTTTACAAGGGGTTCACCCCCTTTTTGTAAAATTAATGGGGAAACCCACTAGCACAAAAGAAAATTTTAAATTTTTGGAAAAACATTACTGTTTTTCAATGTGATTTTTCCCTATTAAAATTTTTTTGGAAAAAGCCCTTTTGTGTCCTGTGTATAGTTTTTTTTGAAGCCTATGTATATACCTACCATTAGGGACTTTTTGGTTCTTTATTGTTTTTCTGTGCCGGCTCGTCTTTTCGATTCCAACGGGGTTTGGGTTTGGAATTTAAAAGCACGGGCATTTCCCCGATTTTGCAAAATTTTATGAAAAGTGCTGGAAAAAAGTTTTTATTTTTTTTTGGTATTTTTTTTTCCTTTGAAATGTCAAATCTTCCAGGTAATTTAAAAATAAAAAAATGCCCCTCACATTTTATGTGATTTTAAAACTTTTTTAACCCCCAGACATAGGTGTTTTTACATATTTTAGATGTTTTTAAGGGTTTTATGTATTTAAAAATGTTTTCATAAGCTTTTAAAGGGGGTTCCCTCACACCCAATTAAAGGTGTACCAAAAGGGATACCATTTTTCTTTGAAACCCTTTTTTGGAAAATGCTTGAATGTCGCGGGGAGGGGAGTCGGCACTTTAGTAAAAAAAGCCAAAGCCCCTTGCCATTCTATGTGATGAAAAAAAAGCAAGTCAAAAAGTGTAAATTGATGGAAAAATCGGGAAAAAAAAAAAAGGCGGGAAAAAAAACAATGTATGCTTATTTTCCCCGGGGTTGTTATTTTTTTCAAGGTTTTGAACATTTACAATGCCCATTTACTTTCAAGTAAATTCAAAATGGTGCAAAAAGGGGACCCCAGTTGGGGGAAAAATTTATCCTATACAAATAGGGTTTGGTTTGTATGAAAATTTTGTTTTGACGCTTTTATTTCCCCATTTTTGGTGTAAATGCGAAAAAAAAAAAATACAAAATTTCATAAAAACTCAAAATTTTTTATTGCATAAAAAAAAGTTTAAAAAAAGACAATGGAAAAATGAAATACATGACCCAAAGAAATTTAGTGGGGGGGAGACCTGGAAAAATTTTTTGGGGGTTATCTAGGTCAGGCCACCATACGAACAAAAAAAAAAAGGTTACTATCCTAAAAAAGAGATAACAAAAAGATAATTCCATATACGCCAGACACATACATATAAATACATATAACATACAAAAAAAAAAGCCCAAAACCAAATTCAGGGTTAAAGGGCCCCAGCATATGAGATAATTCTTAAAAATGTTTTAAAGGGGTTAAAACTGAATTTGCATGTTTAATATCGGGGGGAAATTTGTGTTCCAAAACTGGGGCCCATTTACCAACCAGATTTGAGCACGGTTACTGTTTTAAAAAGTGATTTTATAAAAAATTTGACCGGGCCTTTTTATTTATTATAGCTGGGGATTTTCATTAATAGGGGAAAACCCAACTTTAAAAAAACGAAAGGGAGGGAAAACCCACAGTAAAAACCCTACGGGAACCACTTTTTTTAGGGGGGAAAATAAGAAGTTTTGCCCGAACAAATTTAAAGGGGCAACTAAGTTAAAATAAAAAAATGCCCTAAAAAAAAAGGGCATTTTTTTTTGCCAACCCCCCTTTTCCCTTCCCCACCTCATATATGGTGATCACAGGACTTCACTAAATACGTAAGATGAGTTCATTTTTTTTTTTTAAAATTTTATATTTTTTGAATAAAAAGAGTTCCCCAAAAAGCCCACACGGAAACCCTCCCAACCCTTTCCATAAAACCTATGAAAAAAAATTTGTTTCCCTTTTTAAATTTTAAAAGCCCCCAAGCAGAGAAAGTTTGTATCCTTTTGGGATCCTAGGAATTTTAAATGCCCTTCAACATGCCGGGGGTTTTTAAAACCAAAGGGTCCCCATCTACAAGTTGAAACCTCCCCCCCTCCCCAGGGTAAAAAATGTTTTTTGCTCTTGGGGTTAATTGATGTTGGAAAAAAAAAATTCTGTTTGAAAACCCTTTGGGGGGGGACAAGGTGGGTTCCCCCGGGGCACTGACCATTTTACAAAATGTGCTTTATTCTGGGGTTGGGGGGGGGGTGGGGTGGGGGGGATTTTTAAATTTTTTTCCCTTTTTTGTTCCCAAAACTGGGACAGAAAACCCAATACAATTGGGGTGATTCTTTAAAACAAACTTTAAAAGGGAAAAAAATGCATTTTTTTTCCCCCCCACTTTTTTCCAGAGCTTAAAAATTTTAAAAAAAAAACCCCAAATGAGCGAAAAAAAAGCGAGACAAGAAAAATTTAAAAAAGAAAAATTTTAAAATGGGCCCATTTTTAAATTAAATTTGAATGTTTCAATAAAGGAAAATTTTTATATAAAAAAAAATAAAATTGCGGGGAAAAAATTTTTTCCCTCAGGGGCCTTTCCACCCCCAGCCGAGAGAAAATTATTGACTAATCCCAGTTAAAAATTTTTGTTTTGGCACCGAAAAAAATTTCTTTTTTTTTAAACCCGCCACCGTTGTGACTTGAAGCTCTGAAAAAAAAGGGGGGTTGGGGTGATGGAAAGTACCCCAAAGTACGTCATAAAAAAGCAAACCCTGGGCCTTGCGCCCCCAAAGTCCCAAAACCCCCCGGTTTCACCTTTTTAGCCGACACGTTTTTTATTCCGGGGGAAAAAAAAATACCCCGTTTTCATTCCGAAAAAAAAAAAAAAAGAGTGTTTTATTCCGGCCCCGTTTTTATTCCGAAAATGGAAAAAACCGGGTTTTTATTCCGAAAAAAAAAAAGATTTTTATTCCGAAAATAAAAAAACACGTCTTTATACCGAAAAAATAAGTTTTTAGCCGCCCAAAGGGTTTCCCTTCCCAAAATGGGGAAAACACTTTTTCATCCGGAAAAAAAAAAAATTTTTCATTCCCAAAAAAAAAAAAGGTTTTTAGTCCCCACCCGTTTTTATTCCGGAAAAAAGGAAAACCGTTTTTATTCCCGAAAAAAAAAAAGGAGGTTTCCCGTTTCCCAACGTTTTCCTTTCCCTAAAAAAAAAACACGTTTTCCCTTTCCCAAAAAAAAGAGTTTTTTTCCCAAAAAAAAAATACACGTTTTTATTTTCCCGGAAAAAAAAAAAAAGAGGGTTTTTAGGGCCCCTCTCCCCTGCCAATTTATTATCACTATCATCATTTTCATTAATAAAAGTCTAGGGTTTCTGTTTACGTACGGGCTAAAAAACGGTGTTTTGATTGACCATTTTTAACTTTTTTTTTTAAGCACTTTCATGCCCCTAATTTTTAATCCCTGTTTAGAGGGTTTAAAAAACGTGTGTTTAATTTCCCCCCCCCTTAAAAAACGTTTTAAAAAACCCCCGCCCAAAAAACAGTAAGTATACAAAACGTTAGACAAAACAAAAATTATGGTTTAAACGTGTTTTTTAAAAATTAGGCCAAAATAAGTGTTTTATTGGGGGAACACGTTTTTTTAGATTTCATAAAACCTTACAATGTTAAAAAAAAGAATTTTAAATACACCCTACTAAGTAAAAAGGAAACCCCCACAAGAGAAAACCCCTTCCGGGGATTTTTTAAAACCCCTTTCCCCAGCCGAATGAAAAAAAGATAAGGTGCGTTTAAAAAAGTCCACCCATAAAAATTTCTAAAAAACCAGCAAAGAGCAATTTAAAAAATTTAAAAAAACTAGTACTGTTCAAAGGTTTGTGCTGATTAATCAGCACCCAATTTAGGACAAAACTTTTAACAGGAGTGTACTTTGGGTAAAGCCCTTTAAAAAAAGCAGCAGTTTAAAACAACAAAAAAGGATTTTTTAAAACCAGCTGTAAGTGTGTTCCCTGAAGTAAAAATAATACTAAAAAAGTTTTTAAAAAAATGGGGCTAATAGGGCCCCGGAAGTGGGTATCAGTCAAGAGCATTTACATTAAAAAAACAGAAAAGGGTAGGGAAAAAAACCCCAAACCCGTGCCGCCCGATAACCCTTTCTCTAAAAAATATCTTTGGAGGATGCAACAAAACAAGAAGATAAAAAAAAGGGGGGGCCCTTAAAAAAAGCATGGAAAATTTTTTTGATTGTAGTTAAGAAACCAAACTTTGACCAAAAGTAGCTTTAAAAGGAAAAGGAGGAGTATTCGGGGCAAGAAAATTTCATTTAAAAAAAAACCCCCAAATGGAAAAGAAAAAACTCCTTCCCTTTTTTTTTAGGGCCCCAGAGAAATAAAATGTTTGTTCTGTTTGTCCTCCCAAAGGGGGTACAGAATTAAAATGAAAAAAAACATACATGTCCCAAAAAATTTTTAGCACTAAAAACAAAAGAAAAAATAAAATATATATATATATGTAAGAAAGAAAAAAAAAAAAACACCCAAAAAACAAAGAACCCTAGTTTTAAATGTCTTTTGACCAAAAAACTGGCCCAGTTTTGGGAAAAAAAAGAATAAGTAATGCAATGTTTCAACCATCGAAACTTTTTTCATGATTTTTTAACCCCAAAAAAATTTAATTTTAAGGGCCCGCTTTATAACTTGGGCTGAAAAAAAGGGAAATTTCCCTTTTAGTGGGCCCCTTTCTCTGGATCTATTTTTTAAAAACATACTACGCTTTATTGGAAAAGGGGATTTTTTCCCCCAAAAATTTAGTCAATTTTCCCCCAATTTTTTCTCAGAACAGAAAAACAAAAATCATGTAAAAACAAGGGCCCCCAAAAAAAAAAGAATGTTGGTATTACTACATTGTATTTAACCCCAAAAATTTCAGATCCAGGAGGACTTAGGCTTACTAAAAAAATTATCCCAAAAATTAAAATCTCTGTTTGAACATCGTATATAATTTTTCAACTAGATTTTTACTTTCCCCGGGAATTTAAAAATTTTTTTGTTTATTAAAAAAATCACTTTGTCCCCTACTTATTAGTTATTTAAACCCGGATTTTGGAGAAGAGGGGCTTGCAACTGTTTTATTTGGCTCACGCCTAAAAGTTTGGTTACAAAAGAAAATTCCAGGGTTATTCAGTTTTTACCTTAATATCCAAGAGGAAATGTAAAAAACCCTTTTTATCAAAAGCTTCCCAAAAAATTGATAAATCACGTATGAAAAACTTTGTTTATACCGTTTTTAATTCGAACCCCCAATATTAATCACCCCCAAAATTTTAATTGTTTTTAAGAATTTGGACGCCAAGAAAAACCCCCTACACCCCTACAAAATTTGTAGTATTTTTTACCAAGCTTTTTGGAAGGGGCTAAAGAAATTTTCTATGAAAATCCTCTATTTGTTTTAGGTCTTCCCAAAACCCCCAAAATTTCACATCCCTACCGTAAAACGGGTAAAAGGAAATTTTATCAAATCCCAAAGGAAGACAAAAGGGCCCAGAAATTTTGTTTAAATACCGTGAGAACTGTGTTAATATAGACTAGCTGTAAGGCTGCTCTATAATAATGAAAATTAATATCCGTACATGGTTTAGGGAAAAATTTTAATTAGTTAGGAGGGGACCCCCTAATCATTTTTCACTACTGGGGAAAGAAAGGGTTTTTTTATGATCTCTTTTTGGGCAAGGACCCTTTTTGGGGAAAGAATAAAAACCCCAAAACACACCTTTTTTTGGCAAGGAATCACTAAACCCTTTTGGTTTTTGGTTAGGCTTTTTCACCCAGGAAAACCCCGATGACCCCTTTTAGCTCCCCAAATTCACACTTTTTACCATAAATACATCAAAACCAAGTTTGAAATAAATCCAAGCTTTTCCCAGTCCAGATATTTGTTTTTTAACAAAAGTTTTCAGAGTTTTCTCCTGGTCATCTTTGTGATTTTTTTACCCCCATCAAATACAGTAGGTTTCCCCCTCTTATATGGGGGCCCCGTTTTACCAAAGGGTTTTAGAAACGCCAAAAACTTCCCCTTTTTGAGATTTTCGGGTTTCGAACAAAAGCGTCACAAACTCACAATACATCCACACACACACAAAAAACACCACCCCATAGGCTACACACACCCACACAAATACACGCGGCCCTCATGAAAAGCAAGGATTCTCTTTCATCGGGAAAACCAAAAAAAAAAAAAAAAAAATTAGAAACCCCAAAACATTTTAAAAGGACATTTTTATGCTTTAGGGGCCGGAATTGTTCAAATTGGGGGGGGGGAGGGGGGGGCGGCTGAACTTTGTTTCGGAGAGCCATCGACCTTTTAGGAGGGATCCCCTACCCTTAGGAAATTTTTTGAGTATTTTTGGGGGGCCCTTTTTAGCAATTTGAAAGCAAAAAAATTTGGGTGAATTTTTAAGAAAAATTACTGCAAAGTTTGACATTTTTTTCCCCAGGGAACAAATAAGGGGTTTTTTTTCGTTGGATTGTGGGGAGCCCAAAGCATTTTCCAATATCTCCCCATTTTTGGGCTGGGGGGGGGGAAAACCCCCCCGCCTCCCGCTTCCTTTGCCTTGGTTTTCGGGGTATTTTTTATTTCCGGAATGAAAAAGGTAGTTTATTTTGTAATGAAAACGTTTATTTTTTTTTTGGAATCAAAAAACCCTTTTTTTTTTGGAAAGAAAGGTTTTTTTTATTTTTTGAATGAAAACGTGATTTTTTTTTCCCCCGGAAGAAAAAAGTGTCGGAAAAAGAAAACTCGTTTTTTTGGAATGAAAACGTTATTCTATTTTTGGAATGAAAAAATCGTTTTTTTGGAATGAAAAGCGTGTATTTTATTTTCGGGGAAAAATTGGGGGTGGGGGGTGGGGGTGGCGGGGGGGGTCTGTGTGGGGGTGGTGGGGGGGGGGGCGGGGGTGGGGGTTGGGGGCGGGGGTCGGCGGGGAGGGGGGGTGGGGGCGGGGGGCCCGGTGGCGGGGGCGAGGGGGTGGTGGGGGGCGGGGGGTGTGAGGGGGGGGGGTGGTGGGGGGACGGGCCGGGAGGGGGGGGGCGTGGGGGGGGGGGGGGTGGGGTGATTTGGGGGGGGGGGGGATGGGGCCATGGTCAAAGTTGTCGTGCCAATTAAATCTCAAATGTACCTCATTGCCTTGCTGTATCGTGTAGAAGCACATACTGACAATAATCGACAATTGTAGATAATATGAAAAATTACCGAAAACGTTGGCAATGCAAAAAGGAAAGTGAGGGTATTAAAAATGTCCTTTGAAAATGCTATATAAATTTTTTTGGAGTGCAAATTTGGGCGATGTGTAAATAAGTGCCGGTTGTAGGACCACCTTGAGTAGCTGATACCTCTTCCAAAGCCCCATGCAGCCACTTATCATCCTTCTTCACACCCACAAGAGCGAAGCAAACCCAGAACCAAAGAAACCTTCAAATTAGTTCCCACTCAAGGACAAAATGTTCAAAGCGTGATTTTGAATGTTTTTCTTATAGTTCTCTGTGCTGAGCCAATTTCGTGAACACTGCAGAACTTCAGGTACTATCGCCGCTGGTCCCCCACTAGGACAAGGCCACCAGGGCAGCTAATAAGATCCTCTAGACTCCCTGCCCATGGGGAACACTTCACACTGTGGAATCCCCAAAAATCTTTTTCTTTCTTTTTAGTGAAAACGTTTTTCTTCACTCTTTGACTCCGATTAAGTCTTCACACCCTTTAATTAATTTAAATCGCGGGTTTTTTTCAACTTGCACATCACAAGAGATAAGACTCGGGGACCGAGCTTTTTGTCTGTTTAGTTACTACCTTTGAGGCCACATCCTGACACCCACGAGGAAGAGGCTATGGGGGGGGGTGGAATGTATTTCGCACCTTTCATTTCAACATGTGCTTCAACTTTTTACGTTTCATTTATAGTAGTACTTGGAAGGGACATGGAAGGGGGGCGTTTGCCCACCCATGGTGAAAGGGGGCGATGGGCTGGAAAAGGTTGGGAACTACTGCTTTAGACTTTGCCTATATAGAGCTTTTTTCGGGCAAGTCACTGGCTTAGCGTGTCTGTCTGTTTGTGGATTTGCCAACCATCAAAATATCGTTGTATCATCATTTAACCATATGATATGTAAGTCGGATAATTAGACGTAATGAAGTAGTTTGGCTTTACTTGCAGCGATACTCATCGGGAGGTTACTTCACGTTTTATTTATGACCAATACTTTGTATGGTTTGTATGCGTATTCTTTAAGTAGATGCAAAGAGGCTCGAAATGAGTCACTACAGTTAAAGGTCTGTGGGCATGTAATAATACCTGGATTCTCATAGAGCTCACGAATCTATTACATAGTTACAGAAAACTCAAGGCGCTATACACAAATCGTTTACAATCTAATCATTCCATAGATCCACTTCAAGCCCCCCGGGGCCATGCAACCAGGCAGCCATATCGGCGCACACAGTTAAGAGCCGGGTTGAGCTCTCACCATCGGTGGCGTAGCCAGGATTTCTCTCACGGGGGCATGTGCTATGTTGTGTGATCGCCGGCCTGGGGGAGGTTTTGAGGGGAGTGTCCCCCTCCCCTTTGAAAATTTTTGAAAAATTAAGTGTCCGTATATTTTAAGGTATTAAAACAAAATAAAAATCGGCATCAGTGAGGGGGCCATGGCCCAATTGCCCCTAAATACGCCACTGCTCGCCATGTATTACATTACCCTGTTCCATGCAATCTCTTACCCTGAGCACCAAGCAAGAAGGTAACATTTTCAATTTTTTAAGTCTTTGGTATGAGTTGACTGGGATTCTCCCGGGTCTCCCAGCTGAAAGGCAGATGCTCTACACACTAGGCCAAACAGTCGGTGCAAATATCATACCTTCCTATTTGATGTAAACAAAAACAGTTAAATGCGTTAAAATTAGTTAAAATTCCCATCAAAATCCATCAAATATTGACCATTGTACAAGGCAATCGCTGTGTTTTACTTACATTATGAATACACATGATCTAAATATGCAAATTTGTAACGAGGAAACAAGGGACTCATAAGATTTATTTGACGTTATCCTTTGCTTGTTTAGCTTCATTCAAAAAACAAGTGTTATGTTAGCATACCCTGAGGGATTTATTTTGGAAATAGCTTTGATTCCTTTGAAAATGTCAAAATTAAACACCAAAATAAAAACTAGCTGATAAATAATTAACAGATAATTTATAGAGGATTATTAAAAGAAATGCAGACCCTGTGCAACAATCCCCATCACAATTTCTAACTAAGTAAATGAGGAATCTCAGAAATTGGTCAAACTTTGAAAACTGATATATGTTGAGAACGGTAAAAGATTTTCATTTTCATTTTCATACAGCTAAACAGTACGGTAACCCTTGACCATAACAAGACATGCTTAGCTAAAGCTGTTTGCAAAGGTCTAAAATTCCATCCTGAGTCCTGCATATTATTCGCAAGACAGACAGACGTGTAGATATACCGATATACAACACATGATGTCCCCTATTAGATGCAACCATCCCCAGTCGACAGGTAGGACAGTAGCTCTACAGGCTATTGTCTCAATGGAGACAGATTCTCCCATGCGTCCCTTAAATAATTCAGCGCACTTCGTACGTTGTGCAACTCGGAAAGTCGAATTTTCCGACTAAACACTAATTCATTCTGAATACCAAGTTTGTGTATTGTGCAAAATATGCTTGCGTCATGCTATGACGTTATTCAGATATTAGATCTTGATTGGTCAAATGTTGTATGGTGCTGTAACATATTCGCATTGAGTACCCAGTATAGTAACCTATAGCTCCTCGCTCGGGCAAAGAATGGATCCACCCCTGTTCCTACACCCCTGTTAGGGGAGGGGGTGTCCCCCTCCCCTTTTTGATAAATTTTTTTGAAAAATATAGGTGTCGCTTAGAATGCAATCTGGTTGCCGAAACATGCAGCTAACCCTTTTTTTGAAGTAAAATTTAGTGTCAAAACAATAACGATTTTTTAGGATAATAAAAAAAAATATTAATGCATGGATTTGAGACATTTTCATGAAAGTGAAAACAACGTGCATGTGTTTTAATTGGCCCGAATCAAAGATCAAAATATTCGTTCGATTGAGTGGGACTTTTCAATTAACGTGAAATTCTCATGATCCAAAAAACTGAGTGATTGGAGTCACTTTCGGGATTAAAGTTGATCATAGAAATTTTGTACCATATATTTCTCCTTTTAAAAATTAATTGGAAATTATTTTTTTTCGACAGAAGAAAATACGGAAAAGTGGCCCTCCTTCAAAATTGCTGGCACTGAAGCTTGCATTACAATTCCGCAAACGCAAGTGGCAATGGCAAGTTCCGTGGTACTGGCTTTGGTTAAATGAGTCCCGCGAGCGCAGAACATTTTCCGCTACCAACTTTTATCAAGGCGTATGTATACTCACACCTATTGAGGCGGCGAGGATTATGGATAGATAACCAAGACCGATGCTCAGCCCCCGACACAGAGAACACTGTCTGCTTTATGAGATGGGGCCATTTTGTTATTCGAAAAAATACAAATTGCTGCCTTTTCTTGTCCTAAGAAGAATCAAATCATATGAAACATGGTAGTCAAATATTCTAACTACAGAACTTACACAAGATCTATATCTTTTTCAAAATTTCTCTTGGATCCTTGGATTGCGACACCTTGCCGTTAACGCACACTGTGCGATCGTTGTGCGGCCATTTGCAGACAGGGGCGTAGCCAGGAATTGTCAAGGGGGGCGAAGCCCGTAGACACTCTCAGTGCTCCGCGCTCCTATGGGTTGGGGCACTTGAAACGCAAAAACATTTTGGCCTCCCAGATCGCTGGTAATGGCACTTCCCAGGCCTATTTACCGCATATAAATATGGGAAACACTAGCAATATTGTAAAAATAAACATTAAAAATACCAAAAATATGCTCAAGGGGGTGGCTTCCCCTCCCCCCTCCCTTGGCTACGCGCCTGCTTGCAGAGGTTAAAAGATTTTAAAGTTACATATTTAAAAAAAAATAGACAAAGTGTGCTTGAACGGCAAAGGTAACTTCTACAGTTATATTTAGGATTTTAACGGTAACATGCTTGAAAAAACCGAGTAGGTGGGAAAGAGAAGGGTAGAGCTACTCCAAATCCTGCGAATTTTATGTCAAAATGTTTTGCCCTTGTAAAATTTCTTGCCACGCATGGTCGTCCACGGTCAAGGAATACCCGGCACTCAGTGGTCCTCACAAGAACAATTCAGAAACCTAACTGCATATGTTATCCAAACACTATTAAAAGTTTTTCGTATGGCTCTTGACAAGCTCTCAATTTAAACAGGTGCCCCACTTTTTTCCAGAGCTTAGAAAATAAAATAATAAAAAAAAGATGAGCGAAAGTAAGCGAGATTGTCTAAAAACTACCTAGACTGTTCGCAACTTGAGTGAGATTATTGTCTCCAAAACAAATGCAACCTCTCTTGCAATCTATTTTTCTACTTATTACCAACCCCTATCTTTAAATTTACTTATAATGTATTCTCTCCTCAATTATTTGAAATCACAGGACTGCGTCACGGCTGCTGGAAATGTGATTTGGGCGTGTATTGCTTCGTTTAACACGGTGAAAGTGAAGTATCTTCGTGCCACGCATGCTCGTCCACGATTAAGGAATACCCACTCATTGGTCCTCACATGAACGATTCAGAAACCTAACTGCATATGTTATCCAAATACTAAAAAAAAAAGGTTTTTGTATAGCGCTTGGTACGGTGAAAGCGAAGATATATCTGCATGAGACGTATTCTTATGTCGATACTGGTGAGCACATATGATGTTCTGGAACTTCAACAGCAATACAAATCAAGACTATATCACGTCGGATTCACTGGTTATCAGCCATAGACATCCCACAATCACTAAAAATTATAAACTGATGAGTGTCACTATGAGCCAGTAGCCTACAAATGCTTCTATGAGTAACGGTAGTATACCTGAGTATTTCCTTTGACTAAATGATAATTACTCTTCTTGAAAAACAAACAGAAAGAAAAATAAGAATGCTGAAAATGCTGTAGATTTCTTATTATGAATTTTGAGGTCCTCAGGACCAGGGAAATTGCATGTTATAGTGTTCTCTTTTCCCCAACTTTCCCGTGGAAGTGCCCGACCTCCCGCGTTAGACATACTCTTATGTGAGTTTCTCACCTTGTCGAATGAACCCACTGAGGTGTATGAGTTAAGAACTGCAGCACCATCCCCGAGTACAGGCAAAACCTATTTTGAGCAGGTATTTGGAAAAATCGGGCAATTTTCTCGGGCAATACTGGTGTCTTCTCGGGTTTAGTCCCTTGAAATAATATCCTTTACGCATATGATGACCCCTTTTCTCCAAATACTGAATCCACCCATGACCGATTACAAATCATTGTTGCCTGCTCTACCTTATACACATAACACACGAGAGCTTGCCAGAGCCTGTAAGCTAAAGTGTATGTTTCAAGTTTTCTCTTTTTGCTAAATTTGTAAAGAATGAATTATCACAATAAAGGCTGCCTTCAGGCTTTAGACCCCCCCCCCCCTTTCCTTTTGAACATAAGCAGTTCAAAAGGAAAAAGAAATGGCAGTACACTTATTAAACAGAAAGAGATGGACAGAAGATGAGAAAAATTAGGAGCTTTCCATAACAAAAAAATGCTTTCAATGTTTAAATTACGTAAAACTTACTAAAATGTCTCAGTCTAAAATGCTTATTTACGGCGCGCTTTGCGAGCTCCCATCATTGGTAGTAGTCTCACTTGTCGTTGCCAAAGGACAGCGCTAGTTAAATCAGGGAGTTGTTATTTCCAAATAACAACTCCCTGGTTAAATGATTCTTACAAAGCCGTTCCCCTAGCTAATGTCTTTCTCCTCACCCACAAACCTGCATGCAACATCAAAGTAACAGGCTGCTGGTCCAAGTTAAGCCGTTACAAGAATAAATGATAGCCCGCAAGTGTGACTCTTGAGGCATGTTAATCGCGCCCATTCAAAAGCATTTGCAGTTTGATAAAGTCTTCATTCTACACTCTAAAAACACTTTGATCAAATTGACCAATGACTGGGTTAACTATGCACCGAACCAAATATGGTCAAATAGTTTGTCTAAACTATGATCAACTTTGACCATTAAGTGGTCAAATTTGACCATACTATTTGGCCATATTTGGTTCGGTGCATAGTTGACCCAGTCATTGGTCAATTTGACCAAAGTGTTTTTAGAGTGTAACAAACCCGTAGCCAAGGGGCCAAGGGGCCCTGGAACCCGCCTCAGATAAAAAATTATCATTACCTCAATGCATTTTAGTGCTCTCTCCCCCCCCCCCCCCCCTCCGATAACTATTACGCCCCCATTGGAAGCTTTAATTTTCGCCACCCTTCAGTACCTTGTCTGGCTACCAGGGATGTAGTACTCGAGACCGATCTCGGTCTCGAGACCGGTTTTTCCCTGTCTCGGTCTCGACACCCTGTGGTCTCGGTCTTAGTCTCGGTCTCGGACCCTTGCGGTCTCGCTTCGAGACCGGCAAAAAAATTGTTTTCTTTTTAGTTTTTTTTCGTAAACTCATTTATTGCAAACTATTTTTTAATTCATTTACTTTCATTGAAAAAAATTCATTGAGACAAAAATCATTCATCCAGGGAGTCCATACACTATATCTATTATGGGTTGAACTTTCTTCTGTGAGCTAGTGAGTGGGTCTTTAACTTAACTTGGTCAATGGGGATAATAGTGCATTGGACTAGCACACAGGTCAGGTTACTCAGTATAATCAGAACAGTGGCAGTCTGGTACTGTACTGCATTGCATGTTCACTGTGTGTGTTTGTGTGTGTGTGTTGAAATCCCCCTCTCAGTGTTTGTTCAGTGCTATCCATTCCTAGCTCTTCAGGATTGCCTATTGGCCTTTTTATGACTATATTTAATCCAATCTGGCTACTAATGATCATTTAGCTATCGAAAAAATAGAATGAACTAATATACCGTACCAGTTCCATATATAAATGAATTCTTTCTTAGATAGGAAAAAAGTGCAACTACAAAATATTTGGCCATCACGATCAGATACAATACTGCAGCTATCTGGCAACTCTGAAGGCTGTGAGTCTAGGCCTAAATATTAAACACTGTTTACTGTATATTATATGCTAGGCCTACATATTTATCTAGCTGCAATCCTGTCCTAGGATCAAGTGACGCCGGGCACGGCGGGAGTCCTGGGGCGAGTGCCCCCAATCGATTTCAGATTTTTTTTTGAAAATTTTAAAATGATCTCGAAAGGCGTTTAAGCAAAAGATTTCTGTAAGGGGTAGTGTGAGGTGTGTTTTCGACTGAGTGATGGATCTATTGTAAATATTTTCTATCACAAATGGTTCTCAAACTAATTTTGCATCTAAGCAACCTGAAATTAACAAAAAAATTGTCAAAGGGGGTTCCCCTTAGACCTTTCGCAGGACAACACCTTTATGTAGTGAGAAAGGAAGGATCCCACTGCTGTATACAAACGCAGGGCGCATAAAAATGTGCAATTTACTCGCCGCCACTCAGTTGGAAAAATCATCCAGCCAGTCGGAAAGAATAGAATTCACTTAATCATGGACATTTGCTAGCCATATATGATCAGTTCCAAAAATATCCCATAAAACAGTACCATTTTGCATCTAAACAACCTGAAATGAACGAAAATTTTTCAAAGGGAAGGGGGACCCTTAGACCCCTCCCCCGAACGGAACCTATATGCAGTGACAAAAGGGATTCCACACTGCTGTATACAATATATACAATCGCAGGGCGCACAAAAAAGGTACAATTTACGCAGACTTGGAGGGGGGGGGGGACTGAGGTTACGACGTTACGACGTCATCTGGTCTATCCCCCATCACCAAATCCTGCGAGGCTCAAAAACAAAATGTCCGGTTATTGAATTGTGAGTACTCCATGGTCATGTTTTTGGTCCGAAGGAAAAGTTGGCACTAACTAGAGTTCTGTGACTCATTTTTCTGTGGGTTGGACAAACTCACTATGATGCATTAATTGGCACCAAGTTCATCGATACTGAACACTTGTATAGCACTGACTGACTCTGATTTAAAGAGAAGGGCCACTTTAGAAAAATAAATGATTATGCTAAGTTATTAATTATGTTAACTGTATGTTGGACATATGATAATAGAAAACAGGTGTATATATCGATGACCTGATGCACTCTTGGTGCTATATGTCGTTTGTAGAGCATAAGGTAGTAAAGTCAGGTAAACAAAAGTATTCAGAAAGTTGAACAGTTTGTTTCATTTTCCTATACAATTATGTACATTCGGTCTCGGTCTCGGACCTTATTGGTCTCGGTCTCGGTCTCGAATTCTGCTCCTGGTCTCGGTATCGGTCTCGCCACCCACTGGTCTCGGTCTTCGTCTCGGTCTCGGATATGCTGGTCTCGACTACAACACTGCTGACTACAGGACTGTATTCTAATGCCTAAAATTAATTTTCAAATGCCCCTGTGCCCTGTTAGGTTCCTTACTCAGGCCCCGGGACCTCAGTACCCTTTGGAGAAGCCCTTCGTCCCTTTCGGAGTCTGTACCCAAGTCAAAATCCTGACCGTATACACGCTTGCAAACTAGCCTTATTTTCTCCTCATGTCACGTTTGGTGTTTAGATTGTTTATCTCAAATGAGGCTCTCACCATCAGCTCTCCCCCTCCATTTGGCCCGTACCCTGTTAACGTGTGAGAACCACTGGTCCACAAAATGCCACTTCCTCCAATTCGGCAGGATATTTTTTGACAAAAAAATTCTCAATAGGCCTACGTTCGTTACCCGTAGACATGGTGGCAGTGGCATCGCCAAGGGGGCTAGGGGTACGTGCCCCCAATGATTGGCTGTGTCCCACGTGTGCCCCCAAATGAGATTTTGGGTATGAAAAAATATGCGCAAACACACTATTCACGCATATATTGATATGAACAGGAGGACCTGCGTCACTTAATCACTCCAACATACGACTAAAATAGCACAAAATGATCTTAAAACTGCGCACTTCGAGGGCATCTATTTGTTTAACAGTATGAATGCCTTATAGGGAGATGTAATCCACAGCTATTGTCTCAACCTTTATTTTCAAAAGCTATGAGACTACTTTGGCGTTGAGTCCTCTCCCTCCGATACGATTATTCCCACATCGATTATCTTTTAGTCAGATCCTATGTTCGAAAACTGTAAAAAATTGAGATTTTCATTGCATTTTTCAACGCGTATCTAATAAATATGAGGATAATTAAATAGTAGATTTACTCTCATACGCTAACGTCTGTTTATTTTGGATACCGGTGCCTTCAAATTGCATAGCGAAACTTTGCTCTCCAGTATCCTCGCCGAGGTGCAGCCAAGCACTCCACCAGGGATCATAAATTCGTGTTACCTCCAAAAAGAGTAAAAGGACTTCTACAAAATTTTCAGCAAGAGCTACCCACCCTTTTCCATTTATTGCTGAAGAAAGTGCAAAAATATATATTGGTCATATAATTATAATTTTGGGGCACCCAAAGCCCACTAAACAGCATTCAAGCGAGTTTCTTTTGCACATTTTTCCCGCTAGCACCAGATCTGCAGCCGTCAGGTGTAACTTGGTTGCTCCGATTTGAAGGCTTCCCCTCAGTGGCATACCTGAAAAGTAGTTGTCTCAAAATTAATTTCTATTGGTCAGCAGGAGTGAGTTTATTTTTATGCTCAGTGCAAACATTAACCGTGATTCGTTGTCCCTATTCACACTCCCCCTCCCCCCGTTAGCGCGAGTAAGGCAAACACAATGGTAAAATTGTGATTTCTATTTTTGTGGCCCGTCTAAGTGCGCTGCAATGACATTTTGGAGATAGTCAAATGCTTTATTCTAATGGTCACATTTATATAAACACCTCAGAGTCTCCGCATGGACAGCACCTCTAGACACCCAATGGAGTGTTGTCCTTGGACCTAACCATGCGTTAGGTCCCAGAGGACACTGTAGGGAGCCTACAGTGGCCTCTGGGACCTAACGCCTGTAGGGGAGTGCTGCTCGTCACTAAGATGCCTAGAGTGACGCCCAGTCCTTCATTTTGGTGTGAACCTCCGGCGGACCGTTTGGCCCCAGTTCCCCCCACTTCGGAAGTCTGGCGACGTCACTGCATAGTGGCGTTACTAATACTGTGGTGAGGTACTATAACAAGCAGCGCACACCTCCTACCAGCCCTGATATGAGGCCATGCCACGTCCGAAGAACACTCATAAAGAGAATTTCTAACAATGCAATCAGTTCTAAGTTCAAAGATATCATTAGCGTAAAATCTCAGGGGGATAAAGAATGTGTTAGAGTTAGATGAGGTTGTACGGCTCAGTTTCTAACCAATTGGTTTAAGTCAGGCCGGCCACGGCCTTTTTTCCAGTTGTGGCTCACTGGCTTGTTTTCCCTACTCCATTGAGAACCAATCACAATGGCAGTAGGTTCCATTTTTAAAGTCTTTGGTATGACCCGGCTAGGAGTCGAACCCCACACCTTCCGGCTGCAAGTCGGATGCTCTTACCACTTGACCATGCAGTCGGTTTCCTCAGGGGGATAAAGGGAAATATCCCCAACATTTGACCCCTTGCGGAATGACCCATGTTATCATATCCGCAATGTTGGGCTAATGGATTCGCAAAATTACTGCGAAGTACTCAAGACCAACAGAAGATTGTACATGAGGATGAGTGTACAGACACCTCATTCTTTTCCAAGGTTCTATACAAAATATGTTCTACTTCAAGAAAACATCTGTGAATGGTTTCCAAGGTTCTCCAAGGTTCTACAAAATATGTTCTACTTCAAGAAAACATCTGTGAAGAAAACATCTGTGAATGGTTTCAAAAAAGAACTGGAACAGTATATGATCATTAAGGGCCTTTGGCCTCCTATCATTTAGTAGCCAGCCTCAACCACCATATGAAGATGTTCCGTTATGGAGAGGGTGGCGCTTCAAGGTAAATTCAAGGTAAATATTTAGGCCAAAAATTTTCGGCAGCCTTAACCAGTGCTGAAGATCTGAATTCGTTAATGCATGGTTTCATGTTTGATATTCAAATATTTAAACAGAACCATATATGTGAGAAAAAAATGGGGATGTGTCCTTTCCATGTTAGACCCCCCTCAAGAAATACCATCATAGATCGGCCACTGGAAATGTACCAGAGGGAAGAGACGGGGGTGGGCTCACCACGTCCTGTTGCCGTGGATAATCCCGGGACCACTCAGTGCCCTCGGAGCACTTGGAGGGCAGCTCCCAAATGGCGCTTGAAGACCGATTGGAAACACTCTGGTAAATGTGGAAGTCCACAAGGCCGAAAAGCTCCGTTTACTGGGACTGGCTCTAACGGCCCCAACAGGCCAGTAGACGCATCTCTTACCCTCAGACCCCTCTGGTTCTTTGGCGGTTCCATCTACAAGGGGTCCGAGGAGACACCGGCATTCGGTCTCAATTGCCCTAGATGCTCTTTTTAATGATTTTCCCAGATTTTTTTTATTTTGCTCATTAAGATCTTTGGGGGCGGTGGCTATTTCCGTGATGGGCCACCGTATAGGCGGTGCAAGCCTTGAGGGTGACTATGACTAGCGCCACCTTACCTCTCAAAAAAAAAATGGAATTGCTCCCCGCAGGCCAGGAGCCAGACAACGTACTGAAGGGGGATAATTAAAGACAGACTGTCATCACCCCAAAGTATATTTTTAGTGTATGTATATCAAAATGCTCAGTTGGTGACTGCTCTTTGATTGACATCAAAGTTTGAAAATTTGAAAGATGCAGAGTAGCTCACATTCCACACAATGCAGAGAGAGTACTTTTATTACATTTTATAGCCTTGTATGCTCACCAGGACATGGCCTTAAGCAATTAAACAGGTTTATTCCTGCACAAGGAAGAGCTTCATACAGTTATGGGAGGAGCTAGAAGATGCATAGTTGGGAGAATTGGAACTGTCTGGGATCATGAAAATTCCCCTTTAAGCAATAAAACAGGTTTATTCTTGCACAAGGAAGAGCCTCATACAGTTATGGGAGGAGCTAGAAGATGCATAGTTGGGAGAACTGGAACTGCCTGGGATCATGAAAATTCCCCTTTAAGCTAGTTTCCAAGGGATGTGAAGGGCGAAATTTTTAGAGGGAGCTAAAGATGTGTAAAAATGTATAAAGGCAATGGCAATTTTGAAATTTTCTAGGGGCCAAAATTTTTCCAGGGGAACTCTACCCTGCCACCCCCCCCCCCTTTGGCTACCATGGCGAGCTTGGTCCCCCGGGGTAAGCATCGTGGGTATTGGATGAGATTTTTCGAGTGGGAAGTGTCCCGAGGAGTTGTCGTGTGGATTTTTCTGGTCGAAATAGTTGCTAGGGAAGGCCATGAGGAAACGGGGTGGAAGGCGTAAATCATATGTCTTGGAGCGAAGTTCATACACAAAGAAACAAAGGCTGAATCGAGTTCAATGTTGCTAACCTATTTCAATGACATATGCGTGCTAACTTGAATTCGGTTATACAGTCTATACAACAGTCGTGCACGAAACTCCAAAATGATTGATGTTCAAGGATATTTAGCCGCCAGGAAGAGTGGCAGTAGCCCAAATATTGCAACAGAATGGACAGAAATTGAAGAAATGTACACCAAAAAGTGAGATTGCTGACTTTTCACTGCTTTCGTGCAACATTTTAACTTCACACTGAAGATGATTCAGCTTGTTGCTCGCCTAACGTACAAGACACAACGTTGATATTAACATTAGGCCTAATGTATTGGGAACAGGACAATCCCGTGTCAATCCCAAAGCCAAAGGGCCGGAACACAGAAACAGTATTGACCTTGAGAAAAGAGTTGTCTTTGAACCGAGTTTAATCAGAAATCGGTCGCCCCAAGTTTATTTTCGAAATTGGTTAGCCTAAATTTTGCACTTACAGATCTTATTTCGCTCTAAAAGTTAGTACAATAGTAGGCCTAGCCCCCGACACAGGCGCCCCTTAACATTGTATAGTATACCTTATACTATGTAGTATATATAGACGGAAAGGTATGTCACAAATTTCCTAGCTCGAACAAACAACTTACGTTTCTGGCACAATTACTGCACTTTTCTCGCCAAATTTGTCTGTGTCGAGACTTTTGATCATAAGGTACCTCAAGGCAGCTCTTTTTCCTGAATAATTTCACTTGGCATTGTCTGAAGGATGAAATTTCGATGGAGTAACAGTCAGAGGATGGTAGCTGCTGATAGAGAGCATTCAGCACTTCCACGCTATATAATAAAATACTCCTAAATATTCCCTAAAGTTCTCTTAACTTTCTGAATTTCTTCCAGAATTTGTCAATTATGTTTTGCTTTGATTATTACAAATCTTACAGATACATATTAGCATAAATATGCAAGATTTTTGAACATAGAAATTCATAAAATTTGAAAACCTTTTGAAAAGTGGAAGGGCTTGCATTTTCTACAAGCACTTGTGACAGTTGAACTGTAACTGTTCTACAGTCTTCAACTGCCACAAATGCTCATAGTAAGTGCAAGCCCTTCCACTTTTCAAAAGGTTTTCAAATTTTATGAATTTCTATGTTCAAAAATCTTGCATATTAATGCTAATATGTATCTGTAAGATTTGTAATAATCAAAGCAAAACATAACTGACAAATTCTGGAAGAAATTCAGAAAGTTAAGAGAACTTTAGAGAATATTTTAGGAGTATTTTATTATATAGCGTGGAAGTGATGAATGCTCTCTATCAGCAGCCACCATCCTCTGACTGTTACTCCATCGAAATTTCATCCTTCAGACAATGCCAAGTGAAATTATTCGGGAAAAAGAGCTGCCTTGAGGTACCTTATGATCAAAAGTCTCGACACAGACAAATGTGGCGAGAAAAGTGCAGTAATTGTGCCAGAAACGTAAGTTGCTTGTTCGAGCTGGGAGATTTGTGACATACCTTTCCGTCTATGTATACTACATAGTATATGGTACACTATACAATGTTAAGGGGCGCCTGTGGCCCCCGACTGGAAAACATGTATGTTACGCCAAAGATCTTCGGCGTGCAGTAAAGACCTTATACGCCAATTTCATGGCGTGATTTTCTTGTCTTTTACATACACACTGTACTTAAAACACAGTACAACAATTTGGCGTGGCGTAAAAGTTGAGAAAACGGTGACTGGTGTAAAAATTCGGTGTAGGAAATACGAACTTTCCAGACTGGGCCTAGCCTAGTCTCACTCTCAGTAGGGTTGTTGCGATATGAAATTTTCAATATCGATATCGCAAAAACTTTTCCTTCAATTCCCAAACGATATCGCGATATCATGTAATCCGGCTTGTGTTTACTAAGCCACCATGCCAAAGTGCATTCCATGTCAGGCCAGGGTGCATTCCATGTAAAGCCTACGCCGAAGGTACGCCGAAGTTTTCGTGACCGTATGCCGGGATGTACGCTGGGATTTTCTGTACTGTGCACATACAATGCATGTACATAGCAATCCATAGGCGTACATACGTACAGTATACATGTACGTGATACGTACACAGTCACCTTACATTGGCAATGTACGTACAGGTATATAGTAGGCCTATACACACATTAGAGCTAAGTTAGAGGCAATCCGTAAGCGATTGTACGTACGCCAGTCTGCATTCCATGCACTACAACACGAAGATCTTCGGCGTGAGCACCGACTCCTCGGTGTAGCGGCGGGCAAATGGTACTCCCGGCGTACCGGCGGGCCGAATCGGTCAACTCCCGCCGTATGATCACGTACAGTACTGTGCTATATACCTGTACTTGTATTGCCGATGCATTACGTACATGTACAGTATACATACGTACGTACGCACGCCTACGGATTGCTATTTACATGCATTGTGTACGCACAGTATAGGAAATCCCGGTGTATATCAGCCCGGCGTACATATAGGCCCGGCGTACGATTACAAAAACCTCAGCGTACCTCCGGCGTAGGCCTTACATGGAATCAGTGTTCGCACTAAGGCGCGGGATTGCGGGAATCCCGCTTTTGTCTTTCAAATCCCGCACATAATTAAATCTAATGCGGGAAAATCCCGCACACCTTCTCCGCTCCTGCACATAAATAAATCATAAGCGGGAAGCTGATGTTCTGAATCCAGCCAAAATTCCAGCGCACTTCTCCGCAAGCGGATCGCAACTCCTAAGCTGAACACTGATTATGGTACATGTAGCAACAAATATCATCGTAATCTAGCCATTCACAGTGCAGCTCTTATATGCTGGCTGCTGGTTGTAGAAATAAGAGCGAATCTGATTGGATTGAAATTCAATCACAGTCCCAGGGTTGCAAACGCAACGTTGCATCGTGTACAGTACGTTTGGTTACACACCTGTAGAGCTGTAGTGCACTGTGGAGTCTTACATGTGTAATTGTATTGAATATGTACAGTATGTACTTTCTTCATTTTACGTCGTACATTGCTCTCGTTAATTTCTGATCGTATGTCAGTGCCCTAGCTTTGCTGTTTCACAGGGGCGGCCTGCCCCGCCCCTCCTTTCGCCCGCCCTGCCCCTTCTCTTGACTTCCTATCCCCGCCCTGCCCCTTCTTTCTGCCGCCCTTGTAATTTTCCGCTCTGCACTGCGCCAAATTATTAAAACGGTAGAGACAAGACAGCTGAACACGTTTATATGTCAGTGGTTATGCTTACTATAGAAATGTATAGCGTGTTGTTCACATTGCAATCTATTGTCGAAGCACCATGCATTGACCTGCGATCCCAAAGTTGTTTGTTCAGCTTGTAGCTACGGAATACGACAATGTTGTGTGTCAGAAGCCCGGAGATCCGCTACGCAGGCTAATTCAACGACCAGCCTTCAAAAATTCCCCATACGTACAGTGTGGAAAAACGCTCGCATCTGAGCGAACTTTCTCACGTGCTGTACGTACTGTAGGTTAACGCCTGTTGTCTCGCACTCTAGTCTCTCAACTGCACTTGCACAAATCATACCGCTGTTCGCCGTACGCCAAACTAAGCATCTTATATTTAGGAAAGTTTCTCGCATATTTATGGCATAATTTAGTAAAGTTATCTACGCGATTTTCTGGGAAAAGGTTGCAAGAAGCTAAGCGAGGTCTATACAGTATGCACTGGCTTGACATGAAGTAGTGAAGTTGCTGGGCGGGTTTCGTAAACCAGTTCAGTGTTTATAAAGCCTGGCAGCTATGCTCGCTGACTACAACCAACCAATGAGTGCGGGCAGCTAGGCTAGCTGGGGCCCAGCAGAAGGCTACTCATTACATGTAAAACGTAAGATGGCTTCGCCAAACACAGGCGCTCACAGATGTAGTCTGAGTTGCATAGTACACGTGTACACATAGTACACAGGTGAACATCGTTATCAACAAACTATTCAGTGACTTGATCGCAACACTGCTTCGCTATAGCGAAGTCACACATTGCAAATGGGTCAACAGGAATACTTATACGCCCCTTGTGCCTCCATTTTAGGGTAGGGGGAAGGTTGAATGCAGCATAACGGAGAGAACGTTCATGGTGGGAGATGAGGTGGAGGCATAACTGAGCAACAGTTTTATGTGCCTGGAATTTAGAAGTTGAATGCAATGTATACTTCGACCGCCCAACTGCATGATGATCGGGGCTCTTGTATAAAGTTTAATTTACATGCGAGGCATTTTTACAGCACTCGAAAACTCATACAAAGCAGTAACTGCATCTAATCCGTATACACCAGTGACTGACAAATATAAATGGCGGACGTTGTGGACAGCTACTCATATTTCCCAAGTTTACAATTAGCCTATAACAGTAGTGCTGGTATAAAATAAAAGTATGAAAATACTGTAGAGTCGTGGGAATTTCACTTCTTATCGTCTTTAGCAAACACGCCATAACCTCTGCTAAAGCAAGCTACTGAGTTAGTTATTATATAATCAGTCCTGTGAATACAACATTTTACTGACTGACAGATTATGTAATCAATCATGGACCTTCATAGATGCGATCCCACTTTCCTCGGCTGTGTATGCACTGAAGCAATAAATTCTGGTCTTTCAAAACTTTTGCGGTTTCGCAAAGGAGTAGGACTGCTGTAATATGACATTCTACAAAATGAAACAGGCTGTCAAGTGAACACTTCTGGGCCAGCGATCACATGGGTAAAACCTGGGTTGCCATGTAAGATCCAGATAATTAATGGGTGATTTCTTAATCACAATCACCACGTTAGGGGAGATTGGTAAAAGGTGAAACAGGGTTTAAATATAATTCAGTGGTTTCATGTTGAATTTTTGAATCGGCTCGTTTGTCTCAAGAATGTACGTATGTACGTGTAAGTCAGTAACAACCAGTGTCTCTGAAGACACATGAGGACCTTAAAACAATGTACTACGTACTTTGGCTATCAAACATTGATATATTCCCAAATGCTGCTGCTTCACTGAGTTTGATGCTGCTACACTTGATAATAATATGACTTTATGGTCATTAAAATATGTTGTTGTTTTCCAGAGAAAAAGATTTCATATATTTCGTGTAAGCTAACAAAGGTTATTTTGTATACTAAAACTGCACATCATTTGCCAATAATTAGAAGGGGATGTGTAAGATAAATTTCACTTTCAAAACCACATGCCCATACAAACAGTATGTAGTCTGTAGTATTAATTTAGTAATTAATATGCAGTCAAGAAATATTAAAGGTAAAGACAAAATAATACATATATCTATCTTACATTCACATTTTTCACTTGGCTAAAAACTTAGGGTCTGGAATCTGAATATTCTGTGGCTCAGATTCTTCCAGTCTATGGGTGTTGACAGGTAAAAAAGACCATATTCTGGGTTGAGAGGGAAGCTAAAACCCAGGAGCTTCCGGGGGCTTCGCCCCCTGGGCCCCCCACCGGGGCGTTGCCCCTGGACCCCACCAGGGGCCCTTCGGCAGGCCCCTGGACCCCCGGCCAATGGTGCGCAGCGCTTCGCACGCGCAAATTCTGCCCTCCTAATGTTCCTCCCCCCTGCCCCTTTTTCATTGAAGCTAGGGGTCTGTATGTGTATCTCCAATGAAGTTCACTCATATTTTCCACTTCAACTTCAAGTTCACGGATTTATACTCACTCATTCTTCAGAAGGAAAACACCCAGTGACGAACTGGAGCTGTATCGGAGGAGGCTTTGAACTTGGAGAGAGGCACTAACGTTAGTGACACGCATTAACTGCCGTTAACAGCAAGTAGTACCTCTTGCGTGGGAAGTAGTTTTGCGATGGCGACGGAAATCCAGCTCAAGAAGAATTGATGGGAGGGATAAGGTCCCGCCTTGATTTTGAAAATCCCGCACAAAAAAATTTTTAGAGAGGGAATTCCCGCACAGTTTCAATTCCTTAGTGCGAACACTGCATGGAATGCACCCTGGTACGTACGTATGTATACATGTACGTAATGCATACACCATTCATTGGCAATACAAGTAGGCCTACATGTATATATAGCACAGTACTCTGCGTGAACATACTAGCGGGAGTTGACTGAATCGGCCCGCCGGTATGCCAGGAGTACCGTTTGCCCGCTGCTACGCTTGGGAATACGCCAACTACGCCGGCAATCCTCAACTTACTGCATTTTGCACGCCGACAAAGGCTAGTTTGTAAGCCGCCACGCCGACCGAAATCGTATGGCCACGCCAAAGATCTTCGGCGTATAGTGCACTAAATGCACACTGGATGTCAGGCCCACGCCCAAGTTTTTTCCCAAAAATTAATAGAAAACATAAGGAAAATTCCAACTCCACGCCGAAGATCTTCAGTTCTGAGTGCACGAAATGCAGACTGGCCACCATGTCAAATGTTTTTGGTTCCGGCCGCTGCATAGCGGCCACGATAGTGCTACGTACCTCTGCATGGCCGCCTCAATGCCGAAAAATTTGTGACCAAATGACTGCCCTACGTAGCAGCGGGGGTACGGTCCCGAAAGAAATTTTCCCAAACACTGTGTACCGCTATTTTCTGCTGCGACTTGCAGACGAAGCCAAAAATACCGAATAAGAAAAAAGATGAGAGCCTACTATACATTAGTGGTGAACAGATCACCGGTTTGGGCCTGTGATCTGCCGTTCGGCATCAG
Source organism: Holothuria leucospilota (assembly GCA_029531755.1). Lineage (NCBI taxonomy): Eukaryota > Metazoa > Echinodermata > Holothuroidea > Aspidochirotida > Holothuriidae > Holothuria > Holothuria leucospilota. The sequence goes on along the minus strand of CM055972.1, from coordinate 48,090,785 downwards.
AAATAAGCGCCAAGTCTAACTGGTAATTTGAATCCAAAGACCCTCAAATTAGATTGTATTTAGAGAGGCTTGGTATTCGGAATATGTCCAGAAAAAATTGTTTTGTTTCATTTCTAAACAAAAATTACTGATAATCGAAACAAATATTACTAAAAAATACCAATCAAAGAAAGTTAATACTTCACAGGGTCCCAGCTGTAACTTTCCCAGATTGTTTTAGGGACATCTTCTAGCATGTTAATTTCGACCAATCATAAGCCAAAACAGCTCAAGGTCCTTTTGCAACTATCTGTTTTAAGAGTTTGGAAGCTTCCCTTATCGTGCACGTGTTACAGTAAATGTTGCAGAACTTCCCTTGAAATGCCACGTGTATTGTGTACTGGTACATGCATGTGTTTACAGCAAGCATGTCACTAGAACTAAAGCAGCATCTCCCTGCATGCAGAGACAGGAATATACGGCTCGGTCTGATCTTAGTACGCTCAAGAATGACATACGTAAACCCTTGACCATCTGGCGATGTGTAGTAATGCCTTTGCAGAAGTCTCAATTATGCTTTTCTGTAGGCTGCTGTTCTACGTATGTAGCCCTGCGGTTTAAATTTGTAGGGATGTACCGGATCTGAAATTTTAAGATCCGGCCGGACCGGATTTTACCGGACAGTACGAACTATCCGGCTGGATAAAATCCGGCCAAGACCGGATTTTTTCATTACGAATCTTGTAACTGAAATCAGGGTCCAGGTAAAATAGAAGTAGGCCTACAAATGGTACATAATGGCAAAGGGGTCGGGCTTAGAGATCACCCATTAGGCTTTACTTTATATGCAATTGCAATATATGTATTAAGAGTAAATTTTAATGATCAATACACATACCTCCTCTACAAATACTGGAATGGTACAGGACCTCTCCTTTATGGCTTCATGTGTTGGAGGGGGTGGGGGCACACATACGATGGGGGGACTGCAATAATTTTACAGGGTATTACTAGTCTATCCTATAGCTATACCCTTTGGCTAATTGAACTAAACATTTTGGGTGAAATTTTCTTTAACTTGTATTGTGAGACTGAGTTGTTGGTTATAAAGGAATTGTAATTGGCAGTTTACAAAACCGGAAATGGGCCAGACATTAACAATAGCATGCCCTGCTAAGGCTGCTATTGTTTAAGTTACTCTTATTCACAACTCTAATGTCAATCCTTTTGTGTAACCAAGACCAGATGTCATACAGCATGAGTGATATTGACCGTACTGTATGTCCTACCTTGAACTAAGTTACAGTATTTGAGTGTCAAGTGTTGGCTATCATTTAGTAACTGGTTGTCATTAAATGTGTAGCTTAATGTGGCCTCTCTGGAGTTACAATAGTTCAGACTTTCATGACACTTACTTTGGAAAATGGCTTCTTTCATTTGGAAATATTTTTTTGTCAAGGATCAGGCTGATGAAGTTGCTGAGTGTTTATTACGTAAAAAGGGGATAAGAAGAGGACCAGCAGGAAGTCAAGCCAAGAATTTCAGTACCACTCCATTACATACATGAGCATCTTCTGTACCAAACCTATTTTCATCATGCATGATATTATTTAAATGTACTTGTAGAGCCTTTTACTAATGATTCACAAAAAAAATCCGGTTCCGGCCGGATTTTTAAAAATGTCCGGCCGGAACCGGAACCGGATAATTTTTCATTATCCGGCCGGATAGTCCGGTACACCTCTACAAATTTGGCCACCCTTCAATCTATTGTAACTTCGCACGAGCGCCATTTTGGTGCTTACTAGTTTTAATATAATGACTCGGGCTGTAACTTTTCCTGAACATTTACAGTATTAATAGCCCCATCTTAGTACTTAACACATGGCACTCGGATTAGCATTATAGTGACAAATTTAAACCATTAATCGAATTGTCTGCAATTCAGGTACACTTGAGATGTTTAGTACAGTGTAGGCGCTAGGCATACTACTTTTGACTATTGATGCTGTTGCGCCCATGTCAGCCTACTGAATGTGACAACTGTTTTTTTACAACATCGTAGGGCTATAGCCAGAAGCAATTGTTATTTATCTCATACTCATGGCCGTACGGGCCGGGGGCTGTGGGGTAGCCGCCCCCCCCCCACCCAAATGCCAGAAACCTGACAAAATCGGGCAGATATTTTGACTCAGTCGGCAGGCAGAAAATTGGACAGTTATATTAGGTCTGAGTCGTGCAAAAATCACCGCCCTCTCTGAGAAAAACAGTCCTGTATGGCCATGCTAATACTGACAAGCATGGGGAGTGGATAGACGGCAAACGTAGAACTTTTCATGAATGCTGTAAACTGTTGGTGTTTTTTCTCTTCTCTCTGAAGGGGGGGGGGGGGAGGATGGGATACGGAAAAATTCCATGTTTTATGAAACATTTGAACAATTTAACTGGTTGACATTTTGGTTAACGGAAACTTGGATATTTGGGGTAGTTAATTAACTGGTAGTCCCAGGCGGCTGGTTTTCTGCAGTTTTCTCGAACCAAGTAGGCTATTGAACAGCCAATAGCTGACAAGAATCTTGTCATCAAGCTTCTATACGTAACGATGACCTTGCGATGTTTTTCACGGACAGTGAGCACAAATGATTCGCTTGGCAAGTGTCTTCTAAGCTCAGGTTATATAGCCTACTGAACAATGAGTGTGGTAACATGACCGGATTATTCTATTCACTTTTTTAAGTTGGGATTTAATAAAAAAGAACAATGAAGAAGTCATTAATTGGGAATGATTTTTTCTTGAGCAACGTTTTTAAGGAGTTGGGATGTAAATTTGGAAATGGGTTATAGAATTCGTCGAGAGCATTGGTTAGTCGGTTACCCGTGCAACACTTCACTCGGTCCCTCCACTCGTAACTCACGATGTACAGTAGGTACATACTTTACAAACATTTTACACTTAAACTATGCAATGCAGCGATCAGGTGTTTGTGTAGGAACACTCGACATGCTTGCTCTTTGGGTCACTTTATCTGGCGTGCGATCTTGCAGGTTTATTAACTGAATCTTCTGCATTAATATTGCTCTTTTTTATGCTCATGTTAAAAAAGTAAAACAAAGCTTAATTTGACAACCTGTCATTATTCTACGCCGCTCTTGAAGTTTATGGGGTAGTTTCATGCATGGATTTTCACGATATCGTTTAGGTGTTGTCATAAACGATATCGTGAGCAAAATCCCATATCGATATTTTTTGCCAATATCGTCATATCGTAACAACCCTAACTCTCAGTCACTCACAGGTAGGCCTAGGCCCTATATCTTGCATTAGGCTAGGCCTATGATTCTGTACTTTGGCCTAGGTCATAATGATACTGAATAATGAAGGTGAACCAAGAGTTATTCTGCATGAATTTAATGAATATTATAAAAACTGTATATTCTCAAATAAATGCTCCCCCTCTAATAAATAAAAGCCACCCCCTGTAAATTTTTGAAAGGCAAAACAGTTGTTCGGTGGCCATTTGCCAAGGAGAAGTCGAAGGTGTTTTGGTTTTGTATTAAAGACAAAGGAACTTGGCATGTAACAACAACAGTTACAGGGAAACAATAACACTGCAAGGAAGCTGGGGAATTAGAGATGCTCAGCTAGTTATCCTTAGACTCTACATCAAAGAAACTCATAGCTCGTTGGTAGGCTTTAGCAGTAAAGTACTTTTTAATTAAAGTATACCCTGAAATAAATGCGCCCTCCCCCCCCCCTTTTCAAAAACGCATTGCCCCAGGGTGTTTATCAGAGAATATATGGTAAGTAACAAAAATATTGTCACATGATTGATAGGAGCTATTCCTGAATTGGGATGATGGGTTGTACTAATTTACATCCACACTGGAAAGCTTGCAAGGGTGCACGGGGGATTTTAATCATGGCCAAGAGACCTTGGGATCCAAAGTGATATAGACGAACGTTAGGCCTTAAGTTAGCCCCTAGGCTACTAAACAAACTTGGGGCCCACTGTCCCAAGTTCCCAACCCTTCTTACCATCCCAGCTATACCTCGCACAGGGCTGTGCATTATGTTACATGGCCAAGGAGTGTTACACAAGGCTACACTTCACAGTCCTTGTCCCACTTACACTAACTTGTAGCTCATTAAGATTTCCCATCAAAATATGCATCTGGTGAATATGATTCTCTTAGGTCAAGTTTTTTTATGGCCACTAGACTAAATGCTGTCTTTGTGCTTTTGAACAGTAAATTTACTTGTAACTTAGGCATAAATCTGCCTTTGGTGATCATTTGCCGCACAAAAACAACCAAATTTATGTCTTGACCTACTGCAGTCCGCAGTCTGCTGACCTATTATGTGGGCTGCTAAGTCAACAAGTATATGCCATTTGCAAAATTTGGTTACCTCATCTTCAAATATTTTAACTGAACTCAATCTTTCCCAAATTCACATATGAGTAGCCAAATTGATCTGTATGGATTATTAATCTGTTTAAGACCCTTCATTCTAAGAACACTTACACTTAGTGTCCAAAAAATTTTTTACAAATTTTGAAATACGTGTAATCCTGTTTTGTCTTTTAAACATTCTAGCAAGCTGCTAAATCTTGTTACTAGGACATTCACACTCACAGTATCATAAGGGAAAACATTTTAACTTGAATAGGCTAGGCCTAGTTCAGGGAACTGATGTACTGTAAATATACTGATCAGAATCATAAGCCCCAAGGATTGTTTAGAAATTATACGTCATACAGTAACTGCTTATGCAATTTGTTTTAATTCAGATTGTGGCACCAGCTGACAGAGAAACTCCTGCAATTTGTCAAGAATCCTATATTTGCTGAAGGTGATGGTCTGATGCAGGTACTGTATTGGTTGTTGCCAAAAGTTGAAGATAAAGATATTTTGTTCACATTTAGTATTCTGCTACTGTGAAATCAACAGAAAAAAAGCATAATTTATTAGATTTTCCTGGAAACTTTTTTAGAAAAAATTGTCAAGTACAAGATTATGAGTATTTTATACAGGGTACGTAAGTCATTTTGTAGAGAATATAAATTTGAAGTCACTTTTCCAGTACTTTTGGAGGTCCCATTAATGCGTACGGTATGTTGGGGGCAATGCTCATAAATTCACACTGTACAGTACCTCACCAACAATATTTTTCAAATAAATTTTTGCACTATCAAGAACTGATAAAAAGTAAAATGTCCAAACAAACAAGCATAACTTGACACTTTTAATTTTCTTTCCTTATAGTTTTAATCTTCTTCTCTCACTTCTACTGAAAACAGGCAACTAAGGAGTGATTGATCTGCAGTTTTTTTTTTTTTTTTTATTTAGAGTAATTTTATGATCATTTGCTTACTTGTTTGTTGTAATAGTAAAAAATCAGACCCAACAATACCTGAACCTGACAGCTAAGAATTTTCTAAAAGTCTTTTTGGCTGGATGCCAGTGGAAGAAACCAAACCTTACACCCAGAGGGGTTCCACTCCCAAAAGGAGCTACATCCCCTGATGGGACACAATGACTTACTGTAAAGGAATGGTTAAGCAAAAAATTACAACATGAAGAGGAACTCAATCTTAGCATTCTGGTGAAATTTCCATTGAGTTCTGACATATAGTTCTTGAGCAAATGAAGTTACCGCAGTTTTGACCTGCAGTGAGCTTGAACTTGAAGCAAACAGAGGTTCCTGCATATCATACATCTCCTCACATTGATGAGCAATGCTTTGTTTTCATTGATTTTCAATCTGATGTTTTGAGGTACAGTAGGAGTTAGTATGGGTGCTGTATACGGTTCCCATGAGGAATTTGAATTTTGTAAAATTTCTATGCATCTTATACATTTACATTCTGACAACATGAGATTATGGAGGACAGAATTGTTTGTAAAGATTAAAGAAAAACAAAAGAGAGCTCTTTGAGATTTTGATGTCACATATGCTTACTTCAATTTCACTTTGGATTGAAAATGTATCAACTTCAGCTGCTAATATCTTGGGAACCACAGGTCGGATTGCAATGCAGATTTCACCAGAGTACATAGATTTTAAGCTCCACTCTTACATATTTAAAACTTTATTTCAGCCTAAACCCTTCTTTTTAGGTGTCCTTCTTTCACATCTGTCCTGCATCGCACCATTATAGAGTAAAAAAAAGTAAAGAAAAAAACTTTGATTGAATGATTATATTTCATCTTACAGAGCTATGGAAAGAGCCAGTTCATAAAATTGTCTCAAACACATTGTTAGTACTGAAATATAAATGGCGTAAATTTTAGTTTCAGTAACGAATCCACAAACGTTCAGCACGTTACGTTTTTCAGTTGTACAGTCACCTTACGTCTCAATTAAATTTTCGGGATGTAACTTCGCTACAAGCTTTGCCACAACAATACAACCACTGCGTAATGCACCGCTACATAAATACATGCCACCGTTTACATAACATGATTATCAACAACAAAGCACACGAAATAAGTCGTGGCTAGATATGACTGTACAAGAAATATACCGCCAGCTTGTTACATAGGCAACCTAGTCTCCTTCAGGAGAGCAAACTTAGAAGGAGTCAAGTAGTGACTTTTTATTACACAGTTTAATTTGCTTCTTTGCTATGTTTTGTTCTTGTCGAATATATTTTTCTGAAAGCCCAAAATCAATTCAGGGGCCACACTGACAGGGCCAGGGGGCCGTGTTTGAGAATCACTGGATTAGCATATCATGACACATTACTCATATATTCAGAAGAAACCAAAAAGACTCATAGAATATTTGCAAATTCCGAAATTGATCATACTTGAATGATAAAAACAAGTATTTGCTTGGATCTATGGTTTAGATTTAAAATTTTCAGTAGTTTCTTCCTTGTCTTCATATAATGTACATTATGAATGTTGCATTTCTACCATTCATAGTTTATTTTCTTTTCTACACTTTCCAGCTTTATGAAAATTTGATTGTTGACATTGAACACAGAATCAACCCATTATCGCTGGCTGAAATTGCGATGATCATTGTAGTTGCAATTAAAGGTAAGTTCCAAGCTGGTTGTCTTTACATAGCATGCAACATTTAATATGTAGAGTGCAAATTTCAGTGTTGAGTGTCTGTACAGAGATAATTTCTTGTATCAGCAGAACAGAAAATAATGCCACGGATTATTAGAAGTATGACATGACCTTAAAAGACAGGTTGGGTGTGATAGTTTTGATATTTCCATAAAAGGGGAACTTTATTCAGGCATTCTGGTGACATTTGCATCCAATTACTTAAGTGAATTTTGGCTCCTGGGACCACCGTTTAACGCCCCATTGTACAAGTGAGAGTGTACGTACAGTATCAACAGTCCGAAGCCATTGAAGACTCAGAGGTACCTTGCTGTGCACTGCAGCACTACAGCTGAATCAAGCAGGTACAGAAAGACCTGAACTCAACTCATGCATGTGGTTTCAGGACTCAAAGTACAGTAGTAGCAATTGAAGTTACTACATTTTCTCTCCACTGTACGTTTGTAGCAGGCATTAGTGATGTCATCTCCTCACATTGAAGAATGTTTGTTTTCTATGCTTCTCATGCCATTGTTTAGACCTTATTGTGTGAAATGGGTGTCATGGTTACTGTTCTGTGTTCAGATGTCACATTGCTCTTACTGCTCTGTGCTTCAACACCTTAGGGATTAGGGTAAGGTGGTTAGAGGTATTAGGGGTTAGGTTAGGGTCATGGCCAAGGACAGGGAAAATAAAAAATGCTATTTATCTCAGTGTGATCAACATGTTTCTACAGATTTGCATTCATTGGCATTGAGACTGCTCAGCAGGATAGGACATTTGCTGAGATTTACAAAAGGGTTACAATAAACTTGGTCAGGGAAGGTTTCAGTCTAGCCATGTGTATACCAGGTGGGGGGGGGGAGGTGGGGGGAGGGGGGCTTTGGGAGCATAGCTCCTTATTCAGGCAGAGAATTTGCTATTAAGGGGCAAAACATGCTATTTTTCTAGCAAACATGCAGTAAAATTTCTAGCAAAAGTGCCACACAGCCCCCCACCACCATGCCATCTAATGGGAAGTAGTACTGTATGCTTATGACTCCAGCACTTCATTGCAAAGGTCAGTTTTGCCATCACACTGTTGGCTGCTTCTTCAAGAAACCAAGATGTGCAGTGGTCAAGCCAATTGGAAGAAAGATACATTAAATTGTCTAATGACTTGACAACTTCAAGACTTTAGCAGTGTTACACTTAAAAGTTTTAATAATTAGGCTTTCAGAGTTGGTACAAGTAAAGTTGAAGCCAGCTTTAACCAAGTAACATTTCTAATTCTCTCTTTGGTGTAGATTACAATGAAGCTATTGCATTCATGGAAAAAATCAGAGAAAAAGTAAGTTGAACTGGAAATACTTGTGTCATGTCTCCTAGCATAAAATACAGTATTTTTTTTTAACCATATTAACAAAATTGTGTAAAAGTTTTCTATGTGAAAAATTTATTCACTGTAATTTATGGCCGGTAAGTCAGACATGTAAATACTTGTCTCTGAATGTCTTCTCACCGCTTTGATATTAGTTTCTGACAGACTGGTGGTTAGAACACCCCCCTTCAGTCAGGATGCTTAAGGCTAAAATCCTGCTGAGATTAGAAAAATCATGTAGTCTACTGCCATCTGGCTTGGAGTCAGTGTAAGAGATTGGGACAGAAATAATAGTACATGTGAAAATTTTATCCTTTGCACCACAATGGCTGGGCTGGTAAGTATAGCTCTCAGAAATAACTTGAGAACATTTAAGAATCACAAGACTGTGGTGGAACTTTGTAATGGACTGAAAGATTTATAGCAGAAAAAAAGGCTACCATACATGAGAATATAGTATTGTAATTTTTATGATAGATTCTAGTGCCATCTCTCAAATCTTAGTGGGTGGGTTGGTGCCCAGATGTGTGCATTGTCAGTGTTCAAGCTCATGAAAAAGGTGAACAATTCATTATCTATTGTGCAGGCCTATGTTTGTTAGTAAACCTACATGTGTGATGCATGTAAAACATGCAGTGTGTACAGTACCAACATTGCGTAGAAGGTGAATTTTGCAATGTGTATCCCATAGTTTTGAAATTATCCCACAGACAGGTGTCAAATTGATTGAAACCTGTTTTGCTATCCTCAAGGGTATACTGTGAGCAGAAACTTTGACCAACCTTAGTTTGCCAAATGATCCCCCATAATCTCTGTCCATTGCCCTTTTTTGCACAGTATATTTCTAATGGTTTCTTATCATAAATATTGTGTGATAGCAAAGGTCAAAGACAGAAGTATTAACTTTACAGTGTGATAACAAAATATTCTCACATGATAAAATGGAGCTAAACATGAAGTGGCATTGGGGTGGGGTTAGGGGTTACTCATTTAAATTGGGTCGAATCCATTTGGAGCAAATGAATCTGACTGATTGCTGACAGCATTTACAGGTACACAAATATGTGTGCCAGTTAAAAGTACACAATTGTTTGGTAGAGGCTCCTGTTACACAGTTCATGCAAATAAAAATTGTTGGGGATTTTATCTACTGTAACTGGCATATATCTTGAGCATCAGTGATCTTTCTTCAAGTTGGAAAGATTGTTAAACACTATAGGCCTGTACAGGTAGTATGTTTCAGTCCAGTGCTTTCCAATCAGTCTTATATATATATATGCACCATGTAAAATATTATTTCATTTCATTTGGCGCTTCTCTATTTCTTTTCCTTTTATTCCACATTACAAGTAAGTTTGGACAGAGCAATAGAGAGAACTATTACATGTAAACATGAGTGCTTGTTCAACTTAGAGGAGATTTAATGACATACCAACACGAAGGTGTTATATAGTGTCGACCAGGTAAAACGTAAATTTTACAGGCAGTTTTAAATACAGTTCAAGTTCATCTTCAGTTTTAAATTCAGTTCAAATACGGTGCAAGTCCTCCCCTTTAGTCGCCTCTTACAACAGGCGGGGAATACTGTGGGCATATTGTACAACCTGGGGGAGGGGGGGGGGGGTGAGTGCTTGTTCAAATTGCCCATTATACTCAAGATTAGCATAGTAGTTGATAGGCACAAAAACACCCTGTGTGCTCAACATTTTTGGGTCTACAATATGAAGTAAACCCTTTCTCTGCTTTGTGTGGGGACCATGCACTGATACTGACAACAACAAGCCAAGGTCTGTGCCTAGGCTGTTATGCCATAGCTTACCTCTGTTGGTATGGCTTTAAGCTCAGTGTAATTTTACTAATAAATTCATCATGAGTGGTATTATTGAAATTGACTGACAAGAATGGCCTTAAATTCAGTTTTGATCCCTGTGTTCCTGTCCTTAATCGAAATTGCCATCCGTGTAATCCACATCATCCTAACACACATTAGTAATGGCACAGCACAGCATTTACTTAGCACAAGCTTTAAGCCCTGTAAATTACCATTTTATGAGCTTGACATGTAAAATTGGGGGCCCTGTTTTGTTTCAGATCTTTAGAGAACCCTTTCACATGTAGCACAGGGTATCTTTCTTGGAGATGTACTGAAGGGCACCTGCGGTCATTGGATCTTAGGCTGGTGTAGCACCAGTTTTATAAGAAGGAAAAGGTTTTAAAATTTTTTAAACCATAAGCAGCAAACTTCTTCTGATTGAATACATCTTTAAGGTGTTTAATTATATACAGTTTCAAAATAGAATAAAATTTTTGTACAAAATACATAACAAATTGATTGAGAAATTTGAATATATTTATTATCTTTCAGGTGAAAGCTAGTGAAGAGGCTGTAGTTCTATGCATGACAAGAGTGGCTCTCATGAAGTTAGTTGTCAATGATCTGGAAGGAACAAAGGTATGCTTCCACAAATTACAGACAATTTATGACCAGTCTCACAGTGTACAATTTTTATACAGCATTCTCATCATTTAATACTATGCAGTTCAGGTAAGTAGGTTTTTTGCTTAGGAACGTGAGGAGTTCAAAGGAATCCAGGAAAGTGCAGTCGTGGTAAGCCACTAGCATTAAAATAATAGCAGTCCCTAGCTATCATGGGAGATGATTATGAAGTTGTACAGCAAGAGACAAGTTTATGGTAGGGTGCCCAGATGTCCCACATTTTCAGGGACAGCCCTAATTCTTTTGTTTTATCCCCGATTCAAATGTGTCCCTGAAAATGTGCCAGACTTAAGAAGAAATCCATCCGTTAGTGTTCTAAGGCCTGAATTTTTTTACCATGAATAGACAAATTTTTGTAAATTTCATTTACTAGAAGACTGACAAAAAGTATAGCCCTTTAATATTGCTCTGTCATCTCATAAAAGCTCAGAAATTTTTTAAAAGGGAGGGGACACTGAAGCACTCCTCAGACCATCCAATCCAGCTTTAACTGTTTGTCCCTGATTGTATTTCAAAAGTTTGGTCAACTTACCTACTGTAACATCTAGTGTTGACAAATAGGCAAACCAGGTGTCGTGCATACTGACATATGTACTCAAAAACAACACAAGATTTGTCCTATATGTCACTGTCATGGATTTTGTCTATTTCTTAGTATGCTCAAAAGTGGTTGCTGAAGTCCCTATACTACACTGCGCCAAAGTTTGTCTCTTGAGGGATTATGATACTAAAGCAAGGAGAGAAATAAAGTAGGAAACTTAAGTTGAACTGAAAATTGAATCAGAAATTTTGGTATTCCTTAAACTGTTTTTAGAGCTTTCACCCAAACAGACAGAGATGTCTTGGTATAAAACCTCTGACATAAACAGCAGTTCTGGGGCCAGATTCACAAAGAATACTTACCCACAAAAACTTGTGTAAGTCAGAATACTTACCCACAAAAACTTGCATAAGTCAGACTTAGTCGGTATTCATGAAGGGAAAGGTTTGTAGATATTTTGCGTAACTTAATGCAAGCTTTAGAGCTGTCGTAAGTACAAAAAGCCAAAGCCACACATACATAGACACACTGTACCATAGTTGTGTGTGGCATAGGACCACACGTGTAACCACAGAAGTCGGTGCGTGCTGTTTTAACAGTAGCAGTCAATGTGGTTGGCTTAAAGTGTGACAAAGCAAGATGCAACCGCACACCAGTTGATTCATGTGCATTTATCGCAGTTAACCTTGGTTACTTTACTTACTGCATAAGTTTTCATGAATACCACTTAAAAAAGTTCTAATGACTTTTACAAATGTTAGTGAACCCCTCCCCTGAACTGGAACTTCTCGTTCAAGTCACTGCTGTTGGGTCCCGACTTCAGATAACCTTATGCAGTGTTTGCCCTCTCAGACCCCAGTAAATTTCACATTAGGAGTAGATTGCAGAGTTAACTGTAGCCAAAGACAGAAAGTTGTTTAAGCATTGAAGCTACTGTTCAATTTTGGTCAAAAGTAAATGCAATTTTCTGTTTTTAATGTTTAGAAACTTATCGAAGAGGCACAGGCAAAGTTAGATGACATGGATGGGGTAACAACAGTACACAGCAGGTTCTACGATGTTTCAAGTAACTATTTTAAAGTCATGGGTGACCATGCTTCATACTATCGGGATGCTCTGCGATTTTTAGGTTGTGTAAAATTGGAAGACATCCCAGGTGAGTGATTGTACATTAAAATTTTGTCACCAATTTTCTTTACTATGGATCAAGCTTGAAAAATTTGGCAACAGTGGCAAACTCCTGGTTCTCAATTTTATAGTGCGTTATTTCTGTAAGGAAAAATTTGCAGAAGACATTTGTCTTTCCAGTAGACCCTTAAAGGAAGGGTTAAAGCAAAAAATTTGTCTTGATATGTGAAAGAGGATCTAAATGAAAGCATAGTGGTGAAATTTCAGTTAAGTTCCAATATGTACTCCTGAAGATATTAACAAATGAAGTAACTACAATTGTGACCTGATGTGAGCTTGAAGCAAACAGGCTTATATCATTTCCTTTTATTGTTTTTCAGTCTTTTGTTTTGCCCTTGAAGTAGATAGAAATATGAGGTTCCTATGGGGTATTGAAGTTTTCAAACTTTCCATGCCTCTCATGTATTCACATTATGATAACATGAGACTGTGGAAGGTAAAATTGGTTGTGAAGTCAAAGAATATCAAAAGAGAGCTCTTTATGTGAGGTTATGATGCCACATATGCTTGCTTCAAGTTCGCTTGGGGTTGAAAATGTGACAACATCATCTGCCAATATTTCAAGAACCACACATCTAATTTTCAATACAAATTTCTCCAGAATGCTTAGAATAGGTAACCCTGTAACTTACCAAACTTGATTCAAGCCCAAACTCTTCTTTTAATGGAGGGTCTTGACCTATGTCATAGTTTTCTCTGTTTGTTGGGACATTTATAAAGTCAAACTTTCATTATGTGTATTGTCCTACTCTGCACTTATTCCAAAAACTCACCTCCTGCACATGAGATGTGACCTTTAAGCTTGGCAATCTCACACTCACTAATGTCAGGTGAACAACCTCTGTACTCCTGAGTTAGATGAGGTTTTACGGCCCAGTTTCTAACCAATTGGTTTAAGTCGGACCGGCCGCGGCCTTTTTTTCAGTTGTGGCTCACTCTGTATTCCTGAGAGAAAGATTTAAACTCATGATCTCCATGAGAAGAAAAGAAACTGCCAAAAGTGTCAAGGATTGTTACCACAGACTTAATGTTCCTCATGTTCTGGATAGTAATTGGTTCGTGGATATTTGGTAAAGTGTAGCGCCCTTATCCGTGTTGAGGATGATTGGTTGGCTGTGAGGTAAATAATTGCCTATGCACTTCATTTGAAATATCTTGCTTCCCAGTCTCTCATCAGAGGATTGCTCACATCAGTTTGATGGGAATGTGACTTTACATGAATTATAATCTGTTTATAAATGTCAGGTAACCTGTTCTGTAGCAATGTTGAGAGATGATCAGTTTCTTCTAAAAGAAATTATATCCTTTACACCTCTGTTGAAATACCTTGCTTCCCTCTCCACCTTCCCCCCCCCCCCCTAATATAATAATAAATAAAAAGTCAATGTGTACTGTATCTGTTTGCTCTGATTTCATTCTATTTGCCATAGAAATCAAAACTGGTTGTGAAAGTTACAAACAGCTTCTCTCCAAGCTTCTCAACAGTTAGCTTCTCTCCAAGCTGCTCCAGTGCAATACCATTCCTCTACTAAAAAGTCACCAATAGCTGCTTGTATTTATTTATGAAGGCTTGCTGAAATATGAAACAAAACACCAATAGACCAAAATAACAAAACTCCAGATGAGTGACCTCTTGTAATTGGTGTCCTTGGCTTTGCATACCATGTAGTGATGTACAGCATAATGCAAACTGTACTAGCCATAGTCACTGACAACACTACATCTTACCAAGCTAGAATCATGTTGCAACTTGGGTCATTTGCAGAGGTCATTTGTGAGCTACTTAAAAGCTTTCTGTTGTGTGGAAAGTCCCGATACATCCCACATCTTAAGAATCTAACATCTAAATGTCACTTCCTTGTGACCATACTGCCCTTTCGAAGACAAAGAGGTCAGTAGATTACTGTAGGGCGTAAGTAAACTAGATGGATTAAGCTTTGATGTTCCATCAGCCAACAGAATATTTTGGAAAAATAGTTGATTTCTTTACCCTTTTGATAAGAATTTGTTTGATTTTTTGTTCTCATGATAAGAGTTTATGCATTAGTCATGTATTTTCTTGTTTTCTCCTTAGAACTGGAGCAGAAAGAAAGAGCATTTAACCTGTCTTTAGCAGCTCTTCTCGGTGAAGGTGTATACAATTTTGGAGAATTGGTGAGTAAGCATTAAAGCCACTAGTGTTGGTACCATCTTCCATTACACAGGGCTCCCAACATTCCTTTATTTCCAGACTATACATTCCTGTACTTAAAAAACTGGAATATACTAAAAAACTGTTACTTATTTTTGGTCCTGTCATTGGAAGTTGTAAGTCTTGGCCTTTGTGGAAAAACGAAACAAAGAAAGTGGAAGATTGTGTGTGGCTGCATGATTACTGAAAGAAGTTAAGCATGAAGTTAATTGTGCTATGTTAAAAGGTTATAATCTAAGGGTTTTGGTGAAATATGTATTTAGTTCATATTAGAGTTTCTAGAAATTTTAGATGATAAGTTGTCACACTTTCAACCCAAAGTGAATTAAAGCAAGTGCATCTGATGTCATAAGCTCACAATAGTCCATACTGTTTTATTTTTCTTTCAAATTCTCTACCAGTTTCCTTCTCAGTAACCTCAGGGTTCATTATATGAATGTATGATAGGCAAGGGAATGTTACAGACTGGTCAATCCCCACTGCAAAACTCATATCCCTATCTATTTTGACATCAAAACAATAGATTGAAAAGCAGAAAAAAGGAAAGCGTTGCTGATCAATGTGAGGAGATGACATCATTCCTGCTTGCTTCAAGCTGTCCTTATGTTATAATTGTAGTAACTTCATCTGCAAGAATCTCTGGAACACGTATAGGAATTAAATGAAACAGAATGTTGAGGTTAAGTTGCTCTGTCACACAACAAAAGTAAATTTTTGCTGTAGTGCTGTAGCCCTTTCTAAAACCTGCCAGTATGCATTCAACTTTGAAGCTCTAAATTTGTTAATGTCTCTTGAAGAAATAAAAAATTGTGGGGCTCCCTAACAGTTGTAATTCTGGCCAGACCTTTCTTGTTAATGATTAAAGCAGTGGTTTCTGTAACTGCTTTGAATACCCCCATCGGCTAACAAAGATTGACTTCCAACCTTTCTTACATGTAAGCTAAAATCCCAAAATGATTAGGTCATTCTGTAAGAGGCTATAACTGGTTAATTGAAACAAGTGACAACTTAAGTTCCTTCTGCTACACATTTTTCCATGTTTTCTGCTTACAATGTCCCAAGATTGGTGGTATCGCTTACTAAACAAACTACTAGATTAACTTTTTATTTTTGATGACTGTGTGTGGTGAATTTGCTTTTTTTTTCTCTCTTTGCAGCTAGCACATCCTATTCTTTTATCATTTAAAGACACAGATAATAAGTGGCTGGTGGAGTTATTGTATGCATTCAATAGTGGAAACTTGGATATGTTTGAGAGCATGATGCCTACTTGGAAACAACAGGTATGGTATTAAGTATCAAATCAATGTTGTTTCATGTAATTGCTACGACTTATTGTAAAGCATTTTCACGCCAGCAAACAGTAGATTGGGATTATCAAGTGGGGTTCAGGGTGGGCTCTCCTAATAACCTAAATCAGAATCAAGGACGCACATAAGTGAAATCAGATTTTATGTCAGTTTTTAACAGTTCCTCATTATTTCTTGTACCAAAAGGTTGACATATTTGATTGAAAGCATTTCATTCAAATTGGATGTACTCTGTCATCTTTTCTTTAATGTACTTTACATAACGAGAGTGTAGTACTACCCATCACCTGGAAGCAACTTTTTATACTTTGTTAGGGTCATATGTTGTAATCAAGGTATGCATTTAAGCATGTAACTAAACATACTCATTAATATGCCATATTCTAATGAAAGAGTGTCCTCTAGCTTCAGGCAATTTGGTATACCCTTCAGCATGCCTTACTCAATGAGGTTACTCTATACCTCACAATGTCTCCGTAAGTTTGCCTTTTAAAACTTCTCTTGTGCTTGGTGCTCAGCATAAGCAATGGAGTAGGGAAAAATAAGCCAGTTAGCCACAATTGGAAAAAAAGTTCGTGGCTGGCCTGACTTAAACCAGTTGGTTAGAAACTGAGCCGTAAAACCTCATCTAAAATCTAACTTTAAAACTCTTCGTGTGCTGTATGACATGCAATATATTAATGAATATTCCTTTTGACTGAGACTATTTCAGTATGTCCTTTAAATATTGCTCACGAGAGTGTACCCTTCTACTTTCGTTGTCTTCATTTATGCTATTGCACAAGCCATATTTTAAATGAGAGTGTGTCCTTTTCTGATAGCCTGACCTTGCAACCAATGAGCTTCCGCTCAGGCAAAAGATATCCTTACTTTGCCTCATGGAGATGACATTCTCAAGACCTGCTAACAACCGCTCGTTGACATTCCAAGAAATAGCTGATGCAGCCAAACTGCCTATTCATGAGGTATGGACTTTTAATAGACGGGTTGGGAAATTCGGTACTTCCGGTCGGGTCACAAGGTCAAGTGTACCATGACAACGGGCAACGTGTTTGGCTCTGCGTGCTCAGCACACAACACACGCGCTGGGACACTGTAAGCGTGGTACACTTCACCTTTGACCCATTCCTATATTGCATTGCGTGGAAACATTTCCCAACTTGTCTATTGAAATTTACTGATAGTAATGTTTGTAACACCAGGGCCCTGTTTCATAAAGGAGAAAGATTGATCTTAAGTTTGATTTCAAGGGGATGATTGCATGACAGATCAAATTTTAGATCGGTCATAACTCTTTATGAAACAGGACCCAGGTACAAATATGTTGGTGGTAGGCTTGGGTGGCTCCAATTTTTTTGGAGTCAGGTACGTGTTGACCTATGAGTCATGTCTCTTAAGGAGTTACGACTCCTACAATGACTTAATAGGTTGACGCAGGAAAGTCTATCACAGTAGCTATAAACTGGTGGCTACTAGCCTACTGAGTGAGTATTAATACACCAGCAGGATTACGCTGCAGGTTTCTCAACAGCTAAGCTGCCAAACTGGTAATGTCAGAGAAGTGTTGTGGTCAAATGAAAAGAAAACTTATGATTGAATAGAGAGATAGATCAAACGGGCCAGGTGTGTTACAATACTTCATCAAAACCTGTGAAGTGGCTCAAATTTAACTGTAAAATATGATTTTTGTACAAATTTTCAACAGTATTGAATATTACCCAGGAGTTATGATTTCAAGGAAAGTGAGTTAATTGACCCTCAACTCCCAGCCAGGAGTCGCAACTCTGAAGTAGAGGTGGTATTTTCACCAAATCCTGGTTGGTGGTATGTGATTTGTTCTTGGGGGTCCCTTCATATTAGCACCCTGTTCAGTCTCAAAGGTATGCAAGCTAGCACTGGAATTTTACAGTATAGCACCCTGTAGTTTTGAGAAGATAACAAATGGGAGAAAAGTTAGGACGATTATGAACAGTCAAGCAGTGTAAGAAAAGTCCTTAACAATAAAACAGACAGGTTGCGTGGTGAAACCATAAAATTACACAATCTTTGAAACAACGGTAGACCCCAGTTAACTGAAGTAGTCCCAGATTCCATCAAGATCATCAAGATTTGCAAGAAGTGGGATATTCATGTATGAACCCATAATGTTGCACTAATTCTTTGTTCTTTTTTCTCTGCCCCTGACCCTGGTTTTATAGTATAAATACTGTGTTGACAAAATATGACAAACAGCAGATAAGGTATTATGTTAGCCTTTATCATGGACATCAACAGGTTGAGGACAGAGGGACACTTGACTGTCCTCCCCCCCCCCCCCTCCCCACACTTTTGAAAGTGGAGATTGGCCAGCCCCACCCAACCCACGTTTTTTTCCAGAACTCTAATGAAATTCGAAGGTACATTTTTTATTCCATAGCTTGCGATATAGCTGATACAATGAAATAAAACTCAAAACTGGTGGAACCAGGCATTTAATGGTTTAAAGTCATGGAAAAAAGCCTTAAATTACACCACAGATCATGTGGCCTCCAGGTTTTTCCAGGGACCGTAAGTGAGCCCTGGATCCCTTGCTTCTAGAGTTTGAAAGTGGAGGAAATTGTCTCCCCCCCCCCCTTCACCCCACCTTTTCCAGAACCCTAATGAAAATAGTAGGCATATTTATTCTTTAGCTTGCAATAGAGCTGATTCAATGAAATCAAACTCAAAAATGGTGTAACCAGGTGTATAATGGATTAAAATTATGGAAAAAAAAGCCTCAAATTGCACCACAGATCATGTGGCCCCCAAGTTTTTACAGGGACCTTAAGTTAGCCCCGGATCCCTCCCTTCTAGGTTTTTGCTATATTTGCGCTTGAAGTAGTTCCGGTTAAAGTCATGTCCCCACCATTTTATGAAGCTTTTGACACTCTTGGCCTGTATGGAAATGAGCCACAGCCAGTTTAAATGAGTTTCTGTTAGTTATTTATGAAAATTAACCATTTTTTCAAGTACATAGGAGAGTCACATTTTTAGGATTTTGAGATGACAGGAAAGATTTAATCCTGCTGTTTTCATATGAATGAATACTAAGTATGGCCCAAGACCAGCATAATACCTTCAGGGACTGTCACATGCTCAATCTGCTTCATGTCATGGAACTGTACCAGTTTATACTACCCAGAGGAAGAGTACTAATTTCCAAGAAGACTAAACCTTGAGAATTGATATAGTAAAAGTGCTGAGGTAATCAAGTATGATTTCAGCAGTGATGACAGAATAAATCAATGGCAGTGTCAAAAATCTTGCAACAATTACTTTATCTCACACATTGGATGAAACCTTTGCTGTAATCATCTGCAATTTTCTTCATTTCCCTCTAGGTTGAAATTCTGGTTATGAAAGCACTCTCTCTGGGTCTAGTGCGTGGTTCTATCGACCAGGTGGAACAGAAGGTGGTGATGACATGGGTGCAACCAAGGGTGCTAGATAACCAACAGGTAGGTACCCAAGTATCAGTTATGTAATAATCTGTGATGTAACACTTAGACAAAAAGCACAAAAGTTCATTTTTTTTTGGGGGGGGGGGGTTCTGTCTTTTTGCCTGGTGCTGTGGCTGAGTGGAAAAAGGCAGTGGCATTTGAAGTGGTGAAGCATAGCAACCAGGAGGTTTGGGGTTCAATCCCAGCCTGGGTCATAGTCAGGTAGGTGTTCATCCAAGAGCATTCTACGGTTTTCCCACCTGAACTGGCCTTTCAAAAGAAACCAAATTTGATCAAAATTGTCGAGTTGGTTAGCCACCCAACATGCATTTGTAATTCATAAGCTTCTCCCACATCCGTGGTTTCTTAGCATCATAAAACACCTGCCCTTTAAGGCCCGAATTGTTATTATTTTTCCATGATGAGGGTTTAGTAAGTTGTCTGCTGCTTTTTGGCTTGAGGCAGAAATCAAAGTAGTCATAGGGATGGGAATTATGCATGTTTGTAAGGGTGTGTCAATTGTTGCCTGTTAACAGTTAATTTCAAGAAGCTTTATCTTAAGGAGTTTCACATTTGGCATCCCAAGTTGAGGATTAGAAGCCCACCATTCAAGGTACTGGGTCACAGGTTAAAGGGTTCAGTGGCTGTCAGATTGTGAAAATCTAAAATAGTGGATGTTTCAAGAAGGGTAATAGGGATAGATGCCATACATGCTATGAGGGAAGGTCTGATTTATTAGGAGAAAGTGGAATAAGTGACATGTTTTTGGAAGGGAAGAAATTATTTAGGGGAAATGGGGAACGAGGTGAAGGGGGGTGGTGCAAAGTGTATGAAAGTTTAATGCACCTAATGCAAATTGCAACCAGTGTTGAACGTTGTTGCTGATCCCAAATGCCAACATCCAGTGTAAACTTATTTTCTCACGTGAGATTCTCTAGAGATATCACCAGGATATACCTGTACGGTATTAATTGTTACCTATGGATATGCTTCCATCTGTGTTTACAGTGCTAGATTAACTCCTAAATCTGATTTGTGCTCCCCATTATATCAGCATTCACTGTGTTTGATTGACATCCGAATCTGTCAACTTTAACTTTTCATGATTCTGTTCCATTTTTCCCCACAGATTGCAAAGATGCAGTCCCATCTTCAGAATTGGTGTGGATACATCAAGAACATGCAGGTTATGATGGAGGACAAGGCACATGACATTCTGGACAGAGTGTAACCGTTGACCTTAGATGAAATGGACGCTTCAAGGAGAATGAATAGGGGACAGTTGTATGTTTATGAACAGTTTTGGAATGAGTACTCAAGAGATAAATTAGAAGCAGTTTTGTGTCAAAGAAATCATTGAAGAGAGACTTCTCTGACATTTTATTCTCTGTAACAGTGGTATTCATCTCATTGTGCCATAAGGATTGTACAGACAGCGCCCTCTATTTTCTCATTTACAGGAAGATTTGAAGTAACAATCTTCCTTTCCAAGTGGCTCATCTGTTATGTGTGGGCTCTTGGCTTTGAAACTTGATATGCAACAAAGCTAAGGTAGAAGGTGGGGGTACCACAACAACTCTCTCTCCCTCCTCAAGGAAAAGAGGGCTTGGGAATAACTAATGCAGTGCCCTCCCCTAGGGTACCCTCCCCTAGGGTGCTGGTCTGAAATGTTCAGATCCCCATATTAAGAACAGCTCCCTATGCCTATGGGTGGAACTCAATCTTCATTCTGTCCCAATAAGCTTCGAGTACTGAGCAGTAATTTTGTCCATTATGTGTCATCTCTACTTGCAAAAAGAAAAAAAAAATGCATTGGGTGTCATTTCTACTGGCAAAAATAAAAAAAATGCATACGGTGCTCCTTTGTTTAACTACCTGCCTCACAGTTAATGTGAATTGTTCTTCTGGAATGTTTTTGCAAGCAAGTTTGAACATCTTGAAATTGGTCATTGGGAAAAGTAAAGCATGTGGCAAGATCAAAGAGAAGTCTAAAATCTATTTGAATGCTTAAATAGTTGAGTTGGTATGGGCTTGGGCTATAGAACCAAAATGGCCCTCTTTCATATTTTTAAAAAGAAAATACACAACAAAGGTGTGATTCTAAAAGTTTTTTTGTGTTTAGCCCATAAATATTGCTCAAACAGCTGGCCGAGGTGACAGGAGAGAATTGGTGAAAGAAATGTACAGGTACAGCAGGGAAGGAAAGCAATCCCACTATCCACAAAACTACTTGCCAACCGTTCTGTTTTAAATGGAACTATTCTGTTTTATGAGCTTAAAAACCCACAAAAATCAGAATGTTCCATTTTTCTGACTTTTAGTATTAAAATGTAAACGATCACAAAAATCGTGGAGCAACAGCTTGGCAAAAATAAAGTCAATCCTTGCATACACCCAAGTGATTCCAAATATATTGTGAACATTTAAAGAGGAAAGAGGAGTTTCGCCCCCTGGACTCCACCCATTAAGGTTGGCGCTTGTGCGATCGCGGCACACAGTGGATCATATGCTGCATATGTTCCGTTTTCTGAGATGACAATGTTGGCAACTACGCACAAGGGGCAAGTGTCTGTCGGATTAGCAAAGAGTAAAAGATGTTTCAAGAAATACTTAGTAGAATGACTAAAATTAGTCAGTACTCAATGCTTTCATAAAAAGTGGCTCTGACTCCAGTCACTCCTTATGAAAGTTTGACTGCTTGTCAAGTCATTTGATAGCCTGCTTGTTGAAACATATTTAGAAGTATGGATTCCCATCGTTACATTGTACTGATCAGCATATGGTTAGAGATCAGTAATAAAATTGGATGGTTGGTTTACAACAAAGTGACTACATTGTTTAATAAAATTGTGCTGAATTTACATTGTTTTCCTTTTTGTTTTCTCTCCATCTTTTAGAAGTGTACAAATTATGCACACTATCTTGCCTTCCCACCTTAAGTCAAATTTTTTACCCAAATGGAGAAATTCTGCACAAGACATCAAGGAACTTTTGGTTTGTACCCCTCAAATTTGTGAAATGAATGAATGGTTAGGGTCACATCTAGAGGAGCATATGTGAGACAGTGAGAGGCACCAAGGCACTGAGTTTGTAATACAGGGATTGATGGATGATTCCTTGCATAATTCATTAAATTGCATCCATAAATCAAAGTGCTCTATCTCTAATGCATCTCACCACCCAAGATCAGTACCTAATACTTCTGCAGCGAAAGGTCGTGGGTATAGCAAACATCTGTATGAATGGTCCTTAAGACAACTTACCATTGCCTAATGGTACTGTATGGTGTACTAGTTACACAGATTTGTAAGCAAGTCACTCATTTCTCAGCAAGTGGAGTCAATTGCAGCTATTTTAGTGACTCAAGTCATCAACTAGAGTCCCGTGTTATTTCAATAGGAGAAAATTCCCCAGGATTTTTCAAGTCCGGTATTGTTGGAAGGTTGTGACTCGTTGTGACTTGATTACAAGGCTGCAGTTACACCTCTATGTTCAAACGTCTCATATGTTCTGACGTGCATAACCCTAATGCTCTCACCCTAACCTAACCCTAACCCTAACACTGACCTTCATGTAGACTTGTCAGGACAGAGAGACATGGAACTGAGAGCAGTCGCCTGGTGTACCACCGACATTGATTGAATCCTTGAATGAAATATTAACAGTACCAATCGTCATGTTCTAATCTTGTTCACATTTACAGTAGTGGAAGCTATTGTGGAAGTTCCAACAAATATTATAAAGGCCCACTTTTTCTTGAGATAGGAGACAGTATGTTAGATATCAAATTCTGACGAGTTCCATATTAAATTCTTACAATGCATGTTGGGACTGCGTAATGTACCAAGATCCATTCTGCAATTATTTTACATGGATAAAAATGCTTTGGGTGAGTTTTTGTTACATATGCAATAGAACATTACCTCATTCAACCTTTCCAATCAAACTTTGAGGAATTTACTTTTTCAGTAAGTTTCTTCAAAACTAATTGTTACCTTGCGATTCGTTTGAAAAATCATTATTTTAATGTTTGTTTGTTTATTTATTTTC
This sequence comes from Holothuria leucospilota, assembly GCA_029531755.1. Classification (NCBI taxonomy): domain Eukaryota; kingdom Metazoa; phylum Echinodermata; class Holothuroidea; order Aspidochirotida; family Holothuriidae; genus Holothuria; species Holothuria leucospilota. The sequence goes on along the minus strand of CM055972.1, from coordinate 48,067,149 downwards.
ACTCCCATGTTCACAACTATAAATGTATATGAATAAAAATATAAACAGCCCTTCAAAAAACAGTATGTAAAAATGCAAAACAGATCACAATATACAATGTACAGGGAGCGTGGAAGGTCTGAACAGCAGTGTTAAGATTGTGTGTTAATACGAAATACTGCAAAGAGTCACTGTCATTGGTGCAGCAAAAGTTCAATCCTTCCCAGCATGCATTGTAATTCTGTGATATAAACCTGCTCTTTGCAGGAATAAATAATCCCCAGCCCTCAGAAAGAAGCAAAGCAATCATGAATCTGCAGTTGTATGCTCTTGGCAATGTCATGGATTCTGTTTCCATGGTGGTTTTATTTTTGATGTTTTACCATGTGCCATTTGAGTGGGGACAAGTTGCACAAAAGAGTTGGGGAGTGCTTTACACATGCTTTGAAAGAGAAGAGACATAGGTGATACAAACACTTGAAATAACCCAAATCAGATTGGGAACAGAACATGAACCTCTTTACATATAACAGTAAAAAAACCCCGTTTTTCTTTTTTTGACAACATTAATGTTTAGGGTACTTCTTTTGAAAGGACACTTTGTGTAAAGCTTTCCATTTGCAAAAGAAGTACTGTACTTAGTTCAAGTATTACAAAAGGACAGGTGCAAGTTCCTCCCCTCCCTCTTTCTTTTTTTTCAAAATTAATTGCAAGTATTGTCTATGGTCAGAACTTAAAGAACAGCTGTTGGAAGCTGGAAGTTTCTTCACGGCAGCAGGGGCACTGCATTTAGTAGGGCATGCTGTATACAGAAGAGGAAGAGGAACAATTAACCCCCTCCCCCCCTCCCCCCCTTGACCCATTCCTGTGACAATGAGTCAGTAGTATCATTTGAGAAGGTCGTAATGGAATAAAAAATAAGACTGATTATTTGATGTTTTAACAAACTAAACTGAGGTATTGACAGTTGCTTATCACACAAGTCTGTTTACAAAGATGAAACACAATACTTCATCACCACAGCCCATGGTGTTTTAAGAAATTTTATTGTTTTACTTGTGGTAAACATGTGCAACATACATTTATTTTAGACATAAACACATAGGCACTTTAATATTTAAGTTATTGCAACCAGCAAGAGTAGCAAGCTGATAGGAAATTAAACCCTAATGTAACCTCCCTAAACAATTATTGTTATAAACATTAAGTGAAATACATATATAAAATATTTGGGCATTTTTACTTAACTCACTTAAGTGGCAAGATAAATCTTACTTGTTTTCCATAGAATAATTCACAATCTAAATCATTCTGATTGAGAATGTTACAAATGATTTGTAAATGAGCACTTTCATGCTTTGTTGCTTGCAACTAAAAAGCATTGTACCAAATTATGTGAGACACAATAGGCAGCGACACATCTCAATATTACAATAAGGCATCATAATTTACATATGAAAGAAAAGCTTTGTAACATATATTATAGACGAGAAAGTCTTTGGTTAAGTTTCAAAAATTACTTATCAGACCTCTGGTAACACCAGAATGTATGAAATAAAGGCTGGGGAAGGAGGGTACAATGGGGGAAGGAAGGAAGGAGTGATGGCAACAGGAACAGTATTCTGAAAGCAGGGTGGGTGACAGGTGTGGGGTCAGGGTGGAGGGAGAAATATAAGTGAAGAGAGCACTAGTATTTCAGCTGCTTTATCTTGATATGAATAAGGAATGACTAGGGATGAGAGGGTGCAAGAGGTCTCAATGGGAAGGGGGTGGGCAGTTTTCTCAACCCCCCCCCCCCCCCATACTGATACAATGAGAAGCTTACTCTTGAAACATGTCAAATGTTTCACTAAAACAGATGCAAGTTTATTCTTGTGGTTGCAATAAAAATCTGCCAACATTTTTTCAATTTTTAATACAGAAGCCATAATAAGCTTTTCAGTGCATCATGCTGTAACTCCCTTGGCTCGCCATCAAACCATATAGGGCACTTACAATCACACCAACCTTTATGTGAAACATACTTTTTCAAAGCCCCCTTTACTCTTTGGAGAAGAGCTTAGGGGCAAAACCAAATGGTTCTTCCAAAGGAGTTGTGCTCCCCAACCTTTACTTGTAACATCCACTAAATTTTTCAAATCACCTCTTTATTTCCCATACAAATATTCTTCACCTTTCATAATTCACACCAAGTACCAGCTGCAGCTTTAACCTTGCAGCCTAACAAAACATTTAAATCCAAATGATTTCTACTGTATAGAATCATTAATTATTGTCAAAGGATGTGGAGTTGATTTAATACAAATCACAATGGGCTCGAATGTGTACCTCTCTCTAATGCACATTGTCTAATACCTGCAGACAATATGACAGATCATATATACTATTCCACTTCCTTCTTAAGCATAATTTCAATTTATTTCCTAACTGCTGACTGGTTCTCATATATGAATATGCATTGTAAGGTGGAGTTTAAACTGCAATATTGTTTTATAACCTCACTTTCACACTGTAACTCAGTGGGATTTCTTTACTGAGTGACTTGTAACAAGCTCAGTAAAAATTCAAAACTGAAACCCTGCTGACTGTCACAATAAATACATATAATTAGAGTTACTTTAGTCAATTTTTTGTCGAATATCCCTTATTTGCTCTTGGATGGTGACCACATATGTGCTTCAATATAGTAGAATCTGTTCAAAGATCAATGAAAAATTTTCGCACAGTTTTTGAACATTGGTATTACAAATGCAGCTAATGCAGGTCCACCAAACAGCAAACTTTAGGTCAAAATAAAAACAATATGACAAATCCAAAATATGACCCTTGAAAGTAAAATGCACTGCATCCATTTGCAAAAACTTGCTCCTACTGGAATAACCTCTACCTTTTCAAATTTCTCAACATTTCTCAATAATCACAGAAATAAAAAAATCTTTGGTTGAGAAGTTTTGTGACATCATTCACCTAAAACACAAACTTGCAATATGACAAAAAAAAAAAACAAAAGAAAAAAACACTTCATTAAAACTTTTTGTCATCCAATGATTTCCAACATACAGCTGCATGAATATTCATAGCTGCATACATGAAATGAACTTTGTGCTAAAAGGAATAATTTTATACATCCTGTGTTTACACTTACACCATTATGAAAGAAGCTCTAATAACAATACGTCAATATAAATACACCACTTTACACCAGCTCTTAAGATCAAAGCACTTTAAAGAGGTCTATCATAATCTTCTTTATTGATTCCCATTAGTTCTCAGAAAGTAACAAACACTGCAAGCCATGTAACAGAACAACTCCCCCAGACAATATCCAACCTTGAAAATTACCCTTGCAATAGTTCCCACCTGGGAGCATTACCCTTGCAATAGTTTACACCTGGGAAATTTGGCTCAGATTATTCCCTCTATCACAATTACCCTTCAGATGACAGTCCTCACCAAAAACTTGGAATTGTCCTATGTGGGAATTGTTTGGGGGAAACTGTCGATGTGGCAAATGCCCCGGATCAATGGCGATTGCTTGGTGCAAATTCTTCTCACAGAGTTGCCCTATGGGAAGTTGTGTGGGATGGAATTGTCCAGGGGAAATTGTCCCATGGCAAAAAATCACACAATAAATTAATATCTCCTTTCCAATCGCTTGCAATCAGAAAAAAAGCAAATTACTGGACCCTGTTCTACAAAGAGTTGTGCTCGATCCTGAATCTAAACCATTAAAGCATTGTCTCATCATAACTCAAATTTTACATAAGCTCAAATCTGTTTCTGTTTGGTGCCCAGGTTTTATTTTTTTTGTCATCTTTTCTCTTTGAAAGCACTGTGTACTAAACAGCCCATTAAAATTGATTAGCAAAAGAATCGAGGATGTGCAAAAAATGTCCACTCGCACTTCCTTTTCAGCACTGTTACTATCCAAACCAGAATAAAAATTAACACATTGCAACTTCTGGTCACTCCTGCAAACATTTTGGGCCCTTTGAATTTGGTAGCAACCACTAGCCCTGATGACATCAATAAATATTAGGCTAACTTAACCAAAAAATAGATAGCCCATTAATGATGGAAGTATGGGTAAAATTCATCAGTAAGGTAGCACACAATTGAAAATGATTGTCCTTCTTTACAGTGCTTACAATATTAATGCCCAACAGACAATGTCATTTCACACTTGAGAAAAAATTAACAACAAGCTAAATCATTTGAATCTGTTGTTTGAAAATTGAAATTCACTATGCTACACCAGAAACCAGTCCACCTAAGTTTGCACTAGTGCCAAACTAAATATTAAGGCTACTGACTCCACAATGATCTAGTATAACACTGCACATTATTCATTGATAATCAGATTAACCAATTTTCTCATAATGGCACTACTAGACAATGACTACAAAATTAAAGTTATTCTTCCCAGCCTCAATACAATAAATCTTATTACAAAAGGTTTTAAATTTCCCTCATAAAGCACATTACGAAAATTCACCTTTTCATATGCTCATAAATGTCACAACCCACAATGGCATTCAAGGAAGTAGGGGTGGGTATATAATTGTGTGGGTCTACTGAAAAATACTGTGGACCCCAATTTTGTATCAGGGCAATGGCAGATAAGCCACAATATGTCCCCCTAAGGATTATGTTAAATGTATCTTAATACACAGAAGTTGCATAACTTTTCAATTTAATTACAATCATCCTTTGCAGACCACCATTCTGCAACCATGCCTTGCTACCTTGAACTTACCACATTCCCTTCAAGTAGTGAGCAAATTATGTACACAACTAAGAAACAGGAAGCTCCTCATATGGGCTGGAAATAATCAAAAGCCACTGAGCCTTTGTATTTTTGGCAATGGCCTCAGTGCTACACAAAATCGAACATTTACCAAGGCCACCTTTGGCCTTTGTGCCCTTCCTAACATAATAGAACCAAATGTATACCAGATAACACAAAATCTTTTGTTTGGCCTTGGTGACCTTTGAGACATGTTAATGTGCCCTGAAAGCTAATATGAAATGGCCTTGTCCTCATCATGTCTTATTTCCAGCCCTGTCCATTGTTAACAGTAAGCCCCTTTGTTGTAATGATTTGCATATAATTCATACATTTCAATTTGCTATCTCAATTTCATTCAACTTTTTCACAAACTAACAAAGTTGTTGTATGATGCAATGAATAACATCATTGATAGAAATTAAATGCATCAGATTTTCAAATATCAATACCCATTCTCTTCCCACTTCTTCCCACCCCCCCCCCCCCCCCCAAAAAAAAAAAAGAAAATGATAGAAAATCAGTTCTTTCATGATCAAGCATCTGAAAACTAATCTTTGAAGCAATCAGTCCATTTGGAATGTTTTATTCATGCAATCAGAAGTGAACCAAGGATGTATTTTCAAATTTTAAAAACTTACACAGGAACAAGAAATGAGAAATATTAAATGAAAATTGAGTCTTTAAATTGCATGAAGAATTAAATCATCAGTATGAAAAATAAACAGACTTATTTGTCAGCTGATGATGTACTAATCTACAGTATGCATTAGTCCAATTTAGGGTGCTTCACTTATCCTAAGGATGCTAAAATACTGATGCTGGGTGATTTTCTTTCTACAGGCCCTATTGTATGGGCACTTGCTGCCACAGTAAACAACTGCACTGGCGCTGACTGCTGAAGCCTTTAAAATGGTAAAACCGTCTGTACAAAGGAAATTATCACATTTGAGGAAATTTAGAAGAACTATTGACATAATTTAGCATTTAAAAGGAAGTCTTCATGAGTGATTGAATGAAAACAAGACAACAGACAGGTTGTGAAGCAAAACCAAAAATATCAAAAACTCTGGGGTACAATAGAAGCTGTATGTCCACCAAAGATTTCCACAAACAGGAAAAAAAAACTTTTCATTTAATTAGTTTCAAGTTGAGTCCACAGCTCGTCACCAACTTTGCCTTGTTACATGATTCCAATTTACTTTCCATCTCTTTCCCAGGATGGAAAATGTATATGTTACACTGAATATCTTTGACCTGGAACTATGGCAGCAAATGCCAATCTGATAGCATGATTTCCTGCCATTTGCATACACACTGTGCTTAATTATGCAAGCACCAATCTGGTATGATGTGGAAAGAGGTAACTGACCCAACTGACCCAAACTTTGGCCGATTACATACAAACTTTCCTGTATGGTCTCTACCATTCAAAAATTTCCCATAATGCAGAAAAGAAAAGAAAATTCCATATAACAACTCAAGAAGTACCCTTTCTGAAATTGCACTCTTGGTAAATCTTAACAAAACACATCCAAACAATATGGACTAATCCTGTATGTTTCTTTGCACAAAAGCTTTTTAATTTATTTTCCTCTCAAGTCAAATACTGAGCCAAGTACATGTTTTGAGCTCCTTAATATACCCTGCAAGTAAAGTGTACACTTTCTATGGTACCTTAAGGGTACATCTACCTTAAGGGTACATCTGTACAAAAAATGTTAAGTTACATAGGTTGGAATATTGAACTTGTTAGTCCAACTCATATCGGTGACAAGGCATATCTGTCCTGACAAATAGAATATTAAAATTTATACTTTCTTTAAAATTGTAGATGGTCCTGTCCTCATTTTTTTACTGCAGTGATCTCATTACCTGTCTGTGTTTTCCTAAGTTTCTCTCAATTTAGGGAGGGAAGGAGACGGTGGGGAGGGTTTACCCCCCACTACTTTTTGGTTTATTCCTTTTTTCCAAAAGTATTATCAACTGTGTCTTAATTTTAAAAATACAAAAATTCAGGATGTGGAAAGATCATATCCCCCAATCTTAGAAACCTTCCCATGGATGCATTCTAAAATGTAATCAGTGTCCAACTGATAAAACATTACTTGTCTTTACAAGCCCCTGCTCTCGAGTGATGCTTTATGTGAAATTAGTTTTTTTACTTTAAATGAAAGTAGTTTTTTATCAGAAGTACCAGAGAGACATCAAAGATTATTGTGTCATTACATCTGGCAAATTTATGACATATGTTTGTTTTGTCTTCATGCAATGGATGAAGCTATGTAGATAGGAGATGGACCAAAAACACTTTGCTACCATTGTGACATATAAATTTTAGAATTTTTAACTATTGTTCCAAGTTTCTTGTCCTTGCTTTGCTCTCTATAAAATCAGTTCTTTTCTGGGCATTTCTCCATGGCTAATATAAATCAACACTAGTAAGGAAATCCATAGTGTGCAAATAATTTGTGACAAACTAACCCTTCTGTGTGTGGCTTTGTGTGAAAAACTAAAAAGACCATACTTTTGTTACTACATACGAAAATGTGAATATGAAAGGGTACATATATAACCTTACCAAACTATTGACTCTGACTTGACTACATTGTAAGTTGCTGACACTGTAACAAGTTTTTCACACATTTTCTGGTATGATTGGTTCTGACATAACAGTTGGTGGAAGGACTTTCACTTTGGCCTTAACAGCTTCAGCTCTTCTAAGAAAGTGGTTACGTCGCATACCTATACTATCTTCCACATTGCGTAATGTGTTTACCTCACCGTAGACGAAAATGAGCTTGTAAATGGAATAAAACCAACCCATGGACACTATAAGGCTAGCTGTGACTCCACGAAGGGCACTGGAATCCCAGAATGCACCGATAAAGATGATCAGGAGCAGATAAAAGCCCACCAAGAATGCTGCTATATTCAATTTCTTGGATGTGTGGCCCTGGATGCGAGATGTTTGAATTTTGTTAAAGAGGTCGGTCAGTACATTGATTTTAGTTTCCAAGTCTTCATCTTTTGATTCCTCTGTAAACAAAAGCAAAGAATCATCACTTAAAATAAGAAGTGCATAATTTTTTCCGGGGTACTCAGCCTGATGACATTAAGACACAGGAAATAAAAGGCACCTCAAGTCTACGATACAAAAGTTTGGCTTACAAAGGTTGAAAATGAAACTCTAAGTATCATCTCCACAGTTCTAAAAGCCTGACTTAAAGGGGATATGGCATCCCCCCAAACCTGGGAGTTGCTAGTAACTCTTCTGCCCAAACATATTCAGGAATAGCCCTAGAGTTATAAATACAGTTGGTAACTGCACTTTGATTGACATTCATTCAAACAATACAGTTTCACTTTGGTTGGTCAACAATGACTTGTACAGACCATCGTGCTCCCAGCTAAACTCACACACCCTGTGTTTGATGATATTGCCTTGAGCAATTTAAACTCAGTGCAGGCTACTATAGCTCTATCTTAGAGGTGTACTAGACAGGAGGTCTGGTTTAAAATGGAGGAGGGGCTAGAAGTTAATTTAGTAAGGAGAGTTGTTACTGTCTGGGGTGATATTGGAGAGCCTTTAATGTTTATGAATAATTCTTGGTAGATGGCAATACTGTTTACGATACAACTTTTGTATTGCTCAAGATTACCTGCCCTTGTTTTATTTTCTTTCTTTGTTTTTACTGTTACATCTTACTTGTTACTCTTCCTTAAAACCTGCTAATATTTCAAGGTATTAATTACCTTATTGTAACAGAACATGTCCACTAATAACATCAAACTTCTCGAGAGATGGTCATGTTACATGTATTCTAATTTTAAATGGAGCAAACACATGTAATGTGAATAGTACAAGATTGACATCACAATTATTACATAATATACCATAAATAACAAAGAGGGAGGAGAAAATATCAGCTGGATGAGAATGGTAAACCTTAGCTAAGTTACTAAAAATTGATCAGTTTTATAACGAAGAGTGATTGCACATAATTATTAGGTAGGGTGGGCTTGCACCACAACAACCAGCAACTGCCAACCTGTGTAAACCATAGGTGGGAGGGAAGAATTCAGCAGAATTTAGACATGACTGGCTATGTTCAATCCATAGAACCAATCTAATCTTATAAAAAAAAGTCTCCAAAACATAATACCCACCTTCTAATCTCTCCTTCTCTGTCTGAGGTCTCAGTTCAAAAAATGCCTCATATCCATTGTGATCTGAGTAATTCATATCCGTTCCTGGAATCTTTCTAGAAAGTGCCACTCGTGCCTCTGTGCAGGTAACAGTCCGGTTTCTGCCCGCTCTGTACAGGATGTAGTCTATCCTCATACCATTGGGATATATGGGGTAGTGAAGGGACTTAACATCCGTGTGGGAATTCTCTCGAGTCTCTATCGTGTTCCCTTCTGCTTCCTGTTGCGAGAAACAAAATGTGTATAAAGATTTGCAAAAAACAAAAAATGGTCCACAAAAATATGTTCCTAGCATGAGGGTGAGAAACTCTGATGGTGCAGGGAGTAACACAACTGCAATTTTAACTTTATACACTGATTCTATTGGTATGGAAGAAGATACGGCAACCAGACTTACTGGATACTTCCCTGGATCTTTTATACTCGAAAGCCTTGGAAGAAGCATATCAGGCGCAAAAGCGTTCCAGACTCATAGTTTGAGATGTGCACAAAAAGAGAAAAATATCTCAGCAATGACTGACAGAATAGAAGAAGTTCGTTTTGGTAGAGCACAGTTGCTAAAAAGGCACTATACCCCTGCTGTACAAGCATACTTTTGGTGGTAAGTATTAAGGCTATATATCAAGATATCCATCTGTATGGAAGGCAGATTCCAATAACTTCAACAGGACTATCTTGCTTCAGTTGTCAAAATAATCATCTGTGAGCATAGCTTTCAAAAGGGGATTGCCTTCTCATGTCACAAGTCAATACAAAAGGTGTTCACAATTTTTCAGAGCATTGGCACTGATTTGACTACAGCTATGGGGTCCCAATGCCTTTTACAATGGGGTGTATTACTCAATTCTTCAGAACTGTGAGTTTGCAGTGAAATCGTGAACAAGCCCAAAACACACATGGGATACGGTGGGGTAATTTCCCCCATCCCCCTAATGGCATTATTCATCTCCCCCTACAAAATGCCTCCCTACCCGGATCTTGACACCCCCCCCCCCCCCCCCCCCCCATGCCAGTGCTGGGCTATGCTACTGGTTAAACCCACAAAATCTCCCATCATCACAGTTGTGGTAGCCAAAGTTCTCTCCTAACTGATACTGTGCTTAAAGTAAAATCTTACCGAAAGGACCTCAAATTTTTCATCTTTATTCAGTCTGGTCTCCCACGAATCCAGAACATCACTATTTTTGTGAATGACCTTAAATGACAGTGCGTGCGGTTCAGAATTCAAATCACCCATGATGAGCACCAAATCAGCATCACTTGATGTGTGACGAACATATTCACTGAGCTCGTAGCTTTGAGTGAGCCTGTGGCTGGCATACTGGTCCTTGGCTGGTTGATGGGAGGGGGCATACATAGCATGCATCTGTGGAAAATTAAAACATCACCTGATAACTTCACAAACCCAAAGTCATAATAACAAAAAACTGACCAATGCATATGTACACAACTGTTGAATCCAGCCTTTCTCAACATTTTGGTCCCAGAGGATCACTTTCTGCCACAGAGTTTCTGGACCACCCCACACTAGTCCTTCCCATAGCCCAAACATTATACAAGACCACAAAGGGTAATAATAACATAACCAGGGGCCACTTTCAGGCTAAAAGTGTCTCCTGGTCCCAGATGAATTGGTGGAACCAGGAGGCACTGACTTTAGCTCTCCCTGCAGCTAGTAACCATTTATACCCATGCACATACAGTAACACACAGGAAATTATGGGATACCAGGAGCCATTTCCAATCCAAATTATCTCCCATTTTTACACAAATACCAAGCGTGCTTGGTATCAAACTTTGTGGAATCAAGTTTTCTATTCCAATGATTTGGTTTCAGATCAGTGTCATGGAAGGGTGCATGGTAATATTAGGTTGATCAACACAAGCCATGTGGGTGGATACATATGCCTGTAGTGTGAAGAGCACAATTTTGCACGATGGATATCCGTCTGTAGTGAAAGGGTTAAGGGAAACCAGGAACTACTTAAGAGAAAAAAAAGTGGCTCCTGGTCTATTCTTCTGGGACTCTTAAGGGAGCAGTTTGGCAGCCAACAGGAGCCACATGGCTCTCTAGTTCCCCCCCCCCCCCCCCCACTTAATTCACCCTTGCATATCACCCTTACTTTTAGATATCACCCTTACTTTTAGATAGACCATATGAAGTTGTATTAAACTTTACAAGTTAATACACTACACTCTCCCTTCCCCTCATTACTGCATGAAAACATTTACTTCCAGTACCAAAAAGATTTTCACAAAAAAAATTTGTCAAATGTAGCACAACAACAATCTAAGAGTCTTCTACAGCTGCATGACAAACAACACTTTCATTAAACTGTAATCACACTGAACTTAAATAAGAATCATTTCATAACGAAATCTTTTAGTATTTCTGCAAAGCAAACATCGAATTCATTAATTGTAATCACACTGCACTTAAAATGCTTATCATAGCATACTGTAATGAATTCTTGCAGTATTTCTGCAAGACAAACGTGCACATAATGGGCATTATTTCATAATGAAGTCTTACAGTATTTCTGAAAGACAAGTGTGCGCAAAAAAATCCCTCTGTAGCAGTCACAATGGTTGTCATAGTGATCAGCATAGAAACTAAAACAGCGATTGATGCGCGACTCAAATTACATGAAAAAGAACCAAGTTCATTGGTTCTACTGTAGTCCATTGTACTTACATGGGTAGTGTATAATTTAATAATATAGTCATCTTTCTGTATGACACACATGCCAACCAACTTTCCGCCATACCAATCACAGTGATCGACTCGATGGGCGAATCCATTAAGGGTAAATCGGCAGTAACCTACGTCAATGATCGGCCAGCGAGAAAAGACGCAGCAACCACTACCAACCATACCCCTGTGGATAAAGAGAAAAGAAATATAACCACTGTATTAAAAGCATTAAAAAGGCCTCTTGCAATAATGCATAAAAGACAGCATTAATACCGAAGTATTTTTTCAAGGTGGTAATGCACCTTTGTGTTACTGTACATAAGAAAGGAAGTATTGTGTGACCAGTAGGTATATGTAATAATTACTGTAAATTCCTGTACCGAACAAGATAACACAGTACATAACCACACTATACATGTACAACTACTGTAAACTGTGAGCTGTAAACTAGCTTCTGCAATGCACACTAACTTTTTATCACACAGTTGGCTGTATTTACAGAAGGCTCTACAAGTCAAAATACTCAAATACTGTATTCAACAATATGGCGATACATTCCATATCTAAAACTTCCAAGTGTGTCACATATTTTCTAAAATTCAAAGTCTATACAAGTTTCATCTTCAGGGGAGGGGGGAGGGGTAGGGGATCAAATAGCAACTTTTCAATACTAGTATGATTTTCCCCTGCTATCAGGTTTATTCTGTACTAAAACTAGAGCTCAACAAGAGTCATTCATAGACAGGGTGTTTTCTCCTTTGTACAAGAAAGCAGTGACATATTGTACTTTAAAAATTGGACACCTCTGGGGAGACTCTCCTTCATAGGAAAGTATGCCAGAGTTAACTTTTGTGATCAATCCCACATTTTTGATTGACATAAACACAGGGCAAATTCAGAGTACCCTTCAAAACTATACCTGCTACCGGATTGGCTAATCTCATTTGCAGATCAATGAATTGTATTGAACTAGTAGATGCCCTCTGCACAGTAGAGTGGTTGCATAAAGGGTAACACTTTTAAATGCTTAATTAAAAAAGGTACAGTAGAATGTTTGCATGGAAACAGCTAGTATGCTGGTAATGAGAGGATTGGCACTGAGGCTACTTAGTTGGAGGTTCTCAGAGAGTTTTTGAATTTGGGAATGGGCAAAATTTGTTGGGAGAATTTTACCAATTTTGAACAAAGAAATAAGTCCTTGAAGAACTCTTTGTTGATCTATTTTGGAGATGGAAACCGATCAATGCTGGAAGTGTTTTTAATGGGATTTGACCATGATACACAGCATTCTTTATTTTACTGTGCACACCTTGGCCAAATCCCACTCCATTTGAAGAGTGGAGAAGACAGTCAAAACTCATGTATATTTATTGATCTTTTTTAATCAGCTCAACTCACATGCCACACAGGAGTAAACTTGACCACATTTGTAGATTTATTAAGAAAGGTAACTTGTCAAAGCTGGGTGTACAAAGTTAGACTGTCTCAATTGAAATGTCATGCTAGAGATAGGTATCTGGCTGGCCTGTGAGAAGTGGTTGTCAGCTAAACAGTGAAATTACAAAACCTGGTTAGTTCTGGTCACTATGATGGACACCTACATACAGTAGTGTTATTCTACTATGACATATTACTACACAAACTAGATTCCAAACAGGGTTACAAGCCAAAGTTCGAGTTCAATCCCTCGGAAAAGAACATTGTTTGCACAACTGTCCAGCATGAAGCTTGCTTTGGGCAAATATATAAACACTTTTAATACTGTTAACAGGTTTTGACAGATGTCACTGGAGGCTTTCTTATGTCTATCTACTGTAATAGTTGGATAATTTCAAACCATCGAGGCAATCCATAGGCTATACTGTATAACACAACTGGGTCCATTATCCTATGGGGAAAACACATACAGGCCTTTACACAGCTGCATGAAAAACCTTCTCTCTCTTCCAATCCCCACCCCTCCCCACCCCCTCCCACGCATTTTCTATTATTTCTGCATCCTCTAATGTTCATAAATGGTTGACCAAAATGATGGTATGGTGGAAAACTTCCCACTTCAAAAGCAATGTACCATGTACACATACAGTACATGCACAACAAAACTGCACTCTGAAAATTCAAAATACCAATAATTTTCTGGCACTGTTGCTAATTAGAGCTGAGAGCCATACAAGGTATGTGTGTATATTTCAATGTTGCCCACAGACCATATGACTGAGGTAGCACACCCACAGAGCAAAAGTCACAAAAGTTTGCAAAAATTCGTAGTCCAAGTTCTCTATGTACAGTACCTCTCAAGATTTAAAAAAAAAAAAAAAAACTATAAATTAGTCGGGTCTCAGGCCAAGTTTCAAGCCAGTTTAAGTTAGGCTGAAGTCTGGACAAGGATATATGTTTTTGGCCATCATAAATCTGGAAATTGGAAGCATACTTAAAGTGACTACCTTCATGCTTGAACCTGTATTCCAGATTTATTTTCATCAGGTTTTGCTAACACTCTGATGTCTTCACAAACCAACATCTGTCATCTAAGCAACATCTGGACAGATTACAAGGCAAGCAAAGCAGACCAACTGCTACAGTATGCTGATCCATGCTGCACAGTTATCCCCCCAACTGAACTTTGTCTGACCTTTGGACAAACCAATTTATAACCCAATTATTAAACTGTGAGTCACCTAATCAGGTGAATACTGGCCAAGAATTTGTTCAAACAGGGTTGCCAACAGGTCAAACATTAAAAAATAAGACTGCAGTTGTAAAACTTGCTTTGTAAAGTGAGTTAAACATCCTAACCAGATGCTTAACTTTTTAACTGGATAAGCTCTGAGAGAAAAAGTCACATCCAAACCAGGTGAGGGTCCCCCATCTACCGTAGCCAAGGTGAGGGCACAGTTTAAACTACTTGCTAGGACACTTCGAAATAAAAGCACAGTTCCTTTCTGGCAAAAGCAACATGCTACAAGGATTTAACCTAAAAAGCAACTACTGATCATTCTAAATTTATAATGCCAAGTTTTTGTACAGTATGTCATGTTTTACACTGTGTATTTGTACAGCTGTTCAGTGGTTCCACTTTCCTCCTACAAGGCTTCAACTGGTTCTTAATCTAGTTTTTCTTTGTGACACTTCACACTTCATCTCTACAAAGAAATTCCAAGTGTACACTTGTACCAATAGCTGAACAGGAAGTTCCTACAGGTACAGAACAGTGCAGTGCTGCAGGACTAGGGCCATGGACCATTTACAGTGTGTGAAAAGACCAGGAAATGTAGATCCCATCAATAAGAAGGCTTCAAAGTACCAAAGGCCTTGCAAATAAAAATACCGGAAAGAGTGGAAATAGTTGGATCGTATGAACTGAGGTCACATACTGTATATGTGTGAGAGAGAACAAGGAAATCACTCTATTTGAAATACCACCCCAACTTCCTGTTAGATACTGATGAGGAAGTTTTCCCCTATTTTATGAACTAACAACAGGAAATTTGCAATCAAGGCAAACAATGTTTGCAGTGGTCTCCTGTAGTTCTGTACTAGCTTATTGTTTTATTTTACTTTTGCCATATGGTCAGGGGGCTAGACAAACACTACTCCATTCCAGTGTGCAAATTCAAGATGTGTGTGTTTCTAAAACTGGGATGCACAAAACAAAAACCACATCCAACAAATGCAAACATAATATTGGATATTCCATACTTGACAATTTCATATCCAACACAGCCTCATCAAGGAAGACTTGCTAATGCATTTCCTTTTGAAATTCACACATTTGTCCACTGGTTCAAAATCACTGATCAAAATGCCAAGGTTATACTTTTTCCCTTGCCCCTTGTCCTGTACAGTATGGTAACAGAGAAAGAGCAATAACCTTAATAATGAACCATATCAGACTTGGCATAGTCTGTGACCGACAATTTGTTTGCCTTAGGAAATTGTCATCTCCCCTTCTCCCACCCTCTCCTTCTCTACCATCCAAACACTGCTAATGTCCAATCAGTATCCAAACTTGAAGTACAAATCCATTTACACCCCGCAATATGTCTTTCAGACTTAAACATACCTTATAGGGAAGTGATAAATGCAGGCCTTGAAGGACAGTTGTGTTAGGACTGTCTCTTGAGACCACAAATGTGGGAGAGGCCTAATGTACGTGGCTTTTGAATTACAACTTCAAGTTGGGTGGCTAACCAACTCAACAATTTAGGTCAAATTTGGTTTCATTTTGAAAAGCCAGTTCAGATGGGAAAACCACAGGTTGCCCTTGGATTAACCCACCTTACTCTGACCCGGCCTGGGACCGGACCCAGAATCTCCTGGTTGCCAAGCTTCATCCCTTCAAACATCACCGCCTTTATCCACTTGGCCACAGCCCTGATACAACATGCTCTCTAAAGTATATTGCTAAAATGAGTATTGGATGAATGACCTTTGTTCTACATGCCATAGATAGCTGAAAATTTAACTTTTTGCTCAGTCATGGCCGGCACGGATCATTGCTGTCAATGAAAAGCCTGAACTCTATAAAAATATCACACCTTACCCTGCAAAGTCATGGGCATATGGAAATACATCGTCACAAACTTCTTTGATGTGTTCAAAGTCATCTCGAACCCAAAGCTGGAAAGAAATGCAAAGAAGACAGTATGATAGTTTATTATGACAGAGAATGGATTCATGTTTGATGGCATGTCACAATTTGTCACATCTCAAAATTTTCAAAATGTCACAGGAAAGGCTCAATTGTCACAGGTTTTATGGTGCTTTTTCCATGTTTACGTCACATCAACTTCGCTTTTTTTACACTACACGAGACGCAATACTTGTCAGTACCGTAGAGTAAATGATGAATTCCATAATTTTACAATAAGTGAAAAAAGGAACCACCACTAGATGCAGCATAAAATAACTACATGAAAACTCAACACTAGCAACCAACTTGGCTCAGCAGATTATTATTAACATTCATGAAAAAACAAAGATGCTGCATAGCCCTCTGCCTCAGGATGGTAAATGAACATCAGTACTACCCAGAACTGTGTTTGTCAGTCACTTGTAAGTTGTCAAACAGGTTTAAATTTTGATATCTGTAATCACATAAGTACAGTTTTTACACCAGTTTCCCTGACGTGCATTTACGTTTAAAGGGCATCACCCATGAAATTTGGCGCGAAAATCTTGCTCACTGCAGTGTACATTATTCATGTAGAGATGTACACAAGAATTATGCGCCCTATTCACTAATCGTTACGAGTAATGACATAGGCCGATTTTGTGGGTTATCAACTTTAAATTCTATAACTGAGATAGCAACATCCAGCAAGTGATTAAGCTGAATTGAATTGTACTACACATGTTACAGTTGTTTGTTTACCATCCCTACCTTCCCTTTTTTCACTTTTTTTAAACATTAGCAAACAAACTACACATATCTGATGGACTAACAAAATATACTAGGGAATAGAATTTAACAACCCACAACAAAACAATACTGTAACAATAGCCTATTTGGCTCAGCAGTCTAAAATAATAAAATAAAGATACAGTAGGTTTACCTGTACTTAAAGTAGATACAGAAGATGCAGTTCTTGCAAATTCTAACTATTAAAATCATAAATCACCAAAGTGAAATGCACATGTATGATGAAAACAACTCCATGGTGGAAACTTTATGAAAAGCAAAACATGTGGTATCACTATCCACTGTGGAGGTAACACCAGGCAGCAGAGGTGTAATGTCAGAATGTTCATGTGTACAACTAGGCCTACAAGTTCATATAAGTTAAGACACCCCTGGACAATTAATAGACAAATAAATGTTTTTTTAACTTCATTGTACACGTTTATGAAACCAAAGTAAAAGCATTTACTTATCTATATTATTCATACACCCTGGGTGGAAAAAGTTGGGAAGCTGGGAGGCTCCTTCGCAGAAAATTGGGTATTTGAAGGGAAATTTTGGTCATTGGAGGGAAATTTACACATTTTGTGTACATGAAAATATGGGAGGAATTGTGGAGAATTTTACTCCCTTCCCGGGAAATAAACATTTTTTCCAGCCCTGTTCATACACTACCACACACAAGATAAAGAGTACACATCCATCATGATCACCCTAAAAAACACAAAGTGATGCAGGGACCCCAGTGGTTGCGTGCTTGTTCCTGGATAACATATGAAGGCATGCGAGCGCATGGTCAGTGAGTAGTGATAATGGCCTAGAATGGAAACACCAAGTGAAGATTTACCAGAACACCTTCACCCAGCTTCACCATCCTGGGAATAAACCCCCCAATAAATCCAACTTGGCCATGGCTGGGGTGGGCCACACTAAAATGCTCACCAACTACCCCTGTACTTCATCTAGTACTTCCCATTTACTTGGGAATCTTCCTTTTGTCACAGTTTGTCACAGAATTCTCAAAATGTCACAGAATGTCACAGAATTTCAGGCAAACATGTTTTGTCACAGAATGTCACCATGTCACAGGGAATCCATTCTCTGTTATGAATGAGATATGTTCAACCAAGGCTTGTAATGGCCAGAGAATTGCACTCACCTAAATTTGGATTTGTATGTCCAGCTATTCTATTTCATGAATGGCTCTTGAGAATCATGAGACAATATTTATCTCACAGAGTTATGACATTCATGCAGAGTAAAGTTGGTTTATCTCATGCAATATTTATGTTCTGAAATATCATGAAAGATACTTGATGGGAAATAAGAGGATATTTGTGAGATTGAACTGATTTTTAAAATAAATTTGGGGTGACTGCTAATATGTCCTTAAAATGATCTGTCAACAAAAAAAAGACAAATCAAGCTTTTTTTCTTTTTTTTCCCCCTTTTTTTACAGAAAAGTTCAAAGATTGAAATGTCAGAAATTACAGGTTCACTTCTCAACAGGCAGTTTTCACATAAAGCTGTCAGGTCCATTAACATCACTGTTAAGAAAAGTCAAAATTGTTCAGTCATGTTTTGTTGTAGAACTTGGGAACACAACTATACCCCAAGATGCATGATTTGTGGACTTCATAATCTGAAAATCTGAAATCTTGCCTAATCCCCTGATTCTATGTTATTGTTTGACTTATGCTGAAAATAAAATGATGCAAGGTATTTAAGTATATATATATTGTTTATGTATACTTGTATGGCCTACAATTATTGCCATGTATCAACAGTGACAAAGTGCTTTAAAACCCTTTCACAACACAAATACTATACTTCTGTAATAAGTTCCAGGTGATATTTTATAAGAAATAAGAAAAGTCTCTCTAGCCAAAAAAAAATAAAATAAAAAGATACCCATTGGAGAAATAAACTAAAATACCGCACCCAGTAACTAGTATAAAATTTCTTAAATTTACAGTACTTTAGCATACCCTATTGGCTTTCTGTACAGTACATACTGTACAGTAGTATAAAAGAGTTTTGTTCTGCTGCAAGTCTACGGTGACAATTTTTGTGGTTTATACAGAATGCAGGCATGGAAATAAATCCAAAATTTTGGGTAGTCTCTAAATGACTAACTTATGAGCTATTTCTGAAGACTGATGAAAACAGGAAACTTTATAATCCCAGAGGGATGTCACATACAGTACTTACTGTCTAAGTTTCACCAGAGCAACATTAAAATGTCACAATGCAGGTTCGCCAATACAGTGATGTCATAAATAGGTTAATCCCCAGCTTCAAACCATTGAATTTAAAGGGCCAATAACCCATTTTCATCTGCTACTGTAAATTCCAAAAATGGTCTGCTTTTGAAGTCTATGAGGTTTGATATTTATCTCTAATTATATCTCCTAATCTTGACCTCCTATTATTACTACACTGAATTGTACTGAATTGTTTTAAATGCAATGCATGATATGCATGGCATACTCAATACTTGTACAATGTAAAACATTACAGAAGATGGAGGAACTTTATTTGCTGACAATTGTAGAAACCCTTGTACAGTAGGCCCTTTAAATTTCACACAAGACCAAAAAAAAAAAAAAAAATGGTATTTGGCCTGACTATGAAATGGTTGAGGAAACTACCCTAATGCCTCTAGCAGTTTACAGGTTTATGGTAGCTTTCTAGGTAACCTGCAAAATGTTTACAATGGGCTTAACAACGCAGTATACAGTACAATGGATTCATGGTTAATGAGCTGATAAGTCTAGACACTAACCTATTGTTACACAGACATGTTGAAGTGAGCCATTATCTATGATCAAATAGTAACTTATTTAGCACAGTAGAAGTACAAGGGGTAAATTTAATAGAGCAGAAACTGAAAGTTCAAATAAGGTACCTGTACTTTTCAGCAGTTCTAATTATGGCACGGCAAATGTGAAGCTATCATGAACATTTACAGTGATTATTCAACTCTGCAGTATGTGATTTACGTAGTAGGCTACTGCATTGTATGAGTGCAGTAAATTATGAAACTATGTACATCATACACTGCAACCTACATTGCATACAAAGTATATATTGCCGGTATACAAGAAACCATCGGTATACTTCTGTGCCACAAGGACCAATATTTAGTACCACCTTTCCCAAAAAGACAATAAAATGTACTTTTTTTTCAACTTTAATAGCACTTGGCAAAATTTAGCACAAGTGTACTTTACCAATTTCAAGACCTTTTTTTACCCTTCCCAGTCATTTTCCCCCAATTTCTGGTCTGCAGTCATCACCACTGGCAATTATAACATTTACAGGGGCTGTGGCATCCCCCCAAATATATCTCGGAATAGCCCAGTGTTGTAACGGGTCATGACTCGAGTCCCTAATTTTCAGAAGGGAAATTACTCGAGCAATTGTATCATACTTTTCCTCATAGAAATAATACAGTGACTCGAGTCACATTGAAAGTAGTAAATGACTTGACTCGACTGCAAAATTGGGTGACTCCTTACAACACTGGAATAGCCCTATAGTTCTAAATATAACTGGTAACTGCATTTTGACTAACTAACATTCAAACAATACCCCTAAACTCATGGTTGATCAACGTTGACTTGTAAGGTATGTACAGTCAGTTGTGTTCACAATTAACCTCACACATTTGTGTGTCAACACGACCTTGAGCAATTTAAACTCAGTATTAAAGGTTACTATGGCTCTGACTTGGAGGTGAACTTGACAGGTGTTTTTGTTTAAATTAGAGGAGGGGCTTAAAGTAAACTTAGTAGGGAGAATTGTTACTATCTGGGGTGAGACTGTAGAGCCCTTCATACAGTAGTTATGCGTTATGGCTCTTTCAAGTAGTTCACTCTAAACTTTTTTACACAGCTAGGGTTTGGAGGCTTGCTAATGTGGCACAGCAGTTTCCAGGTTTTGTTACTTTTTTCTTTCTTTAAAATTAAAAACTCATCTGGTCTAGTAAAATAGTATTAATGGTCCATACAGAGTCATATCTATTATAACCACACAGAGCTCCCTGTTACAACTCGTGCAGTAAATGAACTATCCCACTTCTGCAGGAATAAAATCTGGCGATGTCACTCACCATACAGTACCAAGTCACTCATTCAAATCATCCTAGCCGTAAGGTTACTTTTTGCATACAATTCAATGCTTGTTTGTATTTGATTGTCTGTTCATTTATTATCATTGCTGTCGTTGTCGTTATTGTTACCACTATCATTATTGTAACTTTTTTATTACTTTAACTATATACTATTACCTCTTCTATAGACACCACATCGTACCTCCCTTTCTTTAATTCTATGGCAAGCTTTTCAATTCTTTCTCTCCTCTTTTGACTAATAAGCCACAGGCCCCTGAAAGAAAAAGAAACTATCATGAGTAGTTAAAGTACATACAGTATCACGACTAAACATCAAGTTTCACAGTGCAGACACTTCTGTACACATTCTGAATAATGGAAGGTCCAGCATTTCATCCACAACTTACGTAAACCAAAATACTGGATTTGAGCCAGTACAGAAAATTTGAAATCATAAGATTTAAACCCTAGAATGACAGGCAATTAAACAATGTAGTTGAGGAAAATCATTTTCAAGAAATATAGTTTTCACAGAAAAACATTCATTGCTTTCTAAAGTTTGTAGCTCATGCGCAAGTTTGTCACAAATCTTACAACCCTCCCCTCCTTTTAGCAGCTGACCATTTTTTTTTCATTCATTCATTCATTTTTCCAAAACCAGAAAGCCAAAAGGCTTAGTGATTCCTTGCCATACTGATATATTGTAACAAACATGAATCACCCGCATGACAAGCATGAGATCCCTCACAGTTATCCTACTTGAGATATCATGTTATTACGGTCAAACGCTTTTGAAATCTTGCGACCCAAAATGACCTACATGCTAAATATTAACAATCCACAGGCCAAGTATGTGATCCCTCATCGTTATCCTCCTTGAAATATGTTTACTAGCTCTTGACCTTTCGTGACCTTAAATAACCTTCGACCTGCACGAAAAATAGTAGGGATCATCCACATGTAAAGTGTGAGATCCCTCACAGTTATCCTTCTTGAGTTATCGTGTTTACAAGGTTTTGACCTTTTGGCCTCTGGTGACCCGAAATGACCTTTGACCTGCACCAAAAATTATAGAGATGATCTAATCAATATGGGCAATACACAAGCTAAGTATGAGATCCCTAACAGTTACCCTTCTTGAGATATCATGTTAACAATGTTTTGACCTTTTGACCTGTGGTGACCCTACATGACCTTTGACCTCCACCAAAAATAATAGGGATCATCTACTCAATATGGGCAATCCACATGCTAACTATGAGATCCCTTACAGTTACCCTTCTTGACATATAGTTTTTACAAGGTTTTGACCTTTTGACCACTAGTGACCCCAAATGACCTTCGACCGCCACCAAAAACAATGGGGATCATCTACTCAATATGAACAATCCACATGGTGAGTATGAGATCCCTCACACTTATCCTTCTGGAGATATCATGTTTGCAAGGTTTTGATGTTTTAACCTCTGATGACCCCAAATGACCTTTGACCTCCATCCAAAAACAACAGAGATTATCTACTCAATATGGGCAATCCACATGCTAAATATGAGATCCATCACAGTTACCCTTGTTGACATATCATGTTTACAAGGTTTTGATCTTTTGACCACTAGGGATCCCAAATGACCTTTGACCTCCACCAAAAATAATAGTGATCATCTAATCAATACAGACAGTCCACATGGTAAGTATGAGATCCCTCACACTTATCCTTCTGGAGATATCGTGTTTACAAGGTTTTGATGTTTTGACCTCTGATGACCCCAAATGACCTTTGACCTCCACCAAAAATAATAGGAATTATCTTCTAAATATGGGCAATCCAAATGCTAAGTATGAGATCCCTCACAGTTATCCTCCTTGAGAAATACTTTTTACAATGTTTTGACCTTTTGACCACTGGTGACCCCAAATGACCTTTGACCTCCACCAAAAACAATAGGGATCATCTACACAATATGGACAATCCACATGCTAAGTATGAGATCCCTCACAGTTACCCTTCTTGAGATATCATGTTTACAAGGTTTTAATGTTTTGACCTCTGATGACCCCAAATGACCTTTGACCTCCACCAAAAACAATAGGGATCATCTACACAATATGGACAATCCACATGCTAAGTATGAGATCCCTCACAGTTACCCTTCTTGAGATATCATGTTTACAAGGTTTTGACCTTTTGACCTCTGATGACCCCAGATGACCTTTGACCTCCACCAAACATAATAGAAATCATTTACTTAATATGGGTAATCCACATGCTAAGTATGAGATCCCTCAAAGTTACCCTTCTTGAGATATAGTGTTTACAAGGTTTTGACCTTTTGACCACTGGTGACCCCAAATGACCTTTGACCTCCACCAAAAACAATAGGGATCATCTACTCAATATGGGCAATGAACATGGTAAGTATGACATCCCTCACATTTATCCTTCTGGAGATACTGTGTTTACAAGCAATTTCCAGGGTATTTACTATTTGACCTCTGGTGACCCCAAATGACCTTTGACCTCCACCAAAAAGAATAGGGATCATCTACTTAATATGGGCAACCTACCTGCCAAGTATGAGATCCCTCGGACTTACCCATCTTGAGATATCGCGTTTACAAGGTTTTGACCTTTTGACCTCCTGTGACCCCAAATGACCTTTGACCTCCATCAAAAACAATAGGGATCATCTACTCAATATAACCAACCCACACACCCAGTATGAGCTCAGTCATAGTTACCCTTCTTGAGATATCGTGTTTACAAGCAAAGCGTCACACACACACACACACATACATACACACACACATACACACACACACACACGACATCACCATCGCATAGATTCCTTCTGCCTTTGGCAAGGAATCAATAATACAATTAGCCCCTATGGAATCAATTACATCTGCAACCATGTATGGAGGGGAGGGGGGGGGGGGAGGGTGGAGATTTCCGAAACACCTGATAAAGCCCCTACGAAAAATATTGAAATAGGTACCCTGCTGTATGGGTAGCAAAGTGTTTTGGAATGGTAGTTGATTTAAAGGGTAGGGGACCATTTACATAACTGAGGGCAGACTATGATAGCTAATAGGGTAATTTCACAACTAATGTACATAGGGGGGCCTACAGGTTGCACTATAAGATGAACAGAGAACATTTTCCTTGGCTAAAGGGGTTGTAAGGTACTTGTGATATTTTTTTTTTCTCTGCAAAGAGAAAATGAGGTCATGCCAAAGTTCCTGTCAGTATTTAAGTAGTGTATTTGTCACAGTATGTCATCATTCAAAGTCAACAAATCTAGCTTTAAGGAAGATCTTCCCATATGAAGTGGGATAATTCAAAACCCATATCATCTGAGCATTGACGTTCTACCTCAGTCTGTGGTAGTACTGCCAAGATCCGAGGTAGTACTTCCATGGTGAGACCCAATGCAACCGTGGAAGTACTGCCATCATGCGAATGTAACTCAGTAACGCTACTTTCTGTCACATCTTTATTTAAGGGTGCAGCAACACCATTGCAACTGGATGGTACCCTTGCAAATTTCTAACTATACAATAAAGTGCAACTTCTATTTGACAAAATTAAAAAAGTAAAATGCTGGCACATGTGTCTACAGCATGGCTTACACCCTTGCACATCATTAAATCACTTCATCACGACTTGTACAGTAAATAAACATCTTATTGTTTGTTATTTACACAGCACTTTCAAACAAAATCACCCTATTTGACAAGAAGCGATAAACAGGGCTAAGCAAACAATCCAAGACAACTACTGCTACTATTGATTACAATTAGTGATGTGTGGAGGTCTACCTGCATTGTTTAAAAGCTGAAGATGCCTTTCTCACCTATGCTCAAACAAGTCCTGACTATAGAACACTGCATTCTACAATACCACCTGCAGCTTAAAGACAGACACTCATCACCCAAGTATACAGTATTTTGGTTAGGAGGAAACCAAAACTCTCAATTGGTGACTGCATGCTCTTTGACTGACAACAAGTTTAAAAGATGCAGAGTAGCGCACATTACACAGCATGCAAAGAGACTGTTCTGACTATACTGTACATTATGCCTTGTATGCTCACCAGGACATGGCCTTATGCAATAAACTATGTGGCTATGTCTGCATGAGGAGGAGCTTAAGACAGTTTTAGGAGTGGCTAGAAGTAACTCACATAGTTGGTAGAACTGTAACTGTCTGGGATGAGGAGATTTGCCCTTCAAGTCTCTTTTGGAAGACTGACAATTCTGTGTCTAAAATTTGCTGAAGCTGTAGATTCTTACATGCACTAATCCAGGGCTGTGAAGGGACTTCTTTCTAAGTCTTGTAAATCAGGGGTTGTTACTCCTCATGGAAGTAGTTTCAGACTATCACATAGAGTGGGAGATGGCCCATAGGACTTTCCTTAATTAAAGGTCGTTGTCTCTACAGTACCTTGACAACAGACAAAGCATAGTATATGGTAGTATTGACAGGGCCTGATGAATGTAGGACAGGCCCCCTTCCACTGTATTCACAATGACCAGGCTATATTAAAGGGGTATGTGTACAGTATGCTCCATCTAAGCATGACAAAGGGGTGCATGCCTGCTTGCATTTCCTCTAGATATGAAGCTCAAAAGGAGTTATTTGAGCCTCTTATGTTGCTTCATACTGCAACAAGGTTACCATAATGGCCATTTTAAACAATGCCAAAAACAGTATTTGAAACTGACATTTTTCAGGTTGTGTTGATGTGGAATGTTCCAAAAATGGCGCCCATGTTCACCATTTTAGCATTGTTTTGGCTTTTTTATGTTGACAACATGTTTTACTTACAAATGCAAGTTATTTTGCACAATTCTCACTGCACCCCTATCCCCCCCCCTCGCCCCGTCTCCATCCCAAAGTAAGGTAAAATGCAAGTAATTTATGCCGACAACTTTTCCCAGCAGTTCATTGTTATATTAAACGTGGGGTATCACAACATATGCCCGATTTTCTGCTCTTCAGAGTGCCAATTCACATTTGGCATTTTTGACAAAACTGGATGTAAATTTGGCCAGTTATTTCGCAGAAAATCTGCCAACCATGTGTGGCACCTTTCTACATTGCTCAGATTTGTAGGTACACATAACCATTTCTTTGTCTTCACCGTGGGAGGGTGCGAGGAGCTGACATTTGCAACAATAATGACTCTAACTTTGAGTTTAACTTTGTGATAAATGAGGTTTAGACTTTACAGTGTTTATTCAGGTTTCCATGACAACAAATCTTTTGAAAGCACATAACCGTAAGAATATGACTTCCTCTTTACTGATTGATTCACATGCTGCATCCATCAAGTCAAAAATGAGGCAAGGTCTATGTAGTTTATACTTTTTACTTTCATTAAAGTAGTCCGTGGTCCCAAGTACATACAAACTTCTTTTTTTGTTTAGCTCATGGCTACCAAAAAACCAATGGCGGCAGCCCTAGGGGACAGCTCAGCCACAGAGGCGCTATGTAGGCTACCAGTTAAGTAGAGATTTACAGTCCAGACTGAACTGAACTATTGTACATAATACTTCCAAAACTATTGAAATCTTACAATTCTAAATGCCACCAATTCTGCAGGCCTTCACGTAGAACAATCACAATTTACGGTTTGTTCAGAAAACATGGAACTTTCTGTCTGAACAATGAATAGGGAAGAAAAAAATTTTACTTAACTTCCTTAATATCACAAATTTCATTCATACAGTGCATGTACAATGAGTACTATGTAGGTTTTTGATGTGATGTCAGGGTGTTCACCATTGTCATGCTGGCAGTCACAATTCATGCATGCACAAGATGTGTAAACTGTATCTTTAACCTGCATATGCCTGTACCCTACTGTACAATACATACAGTACAGAACAATTGTAACACAATTATTACTTGTGCAGCAGAAAACGTACCGCAACCACAGCAACCACAAAAAATACTAGACAATGAAAGAATTGGATACACCCTGAATAAAAAATTAAAACTCCATTGAAAATATGAGTACCTTTTACCATGTTCTCAAGATATACCTCTTCAACTATTTTCCCATTATTCCACATCGTAAGTTTTTCTTATGATGTGGAGTGTTGCACAGGGTCTGTATTTCTTTTGTTAAACCTTTATAAGGTCCTGTAAATCACTTACCAGCAAGTCTCTAGTTTGGTGTGTCATGAGCACATACTCAAAGTCATCAATGGCTACTTCCAAATAAACTCATTGGGGCATGCCAACATTACAGCTGTCCTTGGAATGAATGTTGAACAAACTAGAATAACATAAAACGTATCTCATGAGTCCCTCTCTCTCTTCATTAAAATTTACATATAGTTCATGTTAATTCACAATATAAGTACAAAATTGTAATGGCCTTGAAAAATGGTCCATATTTGAAGATTTTGGTAGGAATTGCCACTATTTTTAGATGTTTTCAATGCTTTTTTACATCAAACAGGTATGACAGATCATGGAAGTACTACCTCTTCCATGGACAGGTACACAACACTTTGATGTTGGTGTAAACCCTGTCCTTAATATGCATATGAAATGTGGTAGGCCACTACCGTACCAGCCTTGCTCTATTTATGACTGTAAGGTGCAGGTGCACAATTGAACTTGCCTGCACACCTAACCCACAGGGCAAGAAAGTTCAGGGAGATCATGGGAGGTGGGGGGGGGGGGGGGTGGGGCAAATAAGAGCATCACAAATTATTGCACAGATCATACTCTGTAATATTTGTTTCAGTGCCTGACATTAGCAGCCTCAAATGGGCACAGCAAAGGGAAGTTTGAGGGCTGGACAGTCACAGCCAATGTTTCATTTTCTTTCATCAAAACTGATTTATCAACACCCTGCCGTGAAAATAATACAATATTTCGAAAAATGTAGAGCTACTTCAGCTGATTGGATCCTAAACTCCTCAATGAGGCTTTAAAGGCATGTTCCACTCTCTTTTCACAAGGGTCCCATGTGAAAGAGAAAAAAAAATCTAGTTCAAGCCCTCCAAAACCTTGTAGCAATTTACCCTTTTACTAATCCCAGATATCTCATATACTAAAGAGTACTTTTTTTGTCAAAAAATACCTCCAGTTCTCATCAAGATCACAGAATTTTATGTTAAGTGGGCACATTGCCTCAGATTTCTTTTATTTTGCTTTATAATTGAATGTCCTGTTTATCCTTGAAATTTGATACTGTTGGAATATTTGAATATCTTTCCATTGAGATTTAGCATAAATCTACTGTACAACATATGTAGGGTATAACAAACAAAGTTGATTAATATTCCCTACAGCCATGTCAATATCATAAAGAAATTCAATGCTATGTCAAATTCCTATGCCGCGATGACATCACAGAATTCCAATAATGCACTTTATCTTGAGAGAAAATTGCATTTCTTTGAAAGTTTGTATCTTCCAACAAGCTATCTTCGTTACAAGCTACTGTAATAAAAGGGTGTTGTTTTCACCTCCTAAAAGAGAAAAACTTTCTGCATTTTTTAAAGTCATTGAACATTATCTCTGGCAAATCCCTAAGAACTACTCACTAAAACAGTGGTGGCGGAACGGGGAGGGGGGGGGGGCTCAGCCCACAATGAAAAGAGTGGGGGACTAAAGGTATTTTCAGTCCCCCAATACTTGAGAAGTTCAGTTGGGGACATGCAGCTTAGAACACTCAGGAAGTGCTGTTTTCAGCCATCTGGAGGATTTGTAAACCAAACATTTTCCGCCGATGGTGGCGCTCTGCTTAGATAGTCTCAC
This sequence comes from Holothuria leucospilota, assembly GCA_029531755.1. NCBI lineage: Eukaryota > Metazoa > Echinodermata > Holothuroidea > Aspidochirotida > Holothuriidae > Holothuria > Holothuria leucospilota. The sequence continues at coordinate 48,038,185 of CM055972.1, read as the reverse complement.
TGGCACTCAGCCCACAATCTTTTTTCGTTCCACTGTGCTGCACTGACAAAGAAATCCTCATCCTTTTTGGCTTTGTTTGTTTTGATGTTGCAGAACAACAAATACCCTGTAGGACAAAGGACTGATCTAGGTTGTAGCTTAGTTCTGTACCAATGGGCTGCATTACATTGTAGGACCACAGGGCAGTAACCCACTCATGTGCACAGTTCAAGGGACCTACTATTTCACAATCTGTCCAGCAATATTGCCTAGATATCAAACTGAATAAACATCTTACACAACCTTTATCTTAAAACACAATCCTGTGACCTCAAAATTTGGACAACAAAAGGTATATACTAAACAACAGTGCAGTCACTTACATTTGTTCATTGATTCCTAGATAAAGGGGATGGCAGAGGGTTTGGGCACACAAAAGGAGTCCAGGGCCTTCCATTCACAAAGGGTAGTTCATCTATTATGAGAAGTCCTTGTGAATAAGGGTAAATGGCATCATAATAATTGGGTCTTTATCACCTCTGAGTCCTTTTGTTGAAGGGGAGAGTTTATTGAGACTTACCTTCAAATCTGCAGTGTACAGTATAAGTACTCAGAGATATGGGAAAGAGAACAGATCAATTTGTTACCCTTTCATAGCCCCTGGAGATGTGAGACCATTTATAAGGACATTTGAAAGTTTTTATTTGAGGCAGCAAATGACCCTTATCAGGACATGGCATGTCCACTAAGTGTAGACTGAAGATTTGCTATAGGCAGAACCTTAACTAGAGTGACTACATCAAATACCACCCATGTAGATTTGGTTGGGGTCAGAGTTGGTGTAAGGTTTTAGGTTACACACATTAGAAACTAGCCAACCTTTGTTCCTTGGGCCCTACTTATCAGGATGGCTGCCTTGACTGAAGCTAATTACACTTTATAATTATAAAAAATTAAAAATTTAAAAGAGGCACCAGTTCAATCCAAGCAGAAAGACAAATGCTTTCAGCCCTAACCAAATCTCATCAATCTCATTATATGAAACAACATTTCCAACAATGATGACTCCCTAAATGTGAGAACAGTTCTCACAGCTTTCCTCTCACTTAGTAAATTTTTCTTTTTTAGCCAGTCTAGAATGGGGCCACACATGACAGACCCATTATTACAGCAGGGGTCTGAAGTTGAGAGACTGGTCATATTAATCTAGTGTCCCATCAGGGGGACATAGCTCCTTCAGAGAGTACAGTAGATCTCCTTTGGGAGGAAACAATTGGTTTTTGCCCTGTGTGATCCAGTCAAAGTGACTTTTATAAAAGAAAAAGTAAATGTTTATCATGTTCTCATCTCATATTTTGAAAGTACAGTAAACAAACAATAACGGAGCATGCTACAGTATCACGCACGCAAAACCTGACTGATATCCCAGGGATATGTACAACAATTGTTTTTGACCTCTGGCTTTGATAAGCATTCCTTAACATTTAACAGTGCTATGTAGTTATTATACAGTTCAGCTTTCAGTAAATACAAACTCTTTTTCAACTTCGAGCTCTATGATATCAGCCAATTATCTTGATACAGTATGACCTTTGACATCACATCCACATGACATGATGGAGAAACACATTTAACAAACAATTATCTACCCAAAATGTATATTGACCAAAGCCAGAGTGGTACACATGAAATGCTGTCAAAGTACGTGTGCTTGTACAATTTATACAAACCATTGATTAGCCTATCGTAAATGCTCATCAGCTTCGAATCTAAAAGAAATCAACCATTTTTACTTTCATATCTAAAGTTCATGACTTTCAGTTCTCTAACTGGTACCACCTGAATGTCTTTCAAAGAATAATCCACACCAGAATTTGTTTTTGATACATTTTTGAGGAACTTGCTCCAGGCATTTTGGTGAAATTTCTACCCAATTACTATGCTCAGTTCTCCAGATATCTATATTTAATGTATCACATGATGTTCTACCAAAAGTGAACATGAAGCAAGCTGTATGTGTGATGTCATGGATTCACACTGAAGACAAACATTGTGAAATTATATTTTCAACTGAGTATTTTGACCTTGGAATGAATAGGTTTCCTAGTTTACACTAAACCTTATGTTCTAAAGTGTGAATCCATAATATCACTTTGGTGGCCACCTATCCATCTTTTACCAAACTGTCCAGTTTATCAACAGCCAGTCCTCTGTCCAGCATTACTTGGCGCGGGACGTTGATTTGTTTGATTACAGGGTGCACAACGTGTGACCTGGTGGACATGTAACACAAAAGTGTTCACAACGCAGGCATGTGGCAGTGACCTGACATGGGTGAGGATGGTCATGTCCTCCATTTTGAGAATGTGGAAATGGTGTCCCCAGATATCACACCTGCTTGCTTCAAGTTCACTTAGTTAATGTTCCAAGAATCTCCAGAACCAAACCTAATTGACTGAAAGTTCAAACATATGTCACATATCTAATTGTGCTGGGCTCGTTTGGTGTTGGTTGGTTCTTTGTTTTCAGTTAAGGTTGTATGGACTTCAGGGCACCTTATGGGGCCTTAGCCCTCCTTTGCCCTTTAACCTGTTATGTTATGTTATATAAAATTGAACTGGATTATTCTTGAAAAACTTCATGTAACTGTGCAATCATGCAATACTGTGACAGAAAGCCACTGTAAACTCGCAGTGGTTTCCTTACCACATCTTGGCAGTTTCTGAGGAAGCTGCTGTACAGGTACAGTACTCTTCCAGTATTTTCAAAAGGCCATTACCGTGGAACAAAGTTCTCATTTTGGGAAACCAAAGTGTAGCTTATATCTCTCTTTCTCACTGCAATTAACTTTTAAGTAGTCTAAACAGTAAGTCCATGGCTACTCTTGGGTCTTAACCAGCAGCAAGTTCTATCCATGTTGTACAGGGGCTTATTGAGTTGATTTCAATTTTTTTTGTGTCGAGTTTGAAACGAAATCATTGCATGCATGACAATGTTTCTAATTAGCCTCATTACCCATATATCACTTCCTAAAGTTACCGAAAATGTAAGAAATTGTAGTTTTTGTGGGCAGGGGTTGCATAAAATACCTAATAGTAAAAAGTGTCTGGTCACAAATTTGTAATAAATGATTTTAATAATCATTAATTCCCCTTCATATCCATTTCAGTTATGTGTCAGATGCACAGGATCTCTTAGCTTGACCATTTACCATCAAGATGTGAGTAATCTCAACAGATGTGAAAAAAATTACGAAATATGTGAACCAACTCAATAAGCCCATTTAAGTACTCTAAAACAGTTATTTTTCAAACCCTACCATTCCATTGTCTAAGAGGGGTACACCATGTTACAGTACCAGCCCCATAGTCTATGGCTAAATTCCAAATGTACAGTAAAGAACTCTAAAAAATGCATTTCTGTGGAAGATGTTTGTTTCAGGCTATTGTTGTCTTAGGCTCACTGGATCACTTGAAGTGTACACCCATTGGCTAAAACTAGGGGAGTATACATACTAACAACTGATCATTTTTAAAACAGTCATTTCATCAAGATCCCACCGATATCTGATAAGTGTCCTATACAACAGACTTTTACTATTGGGTAAACTGCAAAGAGAACAATCCACGTATTTATTTTACAGCCCACTACAGCACTGCACCTACACATAATTGAATAATTAGGTACTCTCTTATGAAAAGATCATGCCAGAAGGTGTTACAAAGCCAGCGCATCCACGTAATACGCTATTGTGATCTTGGTATTCCTTTCAGACAGATTTCTTTGAAAATGTCAGTCCTGTCATTCAACAATGGCTCTGCGTCGAATACTGATAAACCACAATTCTTGGTATAAACCGATAATTCCCTACAGGTCATTTATGGATAACCAAGTCCTGAACACAAAAAGATTTCACTTTTTCTTTTGTATTTTATAAAATTCCTTTCATTTCACTCAACCTACAGAAACCTGCCATTTTCATACTGAGTCATCAAACAATGGTAAATAGACCCTCATGGAACAGAAATTAGACAATGCAATACAATACAACAATAGTTGCTATGGTTACAATGGAGTTACTACAGTAGCAGTGGCAAATACTGTACTTGACAGAAAGTAGAGTAAATCATTTTCACAGTACAGAAAATTGGTAGACATGAATAATATATTACTTCATAGGTGTAAGGGGTTTTTTTTTGTCTGATGAGGCTGCAGTACAGTAGGTGATTTTTCCTGAGAAATGTCTAAAGTATTACTCCAGAGTATTGGGTAATTTTTTCAAAAATCCATGTAGAAAATGGTTCTTGTCCAAACTCCAGTGGGTGCACACTAACATGCGAAGTAGACATACTGTACAGTACAGTATATTAATGCATGAGTAAGGCCTGGTAACAGTCACCAACATAATCTCTGTAGCTTAAACATGTTTTGCTATTGACACAGTACTTACATAATCTGATTTTTGGCTTAAAATCACACTTTTCCGAACCATGTAAAAGTATTATCAGCAGATGAAACATGTGAAACAGAGCTGGCTGACAAAATTTAAGGGAGAAATTAATGTAGTAATTAATGGGAGCATCTATAGGCATTGGAAGCTTTTCAAGACTGGGGGGCTGAACCTTGTTTTGGATTGCTGTCCAAGGGGGTCTAAGGGGAGGGGATGTCCTTCTCCCCTTTGGAAAATTTCTGGGTGTTTGAGGAACTCAGATGCAATTTGGTGCAAAATTTTTGACAAACTTTAAGGAAAATTACTGCAAATTTTTGACATTTCTTACAGAAGAGACAAATAAGGGGTTTTTGCCCTTGGATCTTAGGGGGGGGGAGGCAGAAGCATACTTCAGCCCCCCCCCAAGCCCCCCACTTCCTATGCCCTTGGGAGCATCAGAGGTTCCTGGACCTTACGGCCAAGGGAAATTAAAAACTTGGATACACTCAGTATGACGGCTTTGGTCAAGGAACAAAATGCTGTCTTTGCTAAGTACTGTATATCTGCTTTGAACTGGATTCACAGTCGTACAGTAGTCAAAGTCATCGCACACTTAATTTTCACTTTGACTTGAATTCATAGCCGTGATGAAAGTCTCTGCTCAACAATTGTATTGAGCTTGACTTGTACCCATAGTCTAAAATAGTCATTGTCACTGCTTGACTACTAAATACTGTATCCACTTTGGGTTGGATTCAAAGTTACAGAACTTTGATGTACGGTACGTGGGCGATTCCAATTATTTGGATAGTACCAAGCTGAGACATGACATTTTTGGCCCTAAATTCCATGATTCATCCTTTTTTTCTGTGACACAATGTTTCCATTTGTCCTATATCCTGAACTTCATGTAATTTCTTTAAAACTGATGTGGAGTAAGTTTCATTCATGGGTGCAGGAATTGCTAACATCCTCAAAATGGCCTAACTTTGGGGGAAATATGTATACTGTATGTTTCATGTAAACAGGGGCCACCACATTAATACCATAAATGAGTCTGTTAAATATCGTTTAATTGTATTCTTTAGATAACCTGAATAATATGGAGCTAATAAATCCATCCATTTTGCAATTCCTAGTTTTACCTCAATTTTTGGTACAAAAACATTGCATTTCACATGTACAGTAAGCAAGATTGGGAGGACACCAAAGTACATTTCCTGATACAGTAGTTCAAATTTGAACAAAGTCAGCAAAATTTTGCGAAGTGCATGTCACAAGCCACAATAATAAGTATACTTTCAAAAGATATTTTAAAACAGAAGGTCTGGCAAATAAGTTTGTTTCAACTGTAAAGTTTCACAAAGTAAACTTTTCAGTGAATATCAAAGTAATCTGCCAAAATTGCAAATGGCCCTCCTTTTTTATTTTTTGTTAAAATTTCTCAGTATAGACTACTGCTAAATACATAAGCAATGCACAGGCTTCAAAAATCCACAAACTACAGTACTTAGAGGACTGTACTATAGCAAAAGTTTAATTAGATCAATATCATTGGAAGAGGGGTAAGAGTGTTCCATATGTAAAGGTTGACACCATGAAGTTTACATGTGAAACTTCTTTGGTCAAACTTTTCCAATTAAGAAAATGTCAACATTTTTTTATTTGAAGTATTTTGTTGTCACAATTCATGTTATCAACAACTGTATATTACAAGTTACGTAAATTAAGCCTAAAAACATGGGAAAATTTAACTTTTTGGATGGTGTCTTTAAATGTCAAAATTTTTGGCTTAAAAACTACTACTGTACAGGTACTTTCAGCTCATTTTTTCATCAGATCCCATCATACAAATTTTATGCGAATTATATAATTAACTTAAGTTTTGGTAAAACATTTACACAAGTATGACCATGTGTATAAAACTTACATGGCAGTAGCCTTGACAGTGTATTTTTACCATTGGTACCCTAATTTATGGAGTTACAGTAAAACCCCCTTTATCCGAACACATCGGGACCGAAGGTTGTTCAGATAACAAAAAAGTTTGGATAAACGGGGTTCCAAGTTTTTGCCTTAAGTACAGTACACTGGGTCCATATAAGACAGTGTGTCAACACATTTCCAAAAATTCCGAAAAGGCTTAAAATTGCAGACAAAATCCCCCAAAATATTTCGTTACTATTTTTTGTGACCGATGATATGACAAATAAATTTTAGGACGTCTAAAACAGAGAGATTTTATTCCAAAAATTTGAGCCTTCGCTCGTCTGAATGACCTGATGACCAATGCTTTCTACACAGTAAATGAATGTGTGAGCTGAAGAAAAGCTGTAACGATCTGGAGAGGTATCTAGAGTATAAATTCTGCATAAATTTCCAAAACTGTTAGAGACACATGTGTAGGAGACTCTCAAACAGCAGTTCGCAATGTTTTTGTATGGTCTACTTTCATTATTTTTAGGTATGAAGCTCACTACGTTACTAACTTTTCAGATTTAGTGAAACTAAGACTTACGCTAGCCTAACGTATTTTTGTATGAGAGGATATTGAGCCTAACAAGAATTTCAAAGCAAATACGTACGATATTTCTTCCAAATTTGACAAAGAGATAACAGATTGTTGTCTATGTCCACATGTGAGCTGTTTTAGCCATCATGACATCTTTCCATTACTTTTAAAGTCCCAAGAAAAATTAGTATATTTCTGCAAAAATTTACGTTGAGTTTTGCCTTGTAAACTTGGTGTATACTACTGTAATTGTGTTGACTAATAGTGTTGTTAAATCTGATGGCTAGTTCGGATAAACGGGGTTTCGGATAAACGGGGCTTCGGATAAACGGGGTTCGGATAAACGGGGTTTTACTGTTCTCATATGTACATACATCCTATCGAAATAATCCTACAAAGTGGAATTGAAATAAGTATGTAGTGCGATGTCATTGAGCCAGTGTAATTTATAGAGCTCTGTATTGTTCCCAGGCCTTTTGATGTAATTAAAAGAATGTCATTCTCACATGTTTTGGGGTTGGGTAATTTATTTTCAACTGAGCCAACACTGGGCAGGGCTCACTAGATTGAAGGTTGGCTTGTTCAAAGACCATCACTCTTACAGTAACTTAGTCCATACCATACTGTAACCATAATGGTAACACAAACCCTAATCTGAGTATCTGACCAAAGACTAATCTTTATTCAAATCTTAAAGGGGCACATTGAGTTGGTTCACATAATTCATGATTTTTTATCACACCCAGGGGTCGAAATAAGCCTTCAACCTTTGTGGGCCTGCCGGGCCCCTATTTCATGGAATCTAGGGGCCAAATGCGAAATCAAGGGGCCCAAAACTTACAAATAAACCAGAATGCAAAAATGCATTGAGGTTTCGATGATATATGTTCTATTCCAAATAATGCCATGATGTCCCATGTCTTTCAGTCGCTGGTCAAGTGCTATCTTAACATGTTGGAAAAATAATTTTAAGTTCATATTTGATCTTGGGAATTCCTGGGAAATTTTGCTTTTTGCCTTCTGGTGAACTCATGAGACGATCTTGGGAATTCTTAAAATTTTGCTTTTTGACCCCAGATGACCTTTGACCTCCATCAAAAACGATAGGGTTCTTCCTCTTACCATAATGCATGTACATACTAAGTATGAAATTTATTCAAGCTTCCTATCTTGAGATATCATGTTAAAAACATTTTCAGTGTTTGACCCCCGGTGACCCTAAATGACCTTTGACCTCCACCAAACATGATAGCATTCATCTTCCCACCATAACACATCCACATACTACCTATCAAATCTATCCAAGCTTCCTATCTTGAGATATCGTGTCAACATGGTTTTCAGAGTTTGACCTCCGGTGACCCCAGATGACCTTTGACCTCCACCAAAAATGGTAGGGTTCTTCCTCTTACCATAACACATCTACATACTAAGTATGAAATTTATCCAAGCTTCCTAACTTGAGATATCATGTTAATAAGGTTTTCAACATTCGACCCCCGGTGACCCCAGATGACCTTTGACCTTCACCAAAAATGATAGGGTTCTTTCTCTTACCACAACGCATCTACATACTAAGTATGAAATTTATCCAAGCTTCCTACCTTGAGATATCGTGTTAACAAGGTTTTCAGAGTTTGACCTCCGGTGACCCCAGATGACCTTTGACCTCCACCACAAACGATAGTGTTCTTCCTCTTACCATAACGCATCTACATACTAAGTATGAAATTTATCCAAGCTTCCTAACTTGAGATATCATGTAAATAAGGTTTTCAGCATTCGACCCCCGGTGACCCCAGATGACCTTTGACCTCCATCAAAAATGATAGGGTTCTTCCCCTTACCATAACACATCTACATACTAAGTATGAAATTTATCCAAGCTTCCTACCTTGAGATATCGTGTTAACAAGGTTTTCAGAGTTTGACCTCTGGTGACCCCAGATGACCTTTGACCTCCACCACAAACGATAGTGTTCTTTCTCTTACCATAACGCATCTACATACGAAGTATGAAATTTATCCAAGCTTCCTAACTTGAGATATTGTGTTAACAAGGTTTTCAGCATTCGACCCCCGGTGACCCCAGATGACCTTTGACCTCCATCAAAAATGATAGGGTTCTTCCCCTTACCATAACACATCTACATACTAAGTATGAAATTTATCCAACCTTCCTATCTTGAGATATCGTGTTAATAAGGTTTTCAGAGTTTGACCTCCGTGACCCCAGATGACCTTTGACCCCCACCACAAACGATAGGGTCCTTCCTCTTACCACATCGCATCTACATACTACGTATGAAATTTATCCAAGCTTCCTAACTTGAGATAACGTGTTAACAAGGTTTTCAGAGTTTGACCTCCGGTGACCCCAGATGACCTTTGACCTCCATCAAAAACGATAGGGTTCTTCCTCTTACCATAACGCATCTACATACTAAGTATGAAATTTATCCAAGCTTCCTATCTCGAGATATCGTGTTAACAAGGTTTTCGGAGTTTGACCCCCGGTGACCCCAGATGACCTTTGACCTCCATCAAAAACGATAGGGTTCTTCCTCTTACCATAACGCATCTACATACTAAGTATGAAATTTATCCAAGCTTCCTATCTCGAGATATCGTGTTAACAAGGTTTTCGGAGTTTGACCCCCGGTGACCCCAGATGACCTTTGACCCCCACCAAAAACAATAGGGTTCTTCCTCTCAATATGGGGCATCTATGTACCAAGTTTGAGAACTGTCAGAGTTTCCCTTCTTGAGATATCGTGTTAACGAGCAGTGTCACAAACACACATACACACACACATACACACATACACACACACACACGCACATACACACATACATACACACATACGCCATCACGAATGCATTGGTTTCTCTTATCATCGAAACCAAAAAGGACTGATAAAGTGTACAGGTGCTTTTTACGTGCTTGAAAACGTGTAGTATGGGTATGATTAAGGCAAGTTGAGGCTGAAACTAGCCTGAAACCAATCTGTCCCCACCTTCTTAGACCATGCTGTATGTAGGCTAGCAGGACTTGAAATAACCTGATGGCACCAACGGTCATGGCCGTCGGGCCCTTTCTGATGGCCGTGATGCCCCTCAGTAAATGTCCATTGAAATAACATAGACCGACGGCCATCTCCCTCATTTTGGCCGTGCCCTTTTTCAAGATTTCAAGCCCTGGGCTAATGCCACATTTTCAAAATTTTCTCGTAACTCCAGAAGTTATTGCCCGTAAAATGAAGGGCACAGTTCAATTCCCGCCAACTGTCTTTGTCAGTTGATCTTGTGAGGCCTATATTACTCATGACTGATATCGGTTTATGTCTACGTGAGTGATCTTCTGTGTTGTGACAAAGCAGACTGTTGATGAGCGATGTGAACTGATTTCAAAAATAATGTATGTTTTCGCAGGTTTTCAGTGCCTGCACACAGGCTTCGACAAATTCTTTTTTCACTACTTGTCCATCGGGCAAGCTGTTCTCTTAGTCTACTTGTCCGCATGAATACTACTTGTCCACTTTTAATATGCCTTTAAACTCCTTTGTGGAGGAGACTTTGTAAGTACTTGCCCGGCGGGCAATGAGACAGAACAATGCACTTGCCTGAGTAACTTTTTACTTGTCCCGGACAGTCGGGCGGGGGATTTGTAGAAGCCTGCCTGCACAAGTATAGGAATACACAGGCTGTGCGAGATATAAGATCATTGAGTTGTGGATAGAGGGGTTTACGTGCAGACTGTACAATTAGACTTGAAATATTTAGGAGCCAACCGGGCCCCTTTCCCTGTAGAAGCTACGGGCCCAAGCGAATTTCTAGGAGCATCGGCCCACAGGCCCCCGTTATTTCGAGCCCTGACACCTGTTGAGGTTTACTTACATCTTGATAATAAATGGTCAAACTAAGAGATTCTGCACATCTGACACACAACTGAAATGTTAATGATAGGGTAATTAATGATTAAAATCATTTCTTAAAAATTTGTGACCAGACACTTTCACAGTTAGGTACAGTATTAACCATATGCAACCCCTGTTCAAAGACAACCAATGAGTGAGGCTTATCCCAACTGCATTGACAGGCTTGCAACTCCTATAACCAACAGCTGCTGTGATTGAAGATCACAATTGTTTATAAGTGTTGTTTATTCAAGAGAGGCTGACCTGTCTATCATGGGCTTGGACAAGCTTGGTGAACTGCAAGCTCTTCAACCCATAAAAACTACAACTTTTCACAGTTTTAGGCACTGTAGGAAGTGAAACATGAGCAATGAGGCTAATTAGAAGCATTGCCATGCAATGATTCCCTTCAAACTTGTCACAAAATAATCGATATCAACTCAATGAGCCCCTTTAAACCTGATTCTGTATCTGACCCCTAAGCCTAGCCCTACCTCTTCTGTCAAGTGGATCTTCAGTCTAGTGGGTATTCTCTAACACTAGCAGAGACTTTTGCAAACTGTGCTTCATCCAAAACACAAATGGTCTTACATATTAGCTTAAAGGGAATGAGCAGTTACCCCAATTAATTTGGTACTGCTCATCTTACAAATTTCCTCTTCACTGATTTATCCAGCCTGTATTTGTGCATGGCACAATGCATTGAGTATCACCAAAAAATCTCTGCACAGGTATTTATTTCCAAGAAACCCACCTTGATTCAGTTTTACAAGGAATCAATCAGTCATTACAAATTAGCTTTCACCTCATTAGCTACAATAAGTCAGTTTACGTCACACACTGCACCATTTTCCATCTAGGCACCCCTCAAGTTAAAAATTTTTTCCAAAGTGGAGGGGGACCCCCTTCCCATATATCTCCCCTTGGTTATCCATTCAGACTGTCATATTGGAGAATTGACCTGGCTACTGTAAATCACTGTTCCTCAGTCTTATTTCCCTTACAAAACCTCTTTTTGATGTTTCCAAGCAAAATATATAATACTAAAGGTAAAGTCAGTACCGTAGTTACAGTAGGCCTATTCTGCATGAACTGGACATTTCAGTACCAAAAATATTGTCACATGAATTACACAGAGCCATTCATAAATCAGGATACTGGCCCACACTAAAATTAATTGGAGTGACTGCACCTTCCCTTTAAATTGTACCTGGATGGCCACCCTCTTGCCTTCAACACCATGAAAGAGAATGGCTTTGGGGGATAAAACACCTATTAACCCTCAGAGCAAAGTGTGTTTATATTAAAAATAATCTCAAAAACTCATATATCAAACCACAGTTTATAGTACAAAATGAAAGATTATTGGAAATAAGGCAGTATGGTAGCTTTATTTTCAAGAAATAAGATTCTCACCCAAAGAAATTCAGCGAATGTATTTATAGCTCAAGAATAAATAATTTGTTGGCCTTAACTACAGTAGCCTACTAGCTTCAAAATTTCAAATGGTGCCACATCTGTAACTCGATCTTCTACCGTCTAATAAAGGGAGATAGAGCTACATATTGCTGGAGCTTATTGGTGAGACTGTCATGTATGCTATGTTGGCACACTGTAAACACAATATTTCTCTTTTATACAAAACCCACATTCCATCAGCCTACTGTCAGGCTTCAACAAATCCCCCACCCGACAGTCCGGGACAAGTAAAAACTCACTCGGACAACTGCATTGTTCAATATCATAGCCCGCCGGGCAAGTATCCTTGCAAAGTCTCTTCCACAAAGGAGTTCAAAGGCATATTAAAAGTGGACAAGTAGATACTCATTCGGACAAGTAGACTAAGAGAACAGCTAGCCCAATGGACAAGTAATGAAAAAGGAATTTGTCAAAGCCTGCTACTGTATTCTTAGATGACCTTTTTTTTTTTTTTTTTGCAGCCATACCATAACCTCTCAGTCTGTTCCATAAGTTCAAAACTCAAAGTATGAGAACTTTCCTCCTTATTTCTAATCTACTGTGCCCAAATCTTTTTCTTCCATGGGATATCTTTCAAAACATTTCCATAAGGCCTACACAGTTTGGCATAGGCCTAAAATTTGTAGGCCAAAGCCTAGCCTACTAAGGGGCCGTGCCATTCCACCATAGGTACTTTCCAACAGAAAGTGTGTTCATTCCGCCATAGAAAACATGTCTTTCCGCCATGGCAGTAAAGTGTTAATTATGATTACTTTAATAGTGAATGATGTGTCGTTCTCAAAATAACCCTTTGAAAATATTTTTTTGCAAGGAAAACATGACCTTTTGTTTCTCAGACTTTAAGAAAGTACCTTTCCGCCATAGATTTTGCACCTTTCCGCCATGTTTTTGCACCCTTCCGCCATGGCGTAATGGTGCAAAACCCATGGCAGAATGTACCGATGGCGGAAAGACACTAGATTCAGCCTACTATAGTACTTGCACTATGGGATTTCCATTAGGCCTTATTTTATACTTCCACATTAGATCTACATTTACACAATGCACTACTGAACATTTCCCACTTTCTGGTGGCAAATCAAAACTGAAAAGTTTTACATACTAACTGTACTGCATACTTCTAAAGTTCTATGGTAGTTCGCATATATATGTTTGTGTGCACAATGGGCCTATCCAGGCTACGTAAGTAAGTTTAAGTACACACATTTATCCACGTTGCCTTCAGCATGTGCCAGATAGCTGTCATTGTCATTTGGCTGATCAGCTGATTTGAGGTCATGAACTCGCCAGTTTGAGAATGGTACTTACTCATTCTCTCATACAGTGCTCCATCTTTAGTTGCTATACTCCTTTGGATCATACTATAGTTATCGATGTAAGCAATAAGATTTTTAATATTACAGATTTCCTTTCAAACGCTAGCTATTTTGAACTTCCTCCAGTTAGCAAGAAAAGGAGGTACTGATTACACCATTATAAAACCCGGTAATGTGCTAGGCTCATCAAATTGTATATTGCAGTAGCAATATATTATTAGGCCTATATATCGTAGAAGGATGTAAAAAACTTGCAAGGTTTTGCAACATTTGACGATCAGTGCAACAAAAAAATAAAGCATAGGGCATTTATTCGCCAAATTTTGAGTACTTACCAGCAATTAAGCGTCAGCGCCCGTATTATTTGCGGTTCAGACATTTTCCGGTCTGTTTTGTCAGCCTGCCGTAAGCTAAGTCCTTGCGACTCGCGGTGGCTGAGCGCTAAAGGCTATATAACAACACTGAAGTTTTAGAAAATGCATGCAGTATGCATTAAGTACACGTACGTACATGTGTATGCACCGCGCCAACAGACAAAGTACTTCCGTGAATTTGAGACGCTACTCTCGGTGACACATACGTCAAGGTCGTGTCCTCATATCTGGGGCATGCATTGTATTCTGGAAGATGCCCATACATAAAGCATGTGATAAAGCAAACTCACTGCGTGATGCTTAATGAATAGGGCGCTATTGCGATTTATTTTATAGGAGCATTTATTGTATTTAAAAGTGTTCAATTAGTATCTATAAAATAAGACAATACTTTTCTTTACCATCAGGAAAACTTGCCCCACTAACCCAAGCAGAATTATTGTGCAATTGCCTGATTTCATTTCCAGGGGCAAACGTCGACGAGTGGGGAGACGAGGAAGTGAGAGCAAACGTATGGGACCATTTAGATTTTTTTAGGGGGGGGGGGCCCGGGGCACAAGTGTTTGCCCGAATCTGTTCACCTTTTTAGCCAAATTTTTCCCGCGTACAAAAACCTGTAAATCAAGAAAATTATTCTGTATGAATTTAATAAACATTATAGGCGTAGGAAGCTTTTCGAGACTGGGGGTCTGAACCGTGTTTCGGATCGCCGTCCTGGGGAAGGGGTCCAAGAGGAGGGGGTGTTTCCCTCCCGTTTGGAAAATTTTTGGGTATTTGAGGGTCCTCAGATGCAATTTGGTGCAACATTTTGGACAAACTTTAAGGAAAATTACAGCAATTTTTTTACATTTCTTACAGAAGAGACAAATACAGGGGGTTTTGCCCATGGATCTTGGGCGGAAGCATACTTCAGCCCCCGTACATTTTTGACTGGGGGCTAAGCCCCTCAGCCCCCCGCTTCCTACGCCAGTGTTAACAAATAAGTAACAAAAATATTTTCATGTGATTGAAAGGAGCTGTTCCTGAATTAAGATGACCGGGTACACTAAATTCAAATTGGGAGGACTGCGTTTTCCCTTTAATTTGAGTTTAAGTTGAAATGTCTTATAAACCCGGATCATTGCTATTTTCTGGGAGCTTTGGGTGCTTCCACCATGGCATAGTTACACTATTATTAGTTCCCGTAACGGCATATCATCGACCAGTCATTGGTCCCAAGTAGGCCTATCATAAAAAAAGAAAAAACAGCTCGATTTTGGTTTGTTAATTTAGCGCATAAACTCCTTTTTTATTTATAGAAAAATGAAGGAAAATTGCTATTTTCGGCGCTCACATCCATGATCTTACACGGTCTTAGTTGTCTTGTTCATAGTGTTTTCCGTAGGACAGCGTGAGTGCAATTAGGCCTATTGAAAAACCGGTAGCCGCACACACTCTTCAATTACCCATACTTTCCCACCGACCCCCTGAGTCCGCATGAAAAAAACCCAAAACTTTTTAAAAGCTAAGTGATCAGGCCTTGCCGAAAAGAAATGCTTTGTTGCACTAAGGTTTATCTTTCAGCATATCCTACTTGAAATACCATATTTTACGTGTTTCACAATTTGACCGCTGGTGACCTCACGTGAACTTTGAACACCACCAAAGATCGAGTAACAAAAAAAAAAGTTAAAAAGTAAGTGTTTCAGATGGCATTCCAACCCGGACGTGTGAGACACCGATCACTTTCCACTACACCAGGCACGTAGCCCCGGGTGGGGGGCGAGGGGGAACGTGCCCCCCCCAAAAAAAAAATTTTTCAATAAAATTTCTTGCAATGAAGGAACAAGAAAAAATTATTACGAGACCAGCATTTTTGGAATACAAATATAAGAAGAAGAAATGGAAAATCTCGCACCATTTTGCATCTAGAGTCCTTGAAATAGGCAAAAAATTTCAAAGGGGAGGGTGTCCCTCCCCTTAGACCTCCCCCAGACCGGCGAAATTCCAACATCAATATGCCCCCAAATAGGTTGTTCTGGCTTCGGGCCTGCACTACACCATCGACAAACGTCGTATTATACGTGTGGTATTTCTAATTTTCCTTCAGTCACATCAGCCTTCACACGTATGCATAAACTGTAATTAAAATTAGAATTAGCCTACCAATTACTGTAAAAGTTATGCTTTTGAAAAAATACGGATATATGTTGTTCCTTATTATTTTGTACCTTGGAATAGCACAAAAGATTATCCCTACCTTTTCGGTGGTCACGAAAAGACACAATTCATACGGAGATACCCCTACTGTCTATTTAGTTTTACGGCGAGCTTTTTATAGTTTGACCTCTGGTGATCTCAGATGATCTTTGATCTCCCTAAAACCCATAGGATCTTTCTCCCTCTTAAATGACAAATCTATACCGTACCAATGAAAAGTATTCATGTCTTGAAATATCGTGGTTTTTCAAGGTTTTCAGTTTTGACCTCTGGTGACCTCAAATAACCTTAGACCTCCAAATATTGAAACAATAGACGTCTTCCTCCCAATATGATAAATCTGTAGGCAATACCATGTATGAAAAGTGTTCATCATTGCTACCTCGAGATAACGTGTTTACAAGCAATCGTTTACGAATTCCGTATTTTCACCTCCAGTGACCTCAGATAATGTTTGACATCTATTAAAAGCAATAGGGTCCATTTTCTGACTATACCGCATCCACATGCCAGGCATGAGAAGTAGCTGTCTAGAGATATATCGTGTTTACAAGATTTTCGGTTTATGACCCCTAGTGACCTCACCTGACTTTTAACCTTCACCAAATACAATACGTCCCCCTTCTGGCGTACTGATGAATCGTCAAAACCCAAAACAATAAGAAAATTCGTATTCCAAGTATGAGAAGTATCCGTAAATCCATCATGAGATATCATGATGATGTTTACAAACCATGCATCACAAACACACATGCATGCACACGCACACACACACACACACACACACACACACACATATGGGCCTACATAAACTCGCCAGGGTAATTGTATATATTTCTTTCGCCACCGGCAAGAAATTTAAAAAAGACAGACTGCTATTGTTATGGTTTGTTTCGTGCGTATTTAGTGGTACCTGTTAAATTATATGCCTACAATTTTGGGGTACTCACTAAGCCCCCGGGGCTCGATCTTTCACTGTATCAGGCCTGTAGCCAGAGATGGTTCTGAGTTAGTTAGCCTTAACGTCCCAGTTTCTATCCAATTGATGGTTCTGAAGGGGGAGAGATAACTCCCAGGGGCGGAATGTTTCTTTTCATGGAAGCGAGATGTTTAAAAACAGGCCCGTTTGCAGCTTTTTCAGTGGGGAGGTTCGATTTTAAGCTGAGCGGAACAAAAAATTTCCGCGCGCTGGGCGCGCGGTATATTGCCCTTCTCAGGTGGCATTTGGTATGTTCAAAAACTGAAGACCCTTTTTTTTTGCTTTTGACCCTTTTAGAGACCTATTTTGTGTCCCCGACGAAGTGAGGACCTTTTTTTGACCTTCGGGCGGAACTCTTAATGTCCGGGGCATAACTCCAAGTCGTGCTGGAAGGGGGGGGGCGGAAGAACCCCCTGAACCCTCCTGGATACGGGCCTGAAAAGGTATTAAGGCAACAGTAATTGTATCCCTTGCAGGCCGGTGCCCTTGTAGGTGCGGCCATTAGTGAACGCCACGAAGAACTTGAGAGGAGAGAGCTAATTAACACTCCAGTGGCGTCTGCGTTGGGTTATTTTCACATTTTTGCTGCACAACTCATAAACAAATTTTACCCCTCTACCCAGATCACTAGTAGGGGGGGGGGGGAGACATGTTTTACATTTTTGTCTGGCATTCTTTTGGACTGTGAAACGGGAAAGATGTTACAGTGACTAAAAAAGCATAACAGCATTGCATATGCACTTTCCCGTGAATGCAAACTTTGAATAGACCTACGAATTGCCACTCGTAATTTTCACAGTCTGTCATTTTCGTCCAATAGCTGACCGTACCTATTAGTAGACAGGACCGTCGCTAGAGGGGAGGGGTGACACTCTCGACCTCCATTCACGGATCCAGTCTCCCAAATTCTGTGACAATCGGCAAAATGAAGGGAGGGGGGGAAGAGAAACAGAGGGACGGAGAGAGGTAAACGGGAAAGAGAAGAAATGCACAAAGAGAAGAAAGAAGAAAAGAAGAGAAAGGGATAAGGAAGGGCGAACGAAAAAACCCTTGTCTGTGTGTGGGGGGAGCAAGAGAGGGGTCAGGGAGGCATGGGGATATGCCCCCCTCCCTAATATTTGAGAAATCGCCCATTGACTTTGATTTTTCACAAAGTAAATTATTTAAAATCGGGTCATGCCCCCTTTCCCATATTGACAACAAATCGCCGCCCTTGCAGGGGCAGGGAGGAGAAATTGGAATGCATTTAGCCTATAGACAACTCATGTCAATGTTTCAGACAACCCCTTAACAACACAATGAAACGTAAACATATTCGGTTCGGCGGAACTGCACTACATTTGGCGCATTAGACATGCCAAAACATGGCTGAAGTTTAACACTTAGACTATCGTCCAAGACGAGTAAATTGGAACCGAAAACCAATTTCTCTCTGTGAGCTTGTCCGATGAACGAGCAGATTTTATTTGTAACTGAATAGTTCACCACATGAAGAAAGTATGTTGTAAAAACCGCTAATTACGAACGATGGTGCTGAGACAATGGAATGGACTATATCATTCATCACTGAATCATAAAAATAAGAAGGAAAATATCATTGGAAAGCATACAGAATTTAAAAGAAACGTTTGTTGCAATGGCAGCGACATAGAATGCAATTATTGTTCATCTTTTATTTAGACAACCAAAAGATTTAGGACAACCAAAATTTCAGGTTGTCCCATAGAACAAATTGGCTTCAGATTGTCAGACGGAAAACCTGAATTTTTTTTTAAACCAGGAGGCGTAAAAAAGTTTTTCATGTCAGTGTTATATCATCATTTGTGTCACGTTGAGTCGACAAAATTTTACACCAGACAGTATGATGTAGGAAAAATGGGGACTGAAGGGAGGAAAAGGAAAGAAACAAAGGACAGGCGAATAGAGTGGCAGCCGGGCATGGTTTGAGGGGAAATTTTAGGCACCTGTTTCCACCATATTGACGTCTAGAACAGTGGCGTAGCTAGATATTTTTGTGAGGGGGCAAAAGCAAAAAAATTCCGACATTATTATCTTGAAGTAATGATGTATTATTTAAGCGTAGCGCTACTATCATCTGGCGTGTAGCGCGCGGGAAAAAATAGATTAAAATATCTCCGAGATTGCCTTAAATGACACTTCCAGGCCTTGTCAGTAACCATTTCGATGTGTAATTTTGCTTAAAAACATAAGTGTTGCAAGCAAACCCCTAAGAAAAAAATTTTAGCTGCTAGTTTCTGTTGTAAGAATTTTCAATTGAGGTGGTAAAAATTTCCGACAGAGGCCTTCGGAGGCTACGCTCACTGGTCTAGAATTGTTTGAACGTCCCATTTGAGCTCGAGTGAAGTTAGTGAATACTTAGAAAAGGCCTATATGAGTCAACTGAATCGTGGACACAGCAACTCGAGTCATGACTTGCTGCAATCCCGCTGCTTCCTGTGCATGTAGAGGCTGACTCGCAAAGGCAAAGTTGTGTTTTAGAGTGCAATTACACGCGATCTACAATGCTTGGGATAAGGGATGGCGCCATATAAGGGACAGGGCGTTCTGGCCATCTCCAATTTTGTCGGGGAGCCTATATCATCCTCGACGGATGGTTTGTTTTTGCTCTCAAGGACTCCAGATTCTTGTATAAATCCCCCAACAATCGTAGCGCGCTTCGCGTACTTTTGAATATTGTTTTCTTTCCTTTCTTTCATAGTTCCATTCTATATAGCTGAACAGTAGACAGCCAGTACAGGGTAATATTTACATAGTTAACACAGTTTTCTATCGAGATCATGAATTTAATCCTCAACTGCGTAGTCGTTCTTATTTATCGCAATGTACGGTGCATGAGCGACTTGCGACGGCGGGTTTTCATCACCATTAGGCAGACGGGGTCGATGTATTTTACTCTTAATTGAACTACTACTAAAGTTTGCTCGATTCGCGCGACTCCTTTCCAAAAGTAAGACTTTTCGGATAACACTAAATCAGCACTTAAATTTGTTCAAAGTTGTACATATATTTTGTTGTGACATTTATGAAATGGTTCTGTATAAAGATTTTATAACCTATCCCCTCCTTACCCACTGTAGGCCGCCTTTTCGTTAATTCGTCGCTTCGTCCGGGCTTCGAGGTTTTCTTTTTCGTCAGGCAATTTTGCACCCTGTCGGGCAAATTCTGGCGCCACACCTGCTTGGGACGACAAATTTTTCCATACTCGTATCACAAGCATGGAACACGCAGAATCTCAGAGACAAATTTGTATCCGAATGTGATTTCCTTTAAGCTACAATCCTGGAAAAAAATTATTGGGACACTTCTGGACTTGTCACATATTTTCAGCGTTTCTTCCCCTTCACCCCTTATTCAATGTTGAGAAAACGAAGGCCCACTTTTTCTTCAGCGCGCAACTTTCATTCACCTTCAAAACCAACGTTGAATTGAGGAGCGGGGATTTGTCCCAAATAATTTTGTCCAGGATTGTAGAGCGTTTGTTATGCTAAATTTTCTCCATGCTCGCGCCTCACCTGGGGAAGATTCATATTAAATAAAGTAACAAGTTTGTGTTTTTTGACGTAAATCTCAAGTCCCCAACTGTAATGAGGCCAAGGTCGACACTGGTCCTGCATGTATAGCATAGACAGTGAAGGTACAAAAATTTTGAGTCATTCTATCTACACCACCGAGGATCATGGCACTTTAAATTTACCATATGTGGTAAATTTAAAGTGCCATAAATGGCCAACCTGTCAGCTTTAATGCGAGGGGTAGCTTGTACCTATCAAACACTTCTACAAGTCTTTGAGAGCCACTTCACTTTTGTGACTTAGTGTGTAAGTCAAGGGAAGAATTCTGTGGGGCTTATAACCCAAAAGTTCCACCAGTTTTTGAATCATAATGTCTGCATGGAACCATAGAGTAATGATCCCTAAGGTTTCTCAAAAAGTTACAAGAGAACATTCTGGATTAATTCCTCCCAACTACTTATTATGCCCCCTCCATTTTTAAGAACTGAAGCCCACAAGGTGCTTTTATAAAACCAACTTGCTCCCCCACCTCCTTCCAACCTCCCCTACCATTTCTCTACCCAAACAAGAACAAAAATTGCTACCAAGTAAGTTGCCCCCATCCCCTTACCAATTGCCCCTGCCATTTCCCCACCCAAACAAAAACAAAGTAGTTAAGGCAGCTATTTTAAAATACAGTAAGCATTCCTAGCGATGGATTGTCACTGAAAATGCTCTTGGGACCCAACCCTTCTCCCCTGCTGGTGAAAAGAAAGGTGTACCCGACATCATGCAATGATGTAAGATCGGGTACAGGTAAAAGACTGAGTAACTTGCTGAAGGAGGTCCACACACTTTTGAAAATTAGGGCCAGTGGTCATTTTTCTCATTGCAATGCTTTATCTTGCACCTTACTTTTCTTACAAATTACTCAATTTTATGTTTATCTTGACAGACAAATACAAAAAGATAATCATTGAAATATCAGTATTTATTTTCATGTTATTTTTTTTTTTTTTTGAAAAGATACAATATTGGAGGGAAGTCCAAAATAGCTTTTAACTGTAGTACACATTTTCTTTTCTGATCCCAATTGCTTTGTAATCAATTTGTAACCTGGCAACCTTTGTGATTGCCTACAGCAGAGATTGAAATGACCAGAAGAACATAAGGCTATAACTATGAGGCTTTTTAAACTCTACTAACAGTCATTTTTTTTACTCCAACTGAATTTGAGAAATCATACTTGTTAAGCAACCAACATTGATAAGGGGGAGAAGGGGGTGGGGGAGAAGGGGGTGGGGGAGAAGGGGCAGTGGTGCCTCCTGAATGAAACAATTTGATGATTTTGTTTCCTTAGCTTTGGCATGAGTAACAGGTCACTCTACCTAAAAATGTTGGCTAGTTTCCCCTCATGCCCCACCCTCCCTCATCGTACCCAAAAAGTAAAGAAGCTGAGGCAGCTATTTGAACTTTTCTTTTTTTTTCTTTTCTTTGTTCCATTGGGAAGTAGGAAAGGGGGGGGGGGGGAGGGGATCAGGCAGACAAGGTAAGTTATATGCAATCACTAAACTTCTAGCAGTAATTATGTGTGTCTCATATCAGGTCCTGGGGTTTGACTGACAACTGGGGTGGCCTCCATTCCCCAGTCAATCTTATGGTTACAGAGCTCCATCAATTACAATATTTATAATTACAATATTATAATATTTACTCAAGTAGTTTGTAGAACAGTGTGTCTTTTCCCTTATTGTAAATTAGCAATTTTATATCAAAACTATGAATATCTTCAAAATTAAATGATATGCAGCTCCACTAAGAAAAATGTACATATTTTACAAAGACAAAAAATACATTGAGCAAATTGAAAAAAAAATCTTTTTCTTTTTAAGGAAACCTCATATGGTGGGAATATAGGTGAAGGCAGGCACCTACATGGAACACAATGGATAAGAGACCATTTAAAGAGTGGTGCTATTACACTAAAAAATATCTTACAGTTATCCCAATCTGAAACCTCAAAACATTTAATAGTATTCCTACTCTTCTCCAGCTTTTTAAAATCGCTCTACAAAATTGTTCCATGTAAACACACTACTGAAATGAGGTCCCAATACAAAAGGCGGTTCTTAAACCAACTATACAAGAAAAGTTTATATATTGGTAAATAACCGAAAACTTTCCAGATCTCAGCCACAACCATGGAAGGGCTGGAGTAACATGCTTCTAGTCAGGAGAAACATCACCATTACTTTGTAGTCTCCAGGGGCAGTCAAAAGAAAAATAGTTTACAATGCAAGACTTAGTAGATAAAAGCAATGGTCATGATTGGAAAAATATGCAAGTGCATCCTATCACAGTTACGAAAAATTTGCACTGGCAATTTTCATATTGCTAGGACCAAAAGGGAAAAAAAACCATTGGTACAAAGCGGGGCAAGTATTACCCTATCATATTTACCCCTTGTCAGTTCTCTCTCTCTGCATCACACATTATCCTGCCAATAGTCTTTCCTCTTAAAGTAAAAGTTTAATTTTGACATTTTAGAAGGTTATCTCATCTAACCATTCTACTGTGGAATTTTGCATTCCAATTCAGTTTGTAGTTTTTTGACATGTAAACAGATGAAATTATCACATTTTTAACACTTAATGAACTTCAAGAAAACACATATGACATCATATCCTCAAGTTAATCAACACTGTTTTGTTTTCCTTCATGCATGGTAACCTATTAACTCCATAATCTCAGGCTTTCACAATGTGAACTTATGAGAGGCATGGAAAGTTTGCCAATTTTAAATTCCCCATCAAGCACTTATATTCCACTCTATTTTAAGATGAGAGCAACAGATTTAAAAGAAAAGAAAAAGCATTTCTCATCAATGTGAGAAAATGACATCATCCTTACTTGCTTTAAGTTCACTTTAGGGTACAAATATAGTAACTGAATCTGCTAATGTCTTGAGATCTACAAACAAGAATCAAAATGAAAAATTCAGCATTGTGCATAGATTTCGTTCCCCTTTCTATTATAAAGAGTAAAGTTTTGCTTAACTATTCCTTTGAACTTTTTACCTGGCTGGAAATCCTCTACAAAAGTTACTCTTCAGTAATTGGTATATTCAAATATTATTATATTACCAATTGGTAATTGGCCATTCTCAAAGGAGACATTAATCCAACCTGGCACCCACTTTCAAATACTGTCCAACCTCAATAAGACAAAAACCCAACTTCCATCTGACAGCAGAATATTTACTGCAACTTGAACACTGTTGAGATGACAAACTTCCAGACAATTACAGGACTAGAACGGCTGTTTTCAATACCCAAGAAATGAGTTCTCTTGATCTTATGTCCATACTAACACCATACTGACCGCCAAAGCCTACTCCCTGTAGACCTAAGCACATACTGCTTGCATGTGTTCAGTGATTCCTACATAGAACGTTTCATCTATCCATACATGCAGTTACAAACATACACTCCCAGCACAAACATAGCAACATAATATATAAAATTACAATCAACATGAGGTTTTCAGTTTTCCAACAAAGTGTCCTTATTTTCCACATCAATCACCCATAGTTACAGACTTTCAAGATCATAAAAAAATCAAGACTTTACCAACTAATTTGTCCAATTTTTTATCCTTTGGTGCTGGGACCCTGAACAACATCCAACCTTAAACATACCACTAATATTTCAAAATTTCTATAAATATGCTTTGCAAAACAAAATAATTAAATATAGGAAAAGTTTAAAAACCTTATTTATACTCCATTCTCTGAGATGAATATTTGTAGTGCTTAGAATTAAGTAACATGTGAAGCCTTAAACAAGACTTCTATGAACTGACACATATAAATGACAAATATTAATTACAAACAATAACTGAAAGTAATAGAATTTCCAGCCTCTCTGTTTACTGCTTGGCACCTTCCTGACTCTTCACACGTGACTCTTCTGTTGTGGTCTACAAGTGATGGCGTCTTCAATAGGAGTTGAGATTATACATCATTTTTACAGACATCAAATTTCGGCAGAACAGAGGGAATTATAATTACAGCAAATGCTACCTCCCTGAAACAAAGACAAAAAATTTACATTATTTAAAAATGAAAACAAAAAGGAAAACTTAGCTTGCTTCTATCAGTGATTATGGGAGTGCAAAAGTATTTACTTCAGTAAACGTTTGTGCCTAGCAAACATAACAGTAGAATATCACTTGAACTAATTTGGGTGAAGTGATGAACTAATTTTAAAAGGGTTCCCTCTAGTCCATGTAGTGAATATGTTATTCCCAAGTGTAAATCAAAATGGCAAATGGCCGCACTACTGTTAACTAACTCTGTTGACACTAGGGCATGTGTCTGTGGTTTAGAAACTTACCCAAGTGAAGTGGTGGGATCATAGAAATAAAAGTAAGGGAGAAAGCTGACACAATGCATCCCTGCATGTTTAACTGGTGAAGCCACAAAAATTGTGAGGGCGCTTTCATTGTACAGCAAAAGACTGGTTGATTGGTGTGTCTCTGTACGTACAGTGTGCATTCTGCTGCAGAAGTTATAGCTTATTTTATCCATTTTTCGAAAGATTAGGAGTAATTTTCACAACAGGAATAAAATTATGGTGACTAAAGTATTTTGTTAAATTTTACTCCTAACTTGAAAACTTGTAGTGCCTTTGCCAATACTTGGGGCAAAAGCAATGAGATGATATTTGTATTACGCGCCGGTGCTCTGTTGCCGTACAGCCTAGCCAAATCAATGGCTTCAGTCCAGATCGGCAGACGTCATCCTCCCTTACTTTAATTTCTATGGGTGGGATATAAAACCTACTTTCTAGTGTCATGTGAGCTGTATCTGGTGCCAATTGTAGAAAAACTTCAAAGACCCCTTTTTAAAAAGTGTTTTCTCTGAAAATTTAGTGCATCAAATCAGAAAGCCGTGAACGCAAAAGTTTTGTCAGAGAGGCTCGGCAGAAACACTGGTTGTAAGTGTCACTGCCAAAACATATCACTCACCTGACAAACACATTCAGTGCAAAAGTCTTCCTCCAGTAACCACCTTTCGTTGTTAGCATAGGAGACACCCTTTGACACACACTTGGTATTTCCAGCTAGGTTCTGTGGTGATGAGATTACCTCAGTGCATTGTCTATGAAGCTGACAATGAGGGCAGCATTCACCGATAGGGGTATATGTGTCCGGGCAGTTGGGTGCTGGACATTCTAATGGGGAACAACTCACAACACCATCCTGGAGAGACCAAAAAGATATTACTTGCAGATAACTGTGTGCAACTAAGTGTGCGCCATTTTTCTTTACAAGTTTAAACCAGTAACCCCAGCAGTATTTGGAACATTAGCTTAAATGCAGAAAACACATGTACTTATCTAACGAAGCATGGCATAAGAAGTGGCCTCATCCTAATGTTGAAACACCACCCTAAATACAGAGTAAAAAAGTGGCCTGGCCCAAAACTAAGGAAAAAATATTTTTTTGGGGGGTGGGTGAGCATGATAAGTAAAGATATTTAATGACAGTAGCAACTTTTCTAACAGGGCTGAAATTTTTCAAGGGAGATACTGTCTCTTTGGCTAATGGTGCGAGTGTACCCTATTGACTACGTGTGGGCCTTTTGGTGGAATAAACATTAACCTTAACCCTATTTTGAAAAGTCACCTTAAATGCAGAATACACAGCATACCACTACAACAAAATAAGAGCTAGAACCTTATAGGGGCATGCACAGTTTGCCCAACCATGTTTGAAATATGATTTTAATCATTCCATCTCCCCTGATATCACTTACAAGTATTGAAGGAATCAATAAAAAGAAAAACTAAATCACTGTTCACCTACCATACACTGACATGATTGGCAGTCTATCGTCCAAGTCTCCCGATTCTGGTAGACAACACCTGATGACTGATGCATACACATGTCTGAAACCTCACACTGAGGGCAGCAGGCAAGATCCACATTTGTTGCTGAGCAATCACAAGCCTTTGGAGCACAAGAGGTGACACCAGACTAAAAGAGACCAAACAAGAGCATGAAAACTAATGACTGCACTCATCGCTTTTTCACAATTTGGTGCTTATAATTTTGTGACAATTTGCTTGTAGTGTAACTTACAAGGCAAATGCAATTTGAATTTGGTGTACCCAACTACCCTGATGTATATAAGGCTATTTCTAATCATGTGGCAATATTTTTGCAACTAAATGTGCAAACTAAATGCAAAATACCTCTTTTGCTTACGTACAATATGCAAATATTATTTTCTTAGACATTATGAAAAATACATGAGGGGAAATAAGAGGAAGTTTATAAAATTACATTTCAGTAGAAGGTTGTGGTGCCTGCTAGTTCCTTTAAAATCGATATTGATACTAAGGCATGGCAAAACAGGCCAACAAAGAATAAATAATTCAAAAAAATATGAAGTTTTCACTAAAATGATGACAGTTTTGAAAGATGTGCAACATTTCTGACAATACACCTGTTTGGACTTTAAGATTACTACAGATCGATACATATCAAATACTGCAGCCCACCATCATGAGGGCTAACAATAACACTAGGCACCAGAGGCCATGACAGTCTGGCTTGTTCACTTTAAGTACCCTTCAAGTAGTAAAATCCCTTAAAGGCCCTACCATCTGGACCCAGACAGTAGAAACTCTCTTGCTAAGTTTACATCTACCCCCTACTCTAATTTTAACCAAAAACCACCCGTCTCATACACCTCCTAGACCTAGCTACGATAACTTAACCTGAGTTTAAATTGCTCAATGCCATATCCACAAATAGTGTATGATCAATTGAGAACACAACTGACTGCACAAATTATCAGCAACCAACCAGAGTGAAGCTGTTGTTTCAATTAATGTCAATCAAAGTGCAGTCACCAATTTTCTTTTGAGATACGATCATATTCCTACATATGTATGGGTGAAAGTGTTGGGCCTTCAAAGGCAATAATGCACACATGCCTCCTTTAAATTTGTTCTCCAGTGGGTTTCAAGGGATGGTCTTGAATCTAACCTTGCTTTGCCCTTATGCCTTGACAAATTTATTGCCATCCACAAGCCATATATGCCTTTTACCTTAAGCAGCTAAGCAGCAGTTGGGAGTCCCGTTTAATTTGTCACCTGCTATGTCTACCACCTTTTGCTTTAATAGGTAGGTCCTCACGGAATCCACAACCTCATCAGGCCCCCTTACACCATCCCCCATCCCTACCCCACCCCTGTGCACCACTGCTACTAGTAGGCCATTGGTAAACACTTTCATGTGATGGCAAAGTTCTTTCAATCCAAAAGACATTTAACCCTCTCCTTTTCCATTCCTGAGTCCTGTTTAAAAAGCCCATCAGTATTTCAACCAGCTGTTGCTTAAATGGGTGGCATTTCAAGGGAATCTTTAGCTTCTCCCATCCCCTTTCCCAACTCTTTCCTAATGAAAAACACTGTCATACCTCGCAGGTGCATACGTTGCACTGTTCATCCCATTCTGCACCGTGTTTCTTAGACTTCTTCTTAGTAATCCAGCAGTGGGGATCACAGTTGCCACCTGGCGAGCAACGACACTCATATGACCCGTCCAGGTTATTGCATAACCTACTCTTGTGACAAGTGTGGCCTTCAGCACATTCATCAATATCTGATAAAGAAAAAAAGTTCATTCATGTGTTCATCTCCTTTTAAGATTGTGGACAAGTTCCAGCCTTCATACATATAACATACCTAACTTTGTTTTAGTGCTGAAGCTAACAAATAAAACATTCATCCTGTAACCTTCTTATAAAATTTCACTTAAACTAACAAATTGCCAGTCAACACAAAAATAAGTAAAGAAAAGTAATTTTTAGCTCAAACTAGTCTATAGTTGTTTGAGCTATTTCTAATCTGCCTCAACAACACTCAATCCATCTCTTTTCAATGTCTGTCCACAATTGTTCAATATGCTCTTAATCATTCATTTTAGGACTGATTTCAATGAAACTTGGATACAATGGTCAATGGGTGCAAGGCAACTTCTGACCAATAGGAAGAGGAGGTCAAAGGTCATTTAGGGGTCAATACAGGCTATTATGTGAAAGTCTCAAAAATTTATCTCCTATCTCACCAAGCATGCTATGTTCTTGAAAAGTGGTCGTAATGTTTCTCAAGTATTGCTCCTTTCAGGGCATACACAGATTTTGGAAACAAGGTCATTTAAGGTCATAAGTGGTCAGAAGGGGGAATCTTTGATTTGGAATTTCTTGTATCTGTGAGTTGGATGGAATCTACACTTGGTGTGTGTAATCACCATTTGGTGCCAAATAATGTGACGATCATTTGGAGGTCATCAAGGATCACTGGAGGTCAAATATGCAATTCTTGTTTGACCTATGTGAAAGATGTAGTCAACATTAAGTGCCAGAAGTTTTGCAGGTCAGTTTGAGGTCATCAGGGATCATTTGACATCAAATTTGCAAAGACTGTTGGATGAACATGAAAGTTAGTGTTTGTATTAAACATTTTGTGCAAAACCTTTAAAATTTCAAAACTTTCAAAGATCACATAGAGTCCATCAGCAAGACGAACCTTAGTGCCCTTGTTCAGAATTACTTTTCTGTAAGTATCAAGCAAGCTGACTTTAAGTAAGGCCTCAAAATTGAGCCCGTCTATTACTGGGTTCCAGTTTTCTTGGGGTTCATGGAATAATACATACCAAAATGGCACTAAATATATTACCTTCATAAACAAATGTTAGCCTGGACTGAAATTCGACTGATTTGAGTTTCTACACCATTGGTGCACTAGGATTACAATCTGTGTTTTGTAATGACCACTGTTTAGTGCAACCCCTTCTATACTCAGCCTACTTTGATAACATACCATTATTGCCAACACTTTTTGGCTACCTACTGACTGTACACTGTGTGTATTGCATGTTACCCCTTTCTACATAACTTAAGCAATTATTAAGTAATGAATGTTTTATTCAGCACTTCATCTGTCCTGATACCAAACAGTGGACACAGTAACCCTTGGTAGTCTAGCAGTCAACTGGGGCCCAAGCTCACAGGGCCTAGGGGCAAACATGCAAAAGAGAAATTCAGGGGCTAAATATTACAAGTGTGATACCAAATTTTAATGCAATAGTAAAAATGGCACCTTAAGAGCAGTGACACCCATTGACATAATGACAGTGACATTGAAACATTTAAACTTTCTTTGTTCTGTCTATCTACTTGATGTAAATTTTAAGGATTCTTCAGTTCTGTGCTACAGTGGGGCCCTGCATGGTCCATAAAATGAGTATTATATTCCTTCACAACATTTCAAAACACCATTCAGGACACTTCAAGACCCTCTGACCTTAAGCATGATGTCAGATTCCCTTTATACTGAAACCATTAACCTTTTTTGACCATGATTTAGTGAAATTCCAGGTAACCAGCAATTACCCAAAAGAGTGTCATTTTGTCATTCCTCATTTCTGAAATGATTCTGAGACCTTCTAAAAATTCTTCACGAAACAGTGGGTAAGGACCCATAGGTTCACACCAACTGTCCCCTTAACACAATTCCAATGGACTTTCACCTAATACCATAAAATAATGAATATTCATAAAGACTCAGTTAGAAATCAAATGCCATTTACACACCTTGGCAGCTTTCCCCATTATCGGTTATTGGACCTGTTCTGCTGTACCCAGGGTTACATTCACAGTGATGACTTCCGACAAGATTAACACAGTGAGAGTTACCAGTGCAATCATCAATTCCTCGTTCACATTCATCCACATCTGTGAAAGCAATTCACAAGTTGAAAAATGTGTTTTGAAAGAAACAGGAAAGACTGAATTATGTATTAGAGCTTAGACTACAACAACTAGTGACATATATGCTGGGAGGGTAGGGGAAAGACAACTAACTACGCTCCTCCCCCTCCCAACCCCCCCCCCACCCCACCTGAGATTTTTTTGGATACAATGGGGACACTGGTAGTACAAGTACTTGGTTAGCTTAACTTGCCTTGTTATGAAGTTCACCATACTCTTCCTCAATAATAAGTAAAAATCCTGGCAAGTTCATGTGCATTAAAAAGTTTGATGCAACTTTGCTTCTATGCAGCTGTCTGACTAGCATGGAAGAATTTAATGTAAATTTTAATTGGTCAATAATGTCACTGGACAGTACATCTAATATGAAAAGAACACCTCCAGCAATCTTACAGCAGACAAAACTTACCATTCTGACACTGCCTTCCTTTGTAACCTCTTGGACAAAGACATTCTCCTGACAGCTGACACTGACCTCCATTTTGACAAGGTGGACTGCATTCAGCTGAAATTCAAGTTAGTACACAAATGTTATAAGACCTATAGCAACTCTGCAAGATGACATGACATGAACAATAAGGTTTCCTCATATCTTCCCCCTCCCTGAAGTCTCACCTTCCCCCATACCAAGTCTCCCCCTCCATCTTCCTCACTACCTCCCCCTCCACCACCCCCATTACCTCCCCCACCATCCATTACCCCCTCCTCCAAAATTACCTTAATACACACTAAGTTGTTCTCTGTGTTGTAGATAGGCAAGATAATGTACCCAGTCTAAGGTCTTGCATTAAAGCCATACCTTTTCTACAATCTGGACAATGGAGACAAAATCATGAACATTAGGAAGTATGAAATTTACCATACCGTGAAAATGACAATCACATCTCACAGCAACTGTTTTCAAAATGTCATACTGAAATAGAACTACAATTTCAACCCACCACATGAGATATTCGATATTTTACCCTACTAACTAACATGCTAGATCCCATTTACAAACATTTCAACAATGATCACCAGTGACTGTAATGTATCATTAGTTACCACTGTTGCAGATCCTTGAACATTATTTGGAACACAGAAAAGGGTAAAACAGTTCACTTAGGAAAAACAAATATTGTTAAATTTCAATATTTAAAAACTCCCAAAAGACCTGTGAAACACAAAATTAAAAACACAAAATTTTGCATTTTACAAAAGGAGAAAATTAAGACTACATCCTTACCTAGAAATGGTATATGCAAGGGTAACATACCAATACTGGCAGACAGCTTACATTTTACACTCAATTTTGCAATTTTGTTTAGATGAGCTTGAAGTTTTATTGTACATTTTTGCGACATAACAACCATACTATTGTAGTACTCTTGTTTAAGCATTCCAAAATTTTACCCAAACCTAAAAAATTAAATAAGCCAGAAAAAAAGGAACAGTTCAAGCCTCAGTTTTTGGATTACAATTCCAATGCTGTATCTATCAACTGAGTTATGCTGCCTTGACAAGAGGCCATTTCAACTTGGATTCAATAAACATTACAATCAAGCAAAAAAGAGGGGTTGGGGTGGGGGGAGGATTTGGGCCAAGCAGACAAACCAAACGGGGTCATGGCCTACCCTGGCTTCCACCAACCACCAATTTTTATCACCACTGCATAACCACCCTTTCCATTCAACGTTGCCTTCAGCAGACGACGAAGAAGGAAATGACAGGACAAGAATTTAAATAGATGGAACTATTACAAATCTGAAACATTCTTTACAATGAATTCAAACACTTACGTATACAGGTTTCTCCATTGCCTGTGAAGCCTTCGTTACATATACAGTGGTAACCTTCCACTGAGTCCACACAGGTTGCATCTGAGGAACAGTTGTGACCTCCTTGTGAGCATTCATCGATTACTGTCACAATGTCAGAAGAGAAAATTTACAAGGTGATGGGGAGAAAACCATTAAATATTATTTCTTTTAATACAACGAGAGTACATTTGAAAGACAGCATTTTCTCCGAGATGAGAAAGATTACCTACATGCTGAAACTAAAACATTATGGTACAAATGAAAAGCTTGTTTCAAGGTTCATTAGAACTTATTCCAAAATATTATGGATTTCATACTCTCCCTCCCAACCAACTGGCAATTGTAAATGCATATACAATGGTCACTTTTGGATAAAATAGTTGTGAAGTCCTCATCTAGTTGATCTGAAAGGACATCACCCCTTCCGTGTGACTGATGGCTGTACCTATCCAAGACAGAAAATACTTGCAGACAGCATGGAAGGTATAACTGCTACAAATACCCAGAGACCATACTGCATGCATTGTCAATGAAACCAAGGTCAATGTGAACAGAATTAAGTGGACAACTGCAGAGGAAAAGAGCAAAGCTAGTTTTATAAGAGTTTTAACAGCTTATAAATATACCATGTTCAAAAAAAGATGAGGCAAAATTTGCCTTTGCTAAAATCAGCCATAGCTACCACAGTTTTTAGGGGAAAACTGCTGTTCCCAAGTAAGGTACCCAACCACTGGTTCATTACTTCAATTAGCTGCTCCAATGGGCAGCAGCTTTGTTAAAAGCTTTGATGATCAATCTGGTACAACAGTAGCCCAGCACTGGGGGGTTTACATTACAACTAACAACAAATTCTGCCCTGAAATTAGTACTGGTAAAAAGAGATCAAATTACTTATGGTCATTGAAGGTTACATCACCTTTCAGTTTAATCTGAGATAAACTGCCATCAAATTTCAACCTTTAGGGCTATTGACAAATGCTAAAATAAGCACCTAATTGGTATTGATAACAACTCTTGACAAGTTTTGGCATAGGAAGATTTTCTGCAAAAAAAAGCATCATTTGGTAAAGCTTCATGTTTGACTGTGTTTGACATGTTTGACTGTATTGCCTTGGAAAAGACACAAGGACTAACATGGCCTTCCAAAGTAGGACATTTTGGGAGGCCATGAAGGGCATGGCTGCTGTTGCCTTCACCTAATTCCTGCCCTGATAACCAGTGAAGTTTCAGCAAAATTTTATTTAAATGGTCACTCACAAAACTTTGGGCAAAATCCCCACATGGTTTTATAAGCATTGCAAAAGAAACAACCTGACAACTAACGTTTTGAGAAATGTCTTAAGCAGATGCCTGTTCTATCATATCTGCCTGCTCCACTAGATATGTTCATCCATTAAAGGGAAAATGCAGGCACCCCTATTTCCACTAAACATACTCCCCTGTCACAATTCATACAAGGCTTTTCTAATCATGTGAAAATATTCTCCTCCTGAATTTAACATGTAATGTTTATGTTTTCAACATCTCTAAAGATTTGTGTTACGGAAAAGAGAGATCTGAAGATTTAACTGATGTTCAAGGTTGGGATGACTGGTTATGAATGTCAAAGCTGGTCAACTTCTACATATTTGGTGCTTAATTTCACACCACACAGTCACGTCTTAAGCCCCAAAGTAACAGGCAATCTAACTTAAACCAACTTACAGACACACTGGACATCACTTAATCTCTGATGACCTGGCAAACAGTCACAGTGATATGACCCTAGAATGTTGACACACACAGTACCACTCTGACAATGCATATCAGAAGATGAAGTTGGTGAGCACTCGTCAATATCCACACAAGTCAACCCTTCCTCCATGTATCCACCTGGACAGACGCACTCGTGAAATGTGGAATGAGACAAACAGATCTTCGGTGCTTCACAGAGATTTTCAGAGCTGCAAAAGTTGTGACCTGTATGAAAAAAACAAAGAGGGTTGAAATGTTAAGAAAATGAAATTTTTGGAAGAATCAAGCATCATAAAATTGAAGTTTAAAAGAAGATACTTATAAACATTACCATTTTTAATTCATTAACCAAAGGAATATCACAGATTCACACTACAAATTTCTTTAGGACATGAAACCAAATTTAAGGGAATACCATCGTGATACTCTTCTCTAATGCCACTACTAATTTAAAATCATTGGTAAACAATGTTAAAGTCCCTCTACTACCATACCATACCGTCCCCTGTGGGCTGGGGGTTGTAGAATATGCCCACGGTATTTCCCGCCTGTCGTAAGAGGCGACTAAAGGGAAGGACTTGCACCGTATTTAACCTTTGTTTGACACTATATGGCACATTTGTGTTGGTGTGTCTTAAATTTCATCTAACTAACTAACTAATTACTACCATACCCCTTTACCCCTTAAGGGCACAGCGATTTTCAATCCGAAATCCGATCTGAATTTTTTTAAATTGGACCAGTAGTTTTTTATTCAGACTTTGTTCTCACTGTGTTATCTCTACAATGATAACTGATCCTAGTTTGTCTCACAATACACCGTTCTGCTACCATTATATAATTTATACCGCTCAACAGAGCGGTATTCGTTCGAAAATCAGTCCGATTTTTGCACACGTATCCGATAAACGCTGTCTACCGATGTGACGTCACAAAATAATTAGTTTACATTTCATTTTCATACTCCTCTAATGCAAATCATATATTTACACATGTTGGAAAATTTTTGGCTCTTTCCAACCAGGGACGGAGAAGATTTTAACTAAAACTCACAAAGACCATTATCCTATCCGAATCGCTCTAGTGTGACCTGAACTTTATGGTGCTCTAAAAGTAACACCAAACCAAATTACCATTTGGAAAACCAGGAAGTCATCATCTCATGTTGCATAGGATGAATGGGAAGACAACATTTCTTTAAGGTCAGAGAGAAGAAAATTAAAATTTTGTTCTTCTAGGGGGTACACAAAATAACTCTTGGAATAACAAAAGTGTCCATTCTAAAGATAGCCAAGTGGTTTTTGTCCCAAATTCTGTCTATGAAGTGGCATAGAGCACCAAAACTTAGGCTTTGTTAGATTTGGATTACCCTGTTGTGTTGACAGCATGCATCACACTCATCTTCCCTATCTCTAAACCCACTCTCACCCTCCACCCCCACCCCTCACCCTCCACCCCTACCCCATGCTGTGAAACACTTTTCCGAAAGCTATCCGATGTCTACATAAAACTGGGGAGTATCATGGAAGAGTGGACAGTTCTATTTAATGCAATGTCAACATGACCACTGACAGACAAATAAGAAGTAAGCCTGCAGGTTGAGAAGCTTGTGCTATTGGATACAAACCCTGTGTGAAAAAGCATATGAGCCTGTCCACCAATCATCACCAAACAGTATATAACACTAACCCACCAGCCCTTTTGATACAGGGTTTGAAAATATTTCTGTCACAGTGTCACAGCAACCAAATCTTCGACACAAGGCAATCACAACCTTAACATCTCTGCCACACCCCTTCCTTCTAATACCATTAAAGGTCCTTACTGCAGTGAGTGTACCTTCAGTCGGTCGGTACCTTGAGTCGGTCAACGCACACAAAATGTAACACAGGCATGCTGTAGCCTTCAAATAAACATATGACAGTAGAGAAACTCCAGCACGACATGACAATAACTCAAACTCTGTCAAAAATAAGCATTTACTCCCATTTTTAGAAGAAATTTACCCAGCCTAGCCTACATGTAGTGTTACCTAAAGGTAGCTTGAGACCTTCTTTGAATGGCCTAAAAAATTATTTTAAACATTATTCTCCAAATCACTGCAAATGGTCTCCTTCCATCATTTTATGATTTGTGTTTGTAATGGTGATATCAATATTGGAATATATTTTGATAACACTCTTATGGGCTTTCATAATGTTTGGGTGACCAACTCAAGGTACCGTTATTGAACCTTATGCATCTGAAACTTGTGGTGTAAATTTCTCTGTCTCTTGAAAGTTTGCCAACGAAATTCACTCTAACTTTCAGGATTAAGAGAAAACACGTTCATGAGAATAATGGATAAGTTTAAATTACATGTGACTACTTTATGTGTATGTTTTTAGTGAAAATTCTCTTAATTGACCGACTCATGGTACCACCATCATACTACATACCATTACAAAATTCTCTTAATTGACTGACTCATGGTACCACCATCATACTACATACCATTACAAAATTCCCTTAATTGACTGACTCATGGTACCACCATCATAGTACATACCATTACAAAATTCCCTTAACTGACTGACTCATGGTACCACCATCATAGTACATACCATTACAAAATTCCCTTAACTGACTGACTCATGGTACCACCATCATAGTACATACCATTACAAAATTCCCTTAATTGACTGACCCATGGTACCACCATCATACTACATACCATTACAAAATTCCCTTAATTGACTGACTCATGGTACCACCATCATAGTACATACCATTACAAAATTCCCTTAATTGACTGACCCATGGTACCACCATCATAGTACATACCATTACAAAATTCCCTTAATTGACTGACTCATGGTACCACCATCGTACTACATACCATTACAAAATTCCCTTAATTGACTGACTCATGGTACCACCATCGTACTACATACCATTACAAAATTCCCTTAATTGACTGACTCATGGTACCACCATCGTACTACATACCATTACAAAATTCCCTTAATTGACTGACTCATGGTACCACCATCATACTACATACCATTACAAAATTCCCCTAACTGACTGACTCATGGTACCACCATCATACTACATACCATTACAAAATTCCCTTAATTGACTGACTCATGGTACCACCATCATACTACATACCATTATAAAATTCCCTTAATTGACTGACTCATGGTACCACCATCATACTACATACCATTACAAAATTCCCTTAATTGACTGACCCATGGTACCACCATCATACTACATACCATTACAAAATTCCCTTAATTGACTGACTCATGGTACCACCATCATACTACATACCATTACAAAATTCCCCTAATTGACTGACTCATGGTACCACCATCATACTACATACCATTACAAAATTCCCTTAATTGACTGACTCATGGTACCACCATCATACTACATACCATTACAAAATTCCCTTAATTGACTGACTCATGGTACCACCATCATACTACATACCATTACAAAATTCCCTTAATTGACTGACCCATGGTACCACCATCATACTACATACCATTACAAAATTCCCTTAATTGACTGACCCATGGTACCACCGTCATACTACATACCATTACAAAATTCCCTTAATTGACTGACCCATGGTACCACCGTCATACTACATACCATTACAAAATTCCCCTAATTGACTGACTCATGGTACCACCGTCATACTACATACCATTACAAAATTCACAGCAGCTTCCTGGTATACTGAATCTTTGAGAGGATGGGCAGCTAGGGGTGGCACAAATAGAAGACACTCTGTCCTGGCTCACCAAACTTTTAGTTCCATCCTGATAAAAATGAAAAGATGAAAAGGAGGGTAAGCAGGGGCGGGATTCACTGACATTTGTGTAAGTTCTTGCATAAGCCAAAATACAAACTGCGTAAGAACTTTCTTAAGTGGTATTCACGAAAACAACTTACGCAGTTCTTAAAGATACGCTGCGCAACTGCAATCCATCCACATGAGCCAATCATATGTGCAGTTGAATCTTACTTTGTTACATTTTGAGCCAATCTTATTGACTGTTATTGTTAAAATGATGTGCACCATCTTCTGTGGTACACGGGAGGTCTTACGCTGTATACAACTATGCACAACGCGTGCTTCTGTATGTATTACTATTTTGTAATTACAACAACTCTGAAGCTTGCGTAAACTTACGCAAAATATTTACAAATTTTTCTCTTCGTGAATACCGACTAAGAAAGATACGCTTCGTAAGTCTGACTTATGCAAGTTTTTGTGCGTAAGTATTCTTTGTGAATCCGGCCCCAGAGTAGCAGACATTAACCTTCCTGTGAACTTGAGTATTTAGTATTTAACAATTTTATGCAAGATAGTGTACACCATGGGGCCAAAGTCCCCCCTCCCCCCCCCCCACCTCTTCATGACTGGGATTCTACATGCTCTCTTGCACAATTTGGGCTTCATTCAAAGCATTTTTCACATAAGTGAGTCAATTTTTACTTTTTGCCAATGTTTAATATTTTGGCAACATACGATGCTTTTTTTCTAAGTGGCACTCCTGTGTTCACATAGATTATAGTGTATAGTCTCCTATCCCTGAGGTGCCTTAAAGGGAATGAGCAACTTTCCCCTACCTTATTTGAAATATCAGCATTAATCCTAATCAAATCTCATCTTCTTTACTTAACAACTTTCTTCTATCACATTATACAGCCAGGAGAATTATTGCATTTTAATGATAGACTAAGGAGTACTCTTACATGCATTTAACAATACAGTTAGAAAAACACCATCACATGAGTATTAAGAGCTATAGCAGTTTAGAGCCTTACATGAATGAATGGTGGGTATGGTAGCTCACACTGGTATGTCAACATTCCCTCCTTCCTTCAATAAATTTCCATGACTTCTCCACAACTTTAAGAATTTATGAGAAATTTACTAGCTTTTTCACGGCTGGCAAAATAAGTTCAAAATTTTCAACTCTTCCCACTTTTTACTAATGGCAGGAACCTTTGCTAAATCATCATTTTGTTGAAGTAATTCAAGACAGGTCCTGTTTAAACTGTACAGGATTGCTTGATCATGCCACCTTCCTGTTCTGTACAGCCAGTTGAGAAGAGGGACATGTATGACAGACCTATTATGAAAGGCTATTATTGCTGAGAGCATGGTCATGGTCATGGTCAGGGTCATGCTGGGTTTTCATCCTCCGGCATCCAGACGTACGGGCTCTAAGAAAAAGCCCTCAGATATGAAATTTAGCAACAACTCACCTTACACTGGTATTTTGTACAATAAACACCCCTGGATTTCTGATAGAAGTAATCTCCATGGTGAAAGACAGTTCCTCCTGTACCTGAACAGTTTCCTAAGCAACAAAAAGAAACAAAAAAGTAAAAAAAAAGTGGTCTGGAGAGGTGACTGGCCCTTGTGGTTTTGATGGATGATGCAAGGAAAGGCGGCTAAGGAGATCGGTGTCATGGTGAGGAGAGTAAGCCACTGGGGGTAGGGTAGGGGTATGCTGGGTGAAAAGTTGATGACAAACAGAGGTTTGTATGAAAAACAATCACAAAAAAGCTAGGCAAAAGTGACTGCTGGACTTTTCAAAAGAATGTGTTGTTTGACAGGTGTCAGCTTTTTAGTCCCAAATGCTATGGCTCAAAGATTAAACAAAACAGATACTCCCTAGGTGGAGTTACAATACAACTAGGGAGTACTATAAAAATGTGACCAACAATTTTCAAGCTTTCAAACTTTGGTGTGAGGGGTGTGGCTACTTTCTAGGCCAGTTGACAGGCACAGAAACTACACAAGACCTTAACCAATAGGCTGTGAGCAATCACTATGATAACATTGTAATTGGGTAATATTACATAAGTCTTGTAAACTATAAGCATCTGTCACGAAAAAAAAATGTAAGGTAATCTGAACAGTAACAATGCATCATGAATATTTTTAACTTACTCAGACAAGATGGACAGCACTGCCCTGGCTCATAATATGGATTATTGCAGTAGACTGGTTCGCAATGAACAGGAGTGCAAACAGCTTGGCCACCCTGGTAACAAAAAACATGATCATTTTTAACATGATACAAAACATAACAGACTGACCACTTTCTCATTTGGAGCAATCAAATTTCCTTTAATACTGTTCCCTGATTTAAAGGATGTTTCTGACTTTTTCCTCAATAGAAAAAGAAACTAATTTTTAAGACTTTCTCTGACTTTACGGATGGCCTGAAAGACTAGCTGAGGGACTAAAGCAACTTTTAGAGTTACAGTCTGAAAGGAGGAAAGTGTCAGGAAATGTGGCAGACTCTGGGTAAGTGTATACTCATGCACACATTGAAAATGGCAGTTGCCACATTTAAAATGGCAGTTGCCACATTTAAAATGGCAGTTGCCACGTTTAAAATGGCAGATGCCAGTACTTGTGCTCATGACAATGGATTTATACCCACACACCTAGTCAGAGATTTTGAAGAATACACATTTAGTTAAAAGGAAAACCTTTTGTAGTCATACTTATGGACAGGATTGTGTACTTAAAATCCCATTCACAACACAGGACAAAATAGTAGTCCACAACATAATCTGAGAGTCAAGAAACTCTAACTGTGAACCAGTTTCAATTTGGCATTGCAAAAGTTGAAAATCAATATTTTGCCGCATTATGCCTACACCGTAATTGTTCCATGATATTAACTACAGATTTTAATAACTGCTAATCAATTTTTGACATCTTCCCTCGCCGATCGGCAAATTCTCTTAATCAATTCTCTCACGTTTTGCGCTTTGCATAACAAGAGACAATACCTAGTTTTTTATCCTCATGACAGTGTACCCACAATACAAATGTGGCAGAACATGATTAATGCACTACTGCTGTTACTCTGTAAATTGTGTACAATCATAAGAAGTTTATTTAATGCAGAGAGAGGAGAAGGCTGTAACCAAACTTTCAATTGCCACCTTTCACACAGGGTTGATAGTCCTTCTACTGGTGATAAATTTTCATAGCAGAGACACAAAGTACTCACATCGTAAGCCCAAATTTACCATGAATTATTTATTCTTCAGTTAAATTCTCTAGGGTCACAAAAATTACTTAGAATAGGGTCCACAAACTGACATTGATTGCATATGGAATGCCATCATCAAGGTACCTTCACTGAGTGAATCTTCCCCTAGGAAGCCCCAGGAATCCCCCTAACGCCCCCCCCCCCCCCAGAATGGGACTGGTAGCTTCTGTGGTTTGTAGAAGTAGCCAGCACATATCATGCTCTAGCTGTAACAATGTGCACAATCATAATTATACTCCGTACAAGCAGAGAAACAACCACCAGCAAACACTTTTTTCTGAGTTGGGACATGTTGAACAAAATTCCCAAACGGTTTGACTTTTTAAAATAAAACACGCACCTCAACTCCACTTATCCTCAATTTTTAAGACTCCCAAAAGTTACAAGTTAAAGGGAAAGAACATTTGTCCTAAAGATACCTTGCAGGAACATGACGTGCACCCTTCCGTCCATTCTTCACCAGCTGTTCTAATTTCCCCATTGTGCTCACAATCCTTCACACACTCACATGTCTCCAGGTCTGCCAGTCTGTTCAGAGCTTGAGTAAGCTGCAATGGAAAAAGGTACAATCCATATTGAGGGTATGCAAAACTTTATGTCCTCAGTAATATTTCTACCTTCAGTGAGATTGTTAAACTCCTTGCAACTGGATTACCTATTTTAATTTTTATTGTTTTTATTACTGTAAGATTTTAAATTTCTCAGAAGTTAACTACAATTCTACTTTTACAAAAATCTTTTTCAGGCCTTGAAGGGCAGCTCTTTTACAATGCTAAGTGACCATGGATGTGGGAGAAGTCAATGGCTTTTGAGTAACAATTTTATGATGTAGTTTGTCTATTTTTCATTTTCATTTATTCATGTGTTTTTTTCATTTAGCTCATGTGTTCAAATCTGCTTACATGTTTACATTAATCCGTTCATCAGTTGTTACTCACATTTGTGCATGAAGCTTGAGCAAACACACAATATTTGTGTTTAATTTTATGTACACATACAATGTATACATTTGTTGAATGAATAAATTGAAATCAAATGTCTGTTTACAGATTTATGGATTGAAAACAAGAAAGGTTTTGAATCCCTAACCTACATCAGCATTTTGTGTTAATCAGTTAAACAAATAAAAATGAAACCAAAGAATTAGATAAGGTCTGGTTGGCTCTATGGACAAGAACAGACACATGACGTAAAGCTCTTTCCAATCCTGTACACACTGGTATTTTCCAGACTGACAATTTTATCACACCAAGGAATGTGTTGCTTGTGCTTATTTGGCCTGTCAGGAATTTGTGATGTTACATGATACATTGAAAATGACAGTGTACATGTAAGGATGCTATGGGGAACTTGCATCATGGTTGTGCTACCTGTATTTGGGGAGAGATATCCAAACTAACAAGGGCTCATATCAGTATGACATCTGTATTTTGAAGAATATGATCAGTCAGTGTGTGAAAGCCCATTCACTCAGAGTAACTGTGTTGACAACAATACCTGCCCTAGAAGCCGACAATTTGTAAAAGCCAATAGGGTCAATGTACCCCTGCTGAATACGTGTGAGCTGGAAGTACCGTACACCTACATTTACACCTTCAATCGAGCCTAACATTCAAGTTCCAGGCAATTTTTACACCTAGTCCCAAAAATGTAGCACCTACTTTGTTTCAATAATACATAACTAGGCAACATAGTGCATGGTCACATTCCCCTCCCCCACACCCCCCATGCACCCCCCCCCCCCCCCAAATGAAAGTTATCAACTCTTGGTGTTATTAGTAAAGGAATATTTTTTCTTTGACTGCAGCACATAAAATTTCCTTCACTGTGCACACTGACAAAAGTTCACTAACTTTATATTTCACATGTTTGTATATACCAGTGGTATTCTGTAATACCAGGGTATTTCCAAAGTCTTGGCAATGTATTGCAAAATGTGCACTGGACTGACACAGGGTCCAAGACTGCTTTAATATAATGCTTGCCCACAGTGGCATCAACATGGCAACCAATGCAGAGTATTACTGCATATATATATTTAGTAAACAGCAAAATGGTTAAAATTACGTATAATCACCTTGTGTTCCATTGCCGTCAATTTCTTCTCCATTTGACTGACCAAGTTTGTCATTCCCATATATTCAGCACATGTTGGACAGTCTCTTGTTGCTGTGGGGCACTGGGCAACATAGGCATGGCTCCCTGCAATAATTCTGGCATCTTGAAGATATCCCTGTATGGAAGAAAAACAGACTTCTAGTTCTACATCTACATTGAATGTAAAAAGTGAATGACCTATGGGAAACAATGACAACCATTTGGCACATGAGGCAGAAGAATAGTAATCACCATGGTGACATTCCATGCATCAGACTTTGTATCACTAAGCCCCTCCCCCCTTTTAGTAATCACCATGGTGACATTCCATGCATCAGACTTTATATCACTAAGCCCCCCCCCCCCCCCCCCCCCCCTCCAGAAAAGAAAAATGGGAGGGAAGGTTGTGCTCCTAATTGGAGAAACAAGCTTCCAACACAATATGTACCATCAATTCCCTTGGAGCTTTTAAATGAGCTTGTTAACTTCTGATGTTTCCTGGACCGTTTTCTCTCCACTGTGGCCACACCCTGTTGTGCCCAGCCCATACTCTGTGCTGATCTGAACTTCACACACATGCAAGAGATCACACAACTCTATTTTTGATTGATATAAGCAAGTTGATTAAAGGACAGCAAGTCTACCTAAAGTGTTCAGCATTATCAAAACATGTAGGTCTTACATCCTTGATTCAGAGTTTTTTTAGACTCAGGTTTTCTTATCAGTGTTCCTAACCCACCACTGCTCTCTTATGAGCAGGTACTGTGTTTTTCACTGGATTTTTTTTTTTTTTTGCGGAGCATCAACAACCTTAACAGGATGATAAAAACAACAACAACAACAACAACAACAAAAAAAGGGTAGTCAAGCTTTTTCGCAAGAAGCATGCATGGTTATAACAGGCCATCGAACCATAAATTGTGTAAGTGAAATAGGCACAGGGCTCAAACTCAACGCAGGTTGGAGATCCACGGGCACCAGGTATTTAAGTGCTTCACAAACCTTGGAAAGGGGTACATTTTAAAAGTAACCTCTTAGAGTCTGGTACAAAAGTAGAGGATGAATGTTGGCACCAGTGGTTCCTCTAAAAAATTTTCCAGTGAGTCAAACTGCCCAATATATGCAAATCTGACTCATTGCTAAATGCAGAGCATGTGCACAATATGCCTAAATGACCATAAAACCCTCTTTTTTTCTATTTTTCCTCCAACATTAGTGCGTCAAATTTGGAATCAATTGGGTCAAAATCGTATCATAATGGCTTAGCGGAAACACTGGTTGGCACACATAAATTTTACATGCCACTAAAACAAGGAGGCAGCAAACACAACTTAAGAAGGCCACTAACCATCAGACGACAATACCGGCTCCTTTTACTTTCGACTACTCTGCAACGTACAACAACAGTAATGATATATAAAATCTTCCTACCTTGTACAAGGCTTTTTCAGGTCCTCTTTGCCCCAGCCATATTTCCAAATCCCTCTTGCT
Source organism: Holothuria leucospilota (assembly GCA_029531755.1). NCBI lineage: Eukaryota > Metazoa > Echinodermata > Holothuroidea > Aspidochirotida > Holothuriidae > Holothuria > Holothuria leucospilota. Next base: position 47,993,439 of record CM055972.1, on the reverse strand, counting down.
GAAGGTGAGATCTGGCTCAGGAATTCGAACAGAAATTGTCTCCTCACAATCCACATGCAAAGTGACCTCTTGACCACTAACTGAAATGGCTACTTGATGCCATTCATTGGGAGTAAGATCAACTTCAAAACTCTCAAAGCGTACTTCACCATCGTGCGTATAGTAGAACTTAATATTTCCATTTCTTGTACTCACAAAAAGATCCATATATCTGCAGAAGGTGATCCAAAACAATTGTTTTCAGCATTCTTTGCTTAAATTAAAGGGCATAAGCTGTTGCCCCAAACTTAATTTGACACAAAAACTAATGTAGCAAATCTCTTCCTATTTCTATTGCAAGTATCTTTCATAATGTTAAAGAACATAAAGGTGGCATTCTCAAGGTAAACAAAGAGGTTATTTTGCATAAATTTTTAACTTCAGATACAAATTTGTTGTCACATGATTCAATAAGCCATTCATAAATTACTATACCAGGGTATACTTAATCAATTTGGGGTAACACTGCATTTTTCCCTTTCATAACTAATATCTTCATCCTTTTTGGACACGCAAGCCTGTTTAGGTAGTTACACTTCTTTTTTCCTTAGTTTTTAAAGGAGTGTTCATTGTTGTACCAGCAGGGCTGCCCAACCTTTTTTGACCCAAGATCTACTTTTCAAGTAGCCAACCTCCCAAGATCACAAAACATACACTGTCATACAGTTTCATTTTTTTCGTACACCCCTTGCAGTCGACTTGGGATCAGTCCACGGTCTACCAGTAGACCGGGATCGACTGGTTGGGCACTCCTGCTCTACAGTAATTTTGCCCTAGGGGCTGTCATAACTGATGGCACTGATGACAAACATGCCAAGCCCTTCATACTGTACATTCCTTAATATAATTCCTAGTGCCACTCAAAAAGACATTCAGACAATATGAAAAGTTAAGCCTTGTTATACTCTCAATTTTTGAAGGTTTTTTTCATTAAAGAAAAATAATACATTTTTGGCACTGAATATGTCATCCACACCAAACCATGATTTATCGATACAGAATGCTATGTTATTCAAAATAAGGCAGCATGGTATAGCTTTCCTTTAAAAGATAAGGTTCTCACTGAAAGAACTTCAGTTATTTGTAGCTCTGGAAGAACAATTTGTTGGCCCAAACTTTCAAACATTCAAATGATGCAACACCTGTAACTGTTCTAAAGCATTATATTTTAGGAAGATGAAGCTAATGCTTGAAATTATAGGTTAGACTCACTGGCTTAGTAATGGTTATAGTTATTTTTGTTGTTTGCCATTATGGTGTTTGTAAATGCAGTATTTCTCTTTAAAGACAGACACTCATCACCAGACTTATGACTTTTACTTGGGGTAAGCAAAAGTCTCAACTGGTGACTGCTCCTTGATTGACATTAGAGTTACAAAATTCAAACGATGCAGAGTACGTAAGCTCATACTACACAGCAAGCACAGAGAGTGTTTTGATTACACATTAGGGCCTTGTATGCTCACTAGGATATTGCCTTAATTAAGCAATAAACTAGGTTGGTGTTTGCACAAGGTAAAGCTAAAAACAGTTCTGGGCAGGGCTACTGTAGAAGAGATAGTTGGGAGAAATGGAATTGTCTGGGATGAGGAGTATGGATCTTCAAGTGGAAAAGCAAATAACAGAATGAATTTATCTTAAAACCTCTAGAATGTAACTATTGCACACTGTAGGAAGGAAGCAATACCCCCAGCAAACCTGAACAGAATGGACATAAAATGATCCCAATAGTCTGAATCACAATGGTATAAAAAGCAATATCTGAACACAAAGCATTTTTCAAAAGATGATTGATCAATGTATTTCTATAAAGTCTATACAAATAAGAAAGTAGTTTGCTTGGAGATGTACTGCTACCTCAAAATCTAGAGAACCGTACCATAAAATACCGCATAGCGGCAAATTTCTGCGTGGCTAATTTTTGGCAAATCTTTCCCTTGTTCACATATTAGCGGAGTGAAGAATTCGCTATTGCAAGCAACCAACATCTTGAACAAACTAACAAAAGTACTTTTGCAGGTCTTAAATTCGCAATTAGATACTTGATCGCAAAAAGAGCGAAAACTTAACCCCCGTGAAAATTTCCTACTATACAGTAGCTGCCTACAAGGCAAAGACTGCTTTTCTTCACTCTAAATTTGTTGTTTTTTAAGTCTAAGCCTGGCTTTTCTTATATTTTCCATTCCTTTATTTGTAGAGTTTCTTCACCAACATCACTGCATTAAGCATCTCTGCATGCTGGTCATTTTGGTCATCAAGCATTCATTGTCTCATAATGGCATGAAGGTCCTTAGTGTGTGTACCTTTAAAGGAACTATGGCATCCCCCCGAATATATTTAGACACATCCCCATAGTTCTAAATCCAGTTGGTGACTGTACTTTGACTGGCATCCATTCAAACAATAACAGCACCACTCTGGTTGGTAATGATGACTTATTGGACAGTCAGTTGTGTTCCTAATTAGGCTCACAACTCACAGCCACACACAGTTTGTTTTCAATATTACCTCGAGCAATTGAAACTCAGTGCAGGCTACTGTGGCTCTGTCTTGAAGTGTTCTACTATGTACAGCTGCTTGTGTTTAAAATTGGAGGCAGGGCTAGGAAACGAATGTCACATGTAGAACCTTGATAAGAGTCTCTATGTAAAAAGTTGATTCAGGCAAAAAGGAATAGAAATTTTGCTCCTATAGTATATATTGTATCAGCATGATATAGCAGATATTTCACTTATCAATGTCGTAATCACATTTCCTTGAACCAGTAACAACCTTTTACCTGTTGTGATCTTTAGATATGCAAATCACACTGCCACTGTTCTTTTTGTCTTGAAGGAATGTAACCATCATGGTGAATTCATTAGTTGTTGACAGCATATTCATCAGCTTCATCATGTAAGAGTCATCCATCCTTACCATTCGAGATGTCCCTGCATAAATTGAACAAAATTAAATGATATTTAGCAATTTTCTGAACAAGGAGAACGACCTACCAGAACATGTGTTTTCATGATATTTGTGGTACAGACATACATGGCTTTAGGCATACTGAGGAGCTCATGGAAGTCTCAGCCAGTGGTACTGGTGAACTATTTGCCTTGAAATAGACTAAACTGTAATGCACTTATGAATTGAATGATGCACCCCACTACCCCCAGACATGGTCACTGTCCACAACAATGCTGACAAAACTTGTACAATGATATACCCCCCAGTCAATTAATTGTGTGACTGACAATTTAATGTTTCAAAATTCAGTTCAAAAGTGTAAAATATCCCTGGACTACTATATGGCTGAAATCTTGGAAAGGTGATAAGACCATGCAGTACTACAGATGTCTTGGTACCTATGTGCTGTGCATATACAATATATATTTGGGAGTAGCTATTGTAGGTAAATGCAACTTCTCTTCAGAAGTATTGTTTTTTAGTGAAGACATGCCAGTTTTGATATGAGGAAGCAACCTCCACAAGGGTTATATCAGATTCCACAACAGACTAGACTGCTGGCCACAAAAACCATACGTTTCCTCTACAGTCCCAAATCTGTCACTCATTGTACTATAAATATACTGTGCCTACCTTCTTTAGAAGAACATTCAATTTCCTGTAAAAAAGCTAGTATCTTTCTTCTGTTAATTCCTTTCAGTTAACATGTCATGAGAACCTGTTGTGGGGTTCTATGCCTGAAACCTACTTTATAAACATGGTAATCTGGAAAAGCTTACATCATTTGGAAGTTAAACAAATCAATACAGTCCCATGCATATACACTATACTCAAAATTCTGTAAGATCATGACTGTGGCAAACATTACTGCATGGTTCAGTGATTTGGAGGTATCACGGTAAGCGGTAAGCGGCTCACCAACTGGAAACTATCATTTCTTTGTCAGTGAAATCTAAAGGTTTGTCATGTGGACTATGTCCAACCACAAAACGCTCATCCTCCAAATTTTCTTCACCCTCAATCTCTCCCACAAACGAGAAATACCTGATGTGACAAAACCTCTTAGACTACACAGTAAACAAACAAAACTAGAGGTAGGGAATGGGAGATGGGGTGGGGGAGAGATGGGGTTGGGGGAGAGATTACATGAGGCCAACTTCCCATATTTTGCTCTCATACAAGTCACAATTGCCTTTCCCATATCCTCCCAGGCCCCTTTCCCCTTCCCTGAGGTCCACCACCCCCTTCTGCAAAAATATCACATTTGGAAATATCTCTCACTTTTACAGTTTAAAATTAATACTTGCAACAGTTCAAGTTATGAGGAAATGCATATGTTGCAAAAATATCTCTCTCTAAAAAGGGTGTAAGAGTTACATAGACCTCTATAAGATCTCTAGCCAACAGATCTACTGTACAAACCAGTTTACCAAATACCAACTCACAAAACCACTTGACCTTCAAAAGATGGTACAAGCATATGCATGCACATCCTGAACTAAGAAGATCTAATTACTGTTTTCAAAGAAACCATAAAAAAATTTCAAAACAAAGAATATGAGAATAAAAAATTCCATTTCCTAAAAAACATGCTTCAGTACAACTTTCACTTCCAATACCAGCACACCCATCTAACTTTACTAACATCCACCCCTACCTGTGTATCACTTTACATATAGGTCAACCATCCACTCTTTATATCATACAGTAAAATTAAATTCCAGACATTTTTTTCAACAAAAGAAAAGTCCATTTTATTTTTTGGTGGGAGAAGTTTTTCTTTCTTCCAGCCTTATGCAGCTCAATATTGTTTCAGTTTCCCTCTGTTAAAAAAACCCTTACAATGTTTGGGTAAAAGTATTCTGTTCCAAAAATTTCAGCAAATAAAAATTTAGAGGCTAATACTCTAATTTTCGATTTGAAGTAGAACACAGTGCCCCCCACCCCCTCCCATAGTAATCCAAGGTTCTTACAATCATGTGACAATGTAACTGAATTGTTAACTTTACAACAAAAACCAAGTTAATGGCCTACATTAATATTTACATTCTGCAAAACCATGAAAGATGATATATCTAACATTGAAACTTGGTGACAAACATTTCCCTGTAAATCTTTAAAAAGAAGGATGGGCAAACTGCACTTAATACCAGTAAAACAAGCTGGGAACAGTTTAAACAGTCCATGGTATCATGAATTTTGACTCTGAAATTTACTGTACATAGTAATGCAACATCATGACAGCTCACAAAGGTATTCAATTTAATATCAAATTGGAAGGGAAAGAATTATACAATAGGGTGCCCTCAGTGAGGACTCCCTTTCCCATATGCTGTCGAGTTTGCCAGGTAATTATTGTGGATAGGTAAGGTTTACATGTAATAGGGGGTGAGGGGTAAAAAAAAAATAAATTGTCACAGTACATCCAAATAATTTAGTCTCTGACTGAACTGAACAATTGAAAGTGTTGAATTTCTCTTTGACCTACAATACTCTAAAGTCAGGCTTGCTCTCTGTTGTCAGCCTATTCCAAAGAGTGAAATTTATCAGCAGGAAGTCTAATACTAAAGGGACAACAAAGGGGACTCTGTGCTTTGAGTCTGCTAATTCCAGCACCAGCAGGTGATCTCAGCATTAGTGGTGTGGAAAGGAAGTGTTTGTAGTACATAAATATCCATGAACTGTGTATTTAACTATTTCAAATTTCTAAATATTAATTTTACCAGCATCACTCAAACCTTAAACCATGTACAACTACTTACTGAAATTCTGTCATGATTGATTCCAATTCCAACTCTGTCTACTGAATAATCCTGACCAATAATGTCACTGAGTTTATATGTTTTTCCACTCCTTCATTAGTTTTTTTTTGTGTGTCTGTGTGTGTGCATGTGTGTGTGTGTGAAAGTATCAACAAGGTACAGTAAAGCTGTTCTCAAAAACATCATTTAGCTTAAATTCTGGCAGCTTTTAAATAGATCTATGCACTGACCACTCATATGTCCAGTTCCAGAGTGCCATTTGACAGGAATGTCTAAAATCTATCACACATTTTCCTGTGACTCTGGAAGCCCAATTTTCAGTCCGGATCCAATAAAGTGGCATTTAGCCGAGTGCATAAAATTTTGCAATACTACAGTATCAAAATAGTTCATGGCCATACAAAGAATGGCCATACATTTAAAAACACATTTAGTTCGTTTTGAAGTCTTCAAATTGTGAAAAATTTCAGCGTTTCCTAATATTTTGTATGTACCCCTCTGTAGCAGTTCTACACAACTTGGTACTGTACCAACACAGAAAAAATCTTGGCACAGAAAAAATCTGCTATCATTATAAAACTATTCAATTTACTAACAACAGCTTTTTGTGCCCAAAATATTACTCATTGTAAGAGTTGTGAATGATGCATCATGAAAAATGAAAGTTTGGGTGACTAACAAATTATTCATGAGCTCCAAAGGAGTGAATCACTCTCCATGAGAATCTAATTTTGCGAGTAAAGTTTCTCAGCTACCTTCTTTTTAATTGCCAATCATTCCATATCCCATAAATCATGGTTTTAAGGGTGTTAAATTTTCAGCGTATCACAAATGCAATGTTTTCCTTTAACTTGCTACTGAACTATTTATAGCAGGAAAAAATAAAATCTGGACCCATAAATTTCAGTTATGCCCCAAAAGAATTGACAATGGGGAGCCTACAGGGTCCATATCACCTACAACTCCTTGGCCAACACAAACTCATGCTGAGAATGTTGTCAGCTCTTAATACAGTATTGTTCACAATCTGAAGGGCCTGTGAATATGAGCATGCCCCTATGCAGGGCTGAGGGGGCTGAAGCCTAACCCAAAGACTTTTACTGCAAGTTGATGATTTATTCTCTTAAAAACATCCAAAATTACTTCAAAAAATGTCAAAACTCTGGATTTGAATGGTACCCTCCCCCCTCCCCAACTCTTAGGAACCTTCTAACAGCACTGTTACTATACAGTATGCTTGCATGAGAAATTGATGACAGAATCTACTCTTCATGTTCACTGGCAATTGAGGGTCAACATTTGGAAACAGCTTTTTAATACGTACTAACAATCAGGGCTTTAGCCAGCAGGGTGCGATCAGGGAGTCCAAACAGTAAATTCTAGTGAAGTTTGTGTGTTAAAATGTATTATATATATGGGGCAATCCAAAATTTTGGGAGTCCAAATGACTCCTGGACTGCTCTCTGGCTTAAGCCTTGCTAACAATTATAATAAAGATGAAGGGGGAATGGAGAAGTTTCTCAACAAAATTTCTGAAGGGTGTATGCACGAAGGAAACTAACTTTACCAGGATTATTTACACTACTGCACCAATCAAGTACATGTTTATTCTTTGCATGTGTACTGTACACAAGTCTTGCATTTTCATTTGACAATTAAGAACATGTTCCCCTCCCCAGCATTCCCCTTCCCCAAAATACACAAACTAGAAAAATAGGGCATTAACTAATAAAATTGTATACCATCAAACATAAAAGCTGGAGCATTATTATGAAATCCTGGAACTTGGCTGACTCCTTCAAGGTTGTCGATATCAAGGGACAGCGCTTTTGTCAGGTCGATCTCTGTAGCAGGATCGATGCCATAGTTGCTGGTTCCTAGAACTGCAAACAAAAAGAAAACAACTTTAAACAACCAATTGTTACAGGGGCTATACATTAGCATCTTTTAAGTCTTCTATACTGTGCTTTGCATCTCCATAATGTCTGTAGTATGTACCTCATTTTTCCTTTTCTTTTTACTGCTTTTTTTTCTAGAATTACATACTGCAAATGTTTAAACAGTAGGATTCTCAAATGAAACATACTTTCCACTTGTATGTGCACTTTTGCATTCTACTTATTAGGGCACTTATTATAAATTAGTTTTTACAAAGAAATACAAATACAAATCCAAGTAATTAGCATTTTAAGATCTACAGTAAAACCATGGTCTCATGAAGGAAAAGGGACAGAATACCCTGGGTGACAATAATAGAGTAGCAAATCTGGGAAGCTTCTTGCCAGGAAATTTCAATATTTGCAAGAATTTTTGAAAAGAAAACATTTAATTGTGGAAAACTTGGCTATTTATTTCCTAGGACTTTTTCCAGCCCTGGTAAATGACAAGGGAGTCAACTCCTGAAGGTACAGACATGCAGAAATGCCCAGGTCTGGAAAAAGTGTTTATTTCCCAGAAAGGGAGTCACTGTTTGCACAATTCTCTTCATACAGCCATGTACCAAAAAAGTAAATTTCCCTCCAGTTGCCAAAATTTCCCTCCAAATGCCCAAATTTCCCAGGAAGGAACCTCCCAGCTTCCCAACGTTTTCCACCCATGAGTATGTCTCCCTCCACATGATATCATCATTGCTCAATGGATGACTAAAATTATACGTGGGAACAATCGTGAGTATCTTACAGGTGCATGATGGTGTCATATCCTGTATGATGCTGTCCACTGATGACATCAGTGCATGACCTCTATAGTGATTAAAGCAAGTACAAAAGAATGTGCAGTTGTGCACGCCATTGAAAAAAAAAGGAAACTGTACCACACGACGTACTGAAACATGTGTATACAGTCCAGTCTCAGAGTTTGACGAAAGTCAAGGTTATGTATTGAAGTAGATGTGAAACACTGTGAGTTGATTAGACAACAATATGTGACCATCTGTAACAGAAAGGTGTCAATTATGTCACAAAATCTACATTTGAAAAGAACATCTGGTTGGAACTGTTGGAAAGAAGAGTGCTGAAGCATAAATACCTTCCATTTCATCCATTCTGAGAGTCTAATTAAATAACAAATATTGCTATGTGAACCAGTAATGTACAGTAAAAAACATTTGGTTTGTGCACAATTAAGTGAAAGTGCAAATCATTGTGAGGAAAACTTTCTGCAATTGTTCAAGTCAATGTTGCAAAGTGATACTCACTCACAGCCCTAAATAATGACTGCTGGCCCCACCCCTTTATAGGCCCTGTGATTGTTGCCCTTGGTCTCTCCATCTCAATGTAATTAGGATGGTCATTTGTTTGGTTTTATAAAATTAGCATATTTGGCTTGTACACTCTAAAAGTCCAGTTCAAATCTGAAACAGTTCTGATTGAATGGGTACTAAACAGAAATCTGTTCAAATATTTGACTAGATTGGTTCATTTTGAAGCACAATTCCACAAATGGTTAATTTTGAACCAAAACTAGTCAAATATTTGATCCTTTTTCTGTTCAGTGCTCATTTGATCCATTTTTGGTTCAATTAATTTGAATGGGACATTTTTAGAGCGTATGACAATATGAAACTCGCAAATTTGCTATATAACATTTCTCTCTGGTGGTAACTTCTATCACATGTTGAGCTGTAGGTCTGGGGAACTGTCAAAAAATAATGCAACACAAAGTAAAAACAATATACTGTACACAGCTATTGCTGGGTGTGAGTTCCCCCTGGAACATGTTTGAAAAATATCTTTTAATATTTTGCTAGACATTTCCCTTTTAACATGTATACATTCCACTCCATTCTGTAACATTACTTCCTGACATATCCCTGCTAATGAATCTTTTTGCCTCAAAATGAGTCAGCAAGCCTTAAATCACTTACTGTATGAGCATCATGCCAGGTGAGTCACTTTCTATAATGGAACACTTGGGATTGCTTCAAATTACTACAGGCAATTAGGTTGTTCTTGTATTTCTCAACTTCTAGGTTGATTTATGAGAGCACAGTCTAAAGTATTTCCTTGAAAGATGTGATTCACACAAATTCTTGACACAACACAGGCCTTCCCCATACCTTTGGGTCACTGGTGAGAGAGAATGGCCATCCAAAGAAGATGATGTGATGTAATGCAGGAGTGGGCATTAAAATGGAAAATAGTCTACAGGACCCACTTAAAGCTGGGGAAAAACACCTAAAAATTTATTTGCTATTGAAGAAGTGTCCAAGTGTCCAAGGTACTTCTTTACCAATTTTGGGTGATATATCTTGAAGAAAAATTGCTCCATATCTCATTCTGGGTGCTACTTTAGGAATTTTGAGTGCTAATGATAGTTTGTTATTGACAAAAAGGTAAAGGGGAAATTTGTTTTTTTCAATATTTTTGCCCTCCCCCCTCCCCATTTAATGAGACATTCTGGCAGCTTTTTTCTGGTTACTTGCACTCCACAATGTTTTCTGATGCAAGAGTAACCCATGATGTGATGCCAAGAAGTTGCAGTCAGTGAACTCACAATACACATGCTGCATGCGCTCATTAAGTCACTGCTGCAGTTTACAATTGCTCAAATAGGGATCCAGCTGAAAGCTTCCATCTGATCCATGCCAAAAACCATGTGAGGAGACATTCAAGCCAGTGTGATTCAACAACTATCTGCAATTCATAGGCCTAATTGTAAATGATAAGGCAGTGAGGCTGTTAGTTGTTGCTTTACTTTTAGCGTGATTCATCAGGATATATCAGGTCACAATTCTCATGAGACATCACGAACTTCTCACCTCATCATACAATTGTTTCTGCTCTTATGATAGTTAATTTCTCAGATGGTTTATGCCATAAAATTCTAGGAAGTGGTTATTGACACATCTGCCATATGCAACCCTGCATACAGGAAGTAAATGAACAGTGGCCCCTGCCACTAAAATAAAAATTTCATCACCAGGCTAACCGAAGCTGAAAATCACATCAGCGCCTAAAATAAGTTTCCAAGGTAAAGTTTATCACTCAGTGATGCTTAGGCAAGTTAGTGTTGCCTCCCTAGCTGCAAACAGAAGAATTTTACCAATGCTTGTATGTGCAATCATGAGCTACATCCAGTGGTGAAATTTTGCTGTTTGGGTTCTTTTTTTTTTTTTTTTGACAGTGGGGAAGACACTGTGTGTCTCTGGCAGGGAACACGGTGGTACACTAGGAAGTGTGTGAATTAAGTTGTGGAGGAAAGTGGGCATAAGGGCAAGTGGCTTAAAGGGAAATATTGCATTTGTTTTACATAAAATTTTCATGTTTTTTAAACCAATAATACTTATAGATACAGAGTGATAGACAATTCAAGGTAAGACAGTACTACGGTAACTTTCTTTTCAAGAAATAAGGCTCTCACAGGAAGAAATTGGGTTATTTGTTGCACAAAAGTAATTTGTTCACCCAAACCTTCAGAAACTCAAATGATGCAACATCCGTTATTTTTGTAATGCATAATATTTGAGGAGATAAAGATACTGCTAGGGTTTATTGGTGAGACTGAACTGTTTAACAATGATTTAAGGTATTTTCTTTGCATGCGATGATTGTGCATTTTAAACACAATATTTTCATTTAAGATCAATTTTTTCTACAATTTTAATAATAACAAGTATGTCTGCAAACATGTAGGATCACATACATGCAAAAACAAAAGAAATAACACACATGTGCTCTTGGGTGGCAAACTTGTGTACATATGTAACTCTCTGAGCACACTGGTTTGACACATGGTGAACATCTTCGTTGCCTCCAAATTCAAGCCACAGGTTTTGTCTCAGAATTCTTTGTTAATAATTGTTTTAATTGCCAAACTTTTTCAAACTTTTAATCCTGTGAAAACCTGCACAGGAAAAGTGTGATACAACTGGCCAACCTGTGTTAATATCCAGGGTAAACAGTTTTCCACACAAAATACCTGTGATTACCCATGGCAGACACACATGAAAACCGAGGATTTGGAACTAAATAACACGTTCTTTTGTAAGGGCACCTCTGAGGTGGTAGACTCCATGCTTCCGAACATGTTATAAATCTGATAAAAAACTTCTACAGTATCAGCAGGATGACTGGGTGTTTTCAAATTTGGTTAAGTTTTACTTCAATTCGCCAATCCAAATTTTAAGGAATGTTACATTGCATAAAACAGTCCCATCAGGACAAAAAACCAAAAAAAATCACTCAATCATGAAACTGTCACCCTTTCCAACAATTGTATGGTCTATAACAGTGGTTCCCAAAGGGGGCGTTCTTGCAACTCGGGGGGGGGGGGGGAATGAGTATGACAGAGAGGGCAGGGGGCATTTTGAAAAAGGAGGTACACCAGGGCTTTACAAGATTCCAAAAAGTTTGGAACTCTAACTGGGCTCTCAAATAAACTGATTTACTGAATGATAAATGTCTCATATTCCTTTCCCAAGTGCACTACAAAGTTTGCAAGTTATCTTAATTGCCAGATACTACCTAATTGCATCTGACAGTGTTTCATTTCAACTTCCTGACAGGGACCCCTCATATTCCTATTATTGACAGTGAAAGCGGTGATTGAAGGGGTCACATGTGACTACAAATTGTCCCACCACTAACCTGGAATGTAGTTTTTCCTTTTTGTTCATAAACATGATATACTGACAAAAGTGACAGTCATGGATAACTGTAACAAAATAGATAACTTTTCAAATGTACTACAAAGTAAACTGTTAGAATGTTTTCAAAAAATGCAATTTTTCAGTGCACCAATGTCAGCTTTCTTATTGTTGCTACTTGTACTGTAGGACAGCTTGGGAGGCATAAGACTTTCCAAGCCCCATGCAACACCTACTATCCTTCTTCCTCCAACCCACTGGACAAGCCCCCTTGCAGCATTAAAGAGAACTTTCATTATTTATTATTGAAATTATACAAACTGTTCTAAGGGTGTTTTTATAATCTCTTTAGTAGGCAAAGAGAAGATAGTCAAACTTTGACTAACAGTGCTTCATTCTTATGTCAACAATATCGAAAATATCCATGAGCTTCTGGGGGGTTAGCTCCCGGTCCCCCACCTGGACATTATCCCTGGACCCCATTAAAGGCCCTTTGGGGAACGATCCACAATTCTGTGGGCCCTTGGCACTGGTTAAGTTAAAAAAATTTTTCCACCCCTGACAGCAATCAAGCCTTCAAGCTTTCATAAATCAACTAGTAAATATTTGCCATCTCAAAAGGGAGTCAGTTTTTTAATCCCCCACCACTGTTATGCTACCGTGGGTCACACCCACACGTAAAAAGGATGTATATAGGTCCACCCTTTATTTCAATGTGTTTTTATTATTGTCATTTGATTCATAGCAACAATTCTGTAGACAAGGCAAGGGGAAAACAGGACATTGCCCAACCCAGTTCGGTGAAAGGGGACGGTGAGTTGAAAAAGGTTGGGAACCACGGGTCTATAACGTAGCTCTGTCTTTGTCATTTGTTCCTGTCCATTTCCTTCTGTCTCTTCCTGATAGTGTCCTGTGGTGGGATTCACTAACATTTGCGTGCTTGCGTAAGTTAAAGAACTTACAAACTGCGTAAGTACTTTCTTAAGTGGTAAGTGGTATTCGAAAACAACTTACGCAGTTCGTAAAGATATGCAGCGTAACTATAATACATGCACAAATGCATTATACACTGCATAACTGCAATTCATCCACATGTGCCAATCATACGTGCAGTTGAATCTTGCTTTGTTACATTTTGAGCCAATCACATTGACTGCTGTTGTTAAAATAAATGCACAGAGTCTTCTGTGGCTACACATGCGGTCCTTTTGCTCCACAGAGCTATGCACAACCCATGCTTCTGTATGTAATTACTATGGCTATTTTGTACTTACGACAACTCCGAAGCTTGCGTAAAGTTACGCAAAATAGTAATGAACTTTTCTCTTCGTGAATACCGACTAAGCAAGATACGCTCCCTAAGTCTGACTTACGCAAGTTTTTGTGCGTAAGTAGTCTTTATGAATCCGGCCCCTGGCTGATACAACTCCTGGCTAAGGCTTGAAAGTTTCCATCAAAAAGTGTCAGGGCTCCATTTTAACAGTCACCCATTCACCCATGATGACCAAAATTTGTGTCGGACAACCAAAAAAAATGGTGGGATGATTTGTCCATCGTACAACCAAAGTTCATGCAACAAGTTAACAGACTGCTTCTAAGGTTACTGCAAATTTGTTTGCAGACTACTAAATTTTCTTTTGGACAACCGAAAAAGGGCGACACAGGTTGTCCAGTGGACAACCATAAATCTTCCTTAAAACTGAGGCCTGAGCGTACACTGCCCCGGCCTATGCCTCCACCTTCGGCTTTATGCAGGGAGCTCAGAGTAGCAGCTCCCTCAGCATTATGTGCCAAAATATTACCTCACACACAATAAAACCATCCCTACTCCTACTAAATATGAAAACTTGTAGGCTACTGTCGCTCAATAATACTGCAGCAACAACCAAATTAAACAAAGATCAATTGTTCCCAAAATCTACAATGTTTAGATGATCCAAAAATAATAAACTGTCCCATCTGATTTGGGTCAGAGGACAATTACTCCCTGCAGTCCTATTTCAGGAAGTCCTAAGCTGGGTTGGTTTCCTATAAGGTGACAGGTCAAACTAATTAGACCCTTTCAAAGGGAAAGTGTGACATTCCATTCAGTTAGTGTGAAATTCAATAGCAGTTATAAAAAGTACAGTAGAAATCAAAGAGGCCTACAAGCTCTGTCAGATATTACAGTACTTAGGGAAAGTGAACACAATTCATGTACAGTATAGACAATAGGCACCATTACTTTGCGTGAGACTCTTCTAAGAATGCACAGTTGATATCGTCAGTCGGATGGGACTTTAAATGAAGGTCCCTTCAGCAGGGCATGGAAGCCACCCCTGCCTTGTTATACTGTACCCCCTGAGCACAAGTAGAAAAGGGCAGGCAAATGGTGTTCATCCACAATCTTGGATAAGGTTGTCAATGAGCCCATGTCTTCCTGGCCCTGAAACATAGCTCTAGGCAAAGGTATAGGTGCCAATCCTCCGTCCTGGGTACAAAAGGGACTCAACATGAATTTTCCTAAACTATATTTACAGTAGTTATTGCCCATACACAGACAATGCCCCCCCCCTCCCCACAGGCTCCCCTGCAAATTCACAATGTGAAGAGCCATGCAACCAACTGCGCATGTTATGCCCCTAAAAGACTGGGCTTATACAGTATATAGGGCTTATGATATTCTGCGAAACGAAACGAAACGAAACGGAACGAAACGAAACAGCCTTTCCATAAAAGTCTGTCTCACACTTGACCTGTAGCACTGGCATAGGCTTCTCAGTACTAAGGGAAGGAAAGAGATTCAATGGGCCAAAGCATACACTTATTTCGTTCTGTTTCGCAAAATATCATTAGCGTGGTGGGGTATTGATATTCTGCGAAACGAAACGAAACAAAGAAAAGATGGATATTTCCTCTAATATCTGAATAAAAAATGCGGCAAAAACATCCTTTTTGTTTGACCCTCGTGAGTACGTAGGCTTCCGTAGTTTATTGCTCACGATATTTTCAACGATCAAGTCTGTTGCAGTCACGAAGATCGGGGTATATAAGCAATCATATGCATGGAAGCACTATCGTCCTCTATGGTACCAACTGCACATCGGTAATGGTACTAGATTGTAAACAAGGCATAAGCACTGCGCAGCCGTAGTAGGCATGCAGTAAGTCTTGAAATTGTGAATGAGAAGAAACAAGCTCACTGTGACTACGCAATCCCTCTTGTCTGGAAACCGCTAAGCACATCGGCTTCAAGCATGGAAGGCTTCAAGGGACTTCTATAGCTCCCACGGGACAGGTGAAGAGAAAGGAGTGTTCTTGAGATAAGTAAAGAGGGATTCAGGGAAGGTGGTACGAATTTTTAATACCAAATTGGTCAAGGTTACTGACAGCACAGGGAAGTTTATTTTGGACTCATTTTCAATAGGATTTTAGTCGTGATAAACACTGTATGTAACATCTGCCTTGTTTTATTGGAATCTTAGCCCCGACAAATGCTTTGTATGTAGCCTCTCGATTGTTTTTTTATACCCCGGCGATCTTCGTGACTGCAACAGGCTTGTAAGCTTATTTATCGTGCTAAACTACGGAAACCTACGTACTCACGATGGTCGAACAAAAAGGATGTGTTTGTAATTCGTTATTCAGATATTAATGGAAATATTCATCTTTTCTTTGTTTCGTTTCGTTTCGCAGAATATCAATACCCCACCACGCTAATGATATTTTGCGAAACAGAACGAAATAACTGTATGCTTTGGCCCATTGAATCTCTTTCCTTCCCTTAGTACTAAGAAGCCTATGCCAGTGCTACAGGTAAAGTGTGAGACAGACTTAGTTTCATGGAAAGGCTGTTTCGTTTCGTTTCGTTTCGTTTCGTTTCGCAGAATATCATAAGCCGTATATAGGCCTATACTATACTGTTGTTTTCATCGTTCTAGAGATACTGTACAAACAGCCAATTTTTCATGGTGGAGTGGAAGTGTGATGTCCAGTCACCATCATGCATAGATCTTACAATGTTCTTTGTTTCCAAATTACTGAAGCCAAAAGTTGCCTGCAATTTGCCTGTCCAACATCCCACCATGTCACAGTTGAGCATACGTAGACTTAATAGATGACATGCTTCCTAAAATAGCTCATGGAGGCATGTACTGTACAGTACATCAGAGTGGTAAAATTACTGAGAACTAAATACATGTTTGATTCAAGTTATTACATAGGTGTAGGAAGGTTTTTGAGAATGGGGGGCTGAACCTTGTTTCGGATCGCCATCCTGGGGGAGGGGTCTAAGGGGAGGGGCCTCCCCTTTGGAAAATTTTGGGATATTTGAGGCTCCTCAGATGCAATTTGGTGCAACATTTTGGACAATCTTTAAGGAAAATTACAGCAAACTTTTGACATTTCTTACAGAAGAGACAAATAAAGGGTTTTTGCCCTTGGATCTTGGGGGCAGAAGCATACTTCAGCCCCCCACATTTTTGACTGGGGGCTAAAGCCTCCCAGCCTCCCCTCCCCCCTGCCTCCTATGCCTATGAGTTATTGCAAACAGAGCTATTTCACATGATGTTTTTATTTTTGACATTCTTGCTATACATAGTCTTTGTATGAGTAAACGATAAAGCCTGAATTTTTTTTATTAATTACATGCAAGTTTTCTAAATTGCAAAAAAGGGAGGAAGAAGGGTGGGGGCAGTAAAGGAATTTGACTCAAGTGCAAAACCTTCAGCTGAAAACCATTTTAACTGGGACATTTCAGTTAACCAAAATTACTAAAATAAGATGAAAATACATTTCTTTAGCAAGTGAATCACCGTTCTGGATTTTTGTTAAATATTTTCGAGCCTGTTTAGAGAATACTTCTGTCCACCGACAAAAAACCACTCCAGGATCTTGCTTAATTACTTACTGAGTAGTCTCATTATAAAGAAGTTACCTAGACTACGATTAAGTCACGTATCTGAACACTATAACCTGTACTTCCCATCCCAGAATATTTCATACGACAGACAGACAGAAATAATGATGCACACTGCTAAAAATACTGAACTGAACATGGAGGTGATGTGTAATTTGCCCTCATGGCAGTCAAAAGTCCCTCCCCCCCATCCTTCACTCCTTCCGGGAAGATGTTGAGGACAGCAACTACCAGATGCTGCAAAAAATTAACAAGTTGTCACTAAAGCAATAAACATACTGTAGCCATGTGGACCCAATGTAGCTACTGTAATTGATGTTCCACTGGTCTAGTATATACTGCGCATCATGCCTAGTTGTATGCCCTCTAAAAATGAATAGTTTCATGATACAGGAAAAAGATTACAAAGGTGTTGCAATATAACATGTCTTTCAAGGCATAGGCCTACCTCTTATGTTCGTGCAAGGTCCACTAGAATGAAGGGCCACTAGACAAAAGGTAGACCAGAGGTGCACTATAAACCCGATCTTAACTCTATACCATTACTCTTTTCAGGTGCAGATGCTTTCAAAATGTGTAAGAACTCCAAATTGATGAACTTCCCTCTAACAGTGAATTCCTCTACATTTCAACACTAGTAACATCTCTGGTCACCTGATAACCTACTGGTGTACAAACCTAGTCATTCAACATTCCTGAAATGTCCCTCTCTTTCAAAACGGTTTATGGCGGTTTATGAAAAAGGCTTTCTGGGTTCATAGTGATGACATGTTGTCTTGTCATATGATACAAATTTTGTGAATGCCAGACAACATTGATAGCTTTTTAAATTTCTGCTTGGTGCATGAACTTGTGAGTCAATACAATTTAGGCCTTAACACTGTATGAATCATTAGCTTAAATGCAAGGCAGCATAGGCCCTATAGAGGTATTTCAGTCACATGACTTAGACCAACTACTGTAGACGCAATTTTGAAAGGCAAGATTGCGCGTCTTTTATGTTTTGAAGGGCACAAGTCCATTGTGTCACAGTAGTATCTATGGTTATATGCCGTGCGCGTGTACTGTAAATATGCTTATTGCGTGTGCGTTTTGCCCTTCCATGCCTGAGAATCCATTGCGCGTGACGTCACATGAAATCCCTCTATAGCCTACAGTCCCATTGTGTATCAGGTACTGTAGTAGAGAGCATCTGTATGTGTAGGCTAAGAAAAGTGCCTTGAAAAACAAGTTTAATACCCCAGGCCATCTACTGTACAGTATTCTTTTTTATTTTTGCCTGTTTGCCTGGTCAATATCTGCTGTAACCTAAGAGGCTATTACCAAAGTATGGCTTACAATTAACCTTCAAGTCTGTGGTAAAATAGTCATGAATACATGTATGTAACATTCTGTGTGTGCACAAATTTCCTGTGCATGGCCATGAAAATTCTACGAAATTAAGTTAAAAATCTCAGTAATGACAAGCTGTAATCCTTCCAACTACAGGGTATGCTACACAGTAGCTTTCCAATAAATGTTTGCGGAAGTTTAATTTTCAGGTACAGAAGTTTGTGAGTAGGTAACAGAACAATGTGGCTTTAACCGGGGAGTTGCTTGCTTTATCAATCCACTTTTTGAAAGGCAGATTTAAGTAGGTGTTTTTGAAAAGTTCTGCCTTAGGATACTACATTGTCAGCAACCTTGAATGGTGTGACACATTACCCATAGGCTTTTTCTGCAAAAACTAAATATGATATGGTACTTGTATATAAAACCTTTCAAACAGAAAGGGCTCTTTGTGTTCTTTATTATTTTTAAAAAAAGAACAGTTAGCAAGGTCATAGTTAATTCAAAATTGAAACCTTCCTGTTTCTCAGAAAGGTTGTAAATGACACTTTATTAAACCAGTTCATACAAGTTTGTAAATGAAAGAAACATTTCAGATTTCACCTTCTGAAACATTTTGAGGCAGAGGCTGTTTTCCTTTTTTAATGTTTTTTTTTTAATTTTTTGGGAACTTTTTTGGAAAAGATTGAGAAATCTTTTCAAAAACTTAATCTAACGTTCACATATTCCTTAAATTTACACAAGAAGGCCATAAAGTAACATTTAATGGTCTTTGTGGCCAGTATAGTCATAGTCTGTTATGTAATTTGATAGTTCTTACAAAGGTACTGTAACTCCCTTAAATTATTACCATACCATGGTTTTGAGAAATATCCTTTCTAAATGTCAATATATTTTTAGACAGAGACCACAGAAATGTTGGCATTCATGTGCACGTAGATGATACCCATGTATGAATCTCTCATGTGGTACAATTTTTTGTTGTGAAATTGCAAGAACTTTTGGTAGTACCAAGTACTGTAGTACACTACAAAGCATGAAGTGCATACAACATTTACGTACAAATTTTTCCAGCACAGAAATATCTCGCCGCCTATTCATAAATACCGGGGTCAGTATATGGAATTCACTACACAGAACTTTAAAAGATGCTAAATCCGTATTTTCTTTCAAGACTAAATTCAAATCCTATTTGCTTAGCGACTATTCTTCCTAGGTTTTGGCTTTTCTTTGTTTCTTTTGTTGTTTTTTGTTTTGTCATGATTTGCTTTTGTTAAGGGGGACTGCTCGCACAAGCTTCGCTTCCTCAGTTCTCCTCCACCACCTTGTGTAAATGTTGTATATGTTGTATATTTAACCGTGGAAATAAACCAAACCAAACCAAACAAGTTTAAAGGTCGTGTGACATGACACCAAAAAGAGCTGTTTCACTTGTCAGTTAAAGAATTAAGTCCTCCAATGGAAAATTGGTTGGAATTATTTCAATATCTTTTACCGTTCTCAAAACACATGTCTTCAAAGTTTGATGGTTTCTGAAGTAACTCACTGCCTATGCAAAAATAATGATGTGGAGTATCGCACAGTGTTAAGTTTTCTTTTGTTAACCTGTTACCCTATTATCTCTTAATCAATGATCAGATAGATTACAGTTTGGTGAGTGATATCAATTTTTCTGAAGGAAATGATTTCAACTTTCATAGTAAACCAACAATGCTACCAGTGTCCTTGAAATTAGGGGTAAAAAACAAAGGCTAACATGAGCCATATATGGTTATGTATATCTTTCGATGTCACATATTTAGCTCATGTCTATTCATGCTATAAGTGTGAACAGAAATTAGCCTGAAAAATAGTCAATATTTGATGGATTTTAATGGGAATTGCGGCCATTTTCTGGATATTTAATGCTTTTTACATCACATATCCAACTATGTAATTTTCATGTAACACGACCTTTAAAGGGGCTCTGGCATCCCCCTGGATGTGATTTAGGAATAGCCTCGGTACAGTTCTAAATACAATTGGTGACTGCACTTTGATTGAAATTCATTTAAACAATACTGCTACGCTCTGGTTGGTCAGTGATGACTTCCACTGTCAGCTGTGTTCCCAATTAAGCTCACACACAGTTGTGTGCCAATTCAGTACTGCCTTGAGGGATTGAAACTCAGTGCAGGCTACTGTGCTTGAGTCTTGGGAGGTGTACTAGA
The DNA here is from genome assembly GCA_029531755.1 of Holothuria leucospilota. Lineage (NCBI taxonomy): Eukaryota > Metazoa > Echinodermata > Holothuroidea > Aspidochirotida > Holothuriidae > Holothuria > Holothuria leucospilota. Next base: position 47,972,667 of record CM055972.1, on the reverse strand, counting down.
CAGGTGTTTTTGTTTAAATTGGAGGAGGGGCTAGAAGGAAACTAAGTAAGTCTGGCAATGGAGTGGGGATCACCTGGGCAGGAGAGAATCAGCACACCTTCCAGCAACCTGTATAATATTTGCAGCCGATGACACTTTTCGACACATTTCTCTTCTAGTCTGTATAGTGGTTCATATAGGGGCTTACCTCATTAACTCATTTGAACCTAATGCTGATGGTTCTAGCTTTGACAAGCTGAACAAAAAGCTTTGTTTGCTGTGCCTGTGAGAGGTCATACATTTGGTCTGAAGTAGTGGTTATTTTGCTTGCTCTGGTGCACAATCTCAGGATGTTCAAATAATCATTACTCAAAAAGTACGCAATGGGTTTCAAAAGAGAATTAGTACCCATGGAAGCTGAGAAGTCTGTTGGTTTTGGTTTGGGGAGGGGGGGAGGGGGCAGAAATTTCATAAGACATCCTCATTTCATAAACCCTTCAGGAATTTCACAATTCAGTTTTGAATTTTTCTGTGCATGGTCAATTACTAAGGAGGCAAAGGGGAAGAGTTTGGAACAACTGGTAGTTTTTCACCCACCTTAGCTGCTTTGTGGGGGGTCTTATTGTCTGCTGCAGTTGCAAATCCTGCCTCTTCCATGTATTTTGTACGCTAGTCTGAAAACATGACCTGGCTACAAACAATTAAGCCTCCTGACATTCTCAGTATGCAGTATGGCAGTTTATTTATCTCAGCCTCCATTTGGTGTCAATTGTTGCTGACAACAATAAAGAGTGTTTGTGCACAGGTTTATATGAACATTTGCATACAATGAATTTAGAAAGAATAAAAACTCTCTTTTCATTACCATACCACCCTGTGCAAATCATCTTTTCTTTTTCCACAGGAAGCAATCTAAAGAGACAATGATGACATTCATATTCACCAACAAAGAACAATTAAAGCAAATCAAATGCAATAAAAGTGAAACAAAATGAGGAAACAAAATCCACATTCTGACAAAATCAGTTATTTAATTGTAATATGATCAGCAGCTTTAAATTCAATGTTTGAGACATAAATCTTCAAGAGTGCCTGCTGATCAACTGAGCCATGGGCTTGGTTCATAAATATTTCTCAAGTTCACAATTCACATGTGTGTGAGCTGTTTGTTACTGTATGCATAAATTTGAGTACTGTACACCACTGACTGCACGAGCCATCACTAACCAATCAGAGGAAAGTTATATTGTTTGAATGAATACTACTCAAGTGCTGACACCAATTGTTAAGAAAAGGGCTATATTCCTAATAATGGTTTGGGGTGCTAGGGCAGCCCCTCCATGGTGTTCACAGCCTCACAGGTATGATGGTGGTACCATGAGTTGGTCAATTAGGAGAATCTTCACTTAAAACATACACATAAGGTAGTAATATGTAATTTAAACTTATCCATTATTCTCATGAACAAGTTTACTCTTAATCCTGAAAGTTACAGAGAATTCGTTGGCAAACTTTCAAGAGATGGAGAAATTCCCACCACAAGTTTCAGATGCCTTAGGTTCAAGAACGTTACCTTGAGTCGGTCATGCAAACATTATGAAAGCCCATAAGAGTGATATCAAAATATATTCCATGAATGATATCACCATTATAAAAACAAATCATAAAATGATGGAAGGGGACCATTTGCAGTGATTCTGAAAATGTTTAAAATAATTTTTGAGGCCATTTAAAGAAGTTCTCAAGCCACCTTTAGGTAAAACTAGATGTAGGCTAGGCTGGATAAATTTCTTCAGAAATAGGCATAAATTATGCTTATTTTTGACAGAGTTTGAGTTGCTGTTATACCGTGCTGGAGTTAAGGTACACACACTATACTGTATACTTCCGTACCTTTGATGGCTAGCAATTAGTCCTGAGTACATGGGCCACCTGTATGGTGTGTACAACTTCCTACAGCGTCACAAACTGTTCATGATACAGCAAGGCACCAGTAAATAAATGAGACTACAGTACTGTCATAGTCTTCCATAGACGAGTTGGGAAAATGCTTTCAAGCAATCCATCATGGGATGGATCTTTGCTTAAGTGAACCACTTTCCTTGGCAAAAAAGTTGTCACAGTACAGCTGACCTTTTGACCCCACCAGAAGTAATGAATTACCCAACTTGCTTATTAAAAGGATTTGTAGTACACTGAGCAAGTAAGTTGTAGTACTTTCCTATTGGTAAAGTTCTATTCAATGTTCTGATGTCTCTGTGTTCCAATATCTCTATGTTCTGACACCTTTGGGGTAAGAATGTTAGGGTTTGGAGCACACAGTAGGCTAGCTTTGGTCAAAGATAGGGGTCAAAAAAGAAAATGAACATCAAAGGGGGTTTTTAATTGGAGAGCTTTTGAAATATTTTTGTGAAGGCCATTTCCAAAGTTCTGTTCTTCAATTAATTACATAGTAAGCATGGATTTCTGTTGTATAACTGAAGGGTTTTGGCAGGTGAAAACCTGTATGTTGTTGGAACTTCCCACAGACAATTATCTTCTTTTGCAGAATATTCCAAATCATGTACAATAGTGTGGAGTGAGGCAAGCTGTGCATAATAGTATGTTCGGTAATACATGAAAATTGTTGTTTACAGTATTTCAGTTCTTAACTGAAAGTGTTTTCCTATGAGAAACTGTCTGTGGTGCTGTCTCATTAAAAAAAAAAAAAAATGGTGAGACTCAATGACTTGACCTGTGAGAGTGTTTAAGGGCTCACATTTTATCATTGATTCCAACTGTTTCTCAGTGACTTAGTGTCTTTAAAAAGCTTGGTATTGAATGAGATGTCATTATTCTTGAAGACTGAGAATGAGAACCCATTTAATTTCAAATGAGATTTCCTACAGTATTTTGTCTCATTAAAAACTTGAATGATCGAGGCTCATTGAGACTTTTTCAATGAGATTGAATAATTCAATGATTGATTTCAATTTGCCCATCAAAGTCTCATTGAAATAAATGGGATCAAATAAATGAAATCATGGAGTCTCATTTGATTCCAACTGGTCCCAGTTCAATACCAGTTGCTTCCAGTTCAAACCATTTGATTCCAACTGGTCCCAGTTCAATACCAGTTGCCCCCAGTTAAAAACCATTTGATTCCAGTTCAAACCATTTGTTCCCAGTTGAAACCAGCTGGTTCCAGTTCAACTAGTTGGAACCAGTAACCAATTTACATTTCAAAACCAGTTTACAACCAGTTCAGCCGGAACCAGTTGAAACCAGTTTAACTGGTGGAATTTTCTCCTGGGCATGAATCTTGCACCTTAGCACAAATACCTGTCAGACCTCAAAGGTGTGGGACCACGTCTGTGATGTAATTTTAAATGTTCCCTTGACAAGATCAACATGATATATATAAGCTTACGGCAGTGATTGATTCTAGATAAATACATTGAAAGGATAAAATTCAAACAACTAAACACAGCCATGGCCAGCCTACAACAATGCAGATACACTGCACCCCTCAAGGAACACAGGCGTTCGAAACATTACGTACATATACTACACACTATATTTATAATAAGACAAGGTAGGACATTTCTCAGGAAGAAGCACGAATGTTGGCCAATTTTTACACTCTACTCTTACTGTGAACCTCAAAAGACTTGGTCGATCACGTCATCTGTTCCAGCAGAATATCCAACACCTCTTCGGATGCAACTTTGTGCATAAGATAAATTCTAAACAGTAAAAAAAGGTGACAAAATAAAATAAAAATAAGAATAAAAACTAACCAAGAGCATCGGCCCAGTCGCACAGCCAGTGCTTCCACACTTTTAAATCATTTTTCCTGAAATGGCCGATTTCAGTTAATTTTAGATTCCATTTCAGGAAAAATGAATGTAGAGTGTGGAAGCACTGGGTGGCAGTGCAGTCACTGGGCCGAAGTCTTCTCCTATCGAAATGTCCTACCTTGTCTTATTATATGTATATAGTGTGTAGTATATGTACGTAAATGTTTCGAATGCCTGTGTCAACCCAGGAGAAAAAAACAGTTGATTCCAGTTGGATATTGCAACTGGTTTTAACTGTGTCCAACTGGTTTTAACTGTGTCCAACTGGTCTCAACTGCTTCCAACTGGATTCCTTGGTAATCCCAACTGTATCCAACTGGTCTCATGTGTTTCCAACTGGACCATGACAAAGTCCCATCTGGAAATTTCGAGACCAGTTGGACCCAGTTGCTTTGTACTGAAACACAGTTGGGTTTTGGAAATCCAACTGAAACACTGTTGGGAAAAGGGTCCAGTTGGAAATAGGTGAAATAACTGATGAGTACAGTTGGATTCCAGCCATGTACCTATAGTGTCAAGTTGTGAATGAGAACAGCACTAGTTGGGAGTATCAAGAGTTGAGTTGTCGAGTGGTTAAGGTGTTGTTGAAGTATTGATCATTTACTCTTACTATATTTTTTATTTGATTGCCTTTGAATTTTAGTCTATTTTATTATTAGGCTACTTATATTCTTTACCTATTACTTATATTGCATATAATTAGCTACCCTGTTCTTCTACATCACACTCCCGTCCCTACATTACCGTTCATACAGTTTGAGTTCACCTGGTTTTTTAACTGAGCTTTCTAAATATATATTTTATGTGACTTTTCCAGTATTTTGCATTCAGTGAAGAAAATAACTAGTGCAAGACAACAGAAGTTAAATGAAGCCTTGGACTGAACGGTCCTGATTATACATTTATTCCATATTACTGGATCGCCTATATTAAATTGACATGAAACAATATATGGAAATGGAAGTTTATTTGTTTTGCATTTTTGGTATGAAACAGTTGAAACAGTTGGAAAATTCAGAGAGCAGTTGAGATCAGTCGAAGTTGAAAATAGTTGGAATCATTTGAGAATCTCTTTAACCCAGTTGAATCTAAGAAAGAAAAAACAGTTGGAAATTCTCAACTGGTTCCAGTAATTATTGTTACCAGTTGGAAAATTTTGGATAGCATGTCAAACCAGTTGGAATAATTTCCAACTGTTTCCAACTGGTTTGAACCATTTCCAAATGGTCATATTCAACTGGCTTTACCTAATTTGCATAATCGAGCTAAAATGCATTTTATCAGCTCAGTCCTTTTGTAGGATGTTTTGTGATGGTTCCATTTTTATATTTTATTTCCAAAATTTGCAATTAACACATTTTAACAGTTTATAACAGTGTAAGCCTATTACTGATTTGTTTTTATCATTTTTGTTATGTTAAGTATATCTCAATCTCTACATACTAAATACATAAGACTTGACACAGCACAGAAATGTCTTTACATGTAATATATTAGATGTTTTGGACTTGCCTCAAAATGCTTAAATGCATTTCGAAGTGCACCAATTACATCTGAATTACCCTTCTTTGAGCCACACATTCGTGGCTTAAGGGTGCTCATTGGTTGGGTGCCCGTTCTCCTGGATCCAGTTCAACTTAACTGGACAAGGGTTCCCAGTTGATCCCGGTTGGAAACATGATCACGACTGGAAACAGTTGTGAAGTTTTCCAACTGGTCCAAAAAAACAGCTTGGAAACATGGTCACAACTGGAAACAGTTGTGAATTTTTCCAACTGGTCCAAAAACACAGCTTGGAAATTTTCCAACTGCTTCCAGTTGTAACCAGTTGAAAATTCCCAACTGTTTTTTTCTTCTGGGAAGGAATAAGTACATACAACCCATCTCATCACATGGTTTACTTTTTTTACACAATTGTGCTATGAACTGCGATCTAACATTACACACTCCATGAACAATGGAGACATCACATCACACATCACTGCTCACTATAAAGCCAGGGTTTCCCCTCCCCTGGTACTGTTTTTGTGAGGCAGGTCACCCCAGTTTTTGGCTACCACCCTCAATACAGACTGCTATCTTGGCCTACTCGTGCACCAGTAATGTACTGGCTACTCTAGAAGTATTGATAGTTCTCCCTAACTGTATTAGTATCCCATGGACTTAATACCACCTCACACTCTCTACAACTGAGGGGAAACCCTGCTAAGTCATCAACTCTTAAAAGGCCCGAGTATACTGCTGCATGCAAAACCGGTACTTTGTTGACACAGGCCTCGTTACGTATGTTAGACCCCCCCCCGCTGTGGAAACCACTGTGTCTCTATACCGCACATTCGGAAGGGAGGTGATATGTTAAAGGTAGCCTAGGCTAGGTCAACTTTAATACTTATATGAAAATTAAAATCTGTACCTCAGATTGTGATTCCACATTAATATAGGCTACAAAAGTTAATGCGATTCAAAGCAGTTGTTTCTACAACGCATGGCATTTCATAAATTTTATAACTTGCGATAAATATTGGTCCCAAATTTAGTCCAAACTTAAAAACAATGTGCAACAACGTGCACGGTACTATACGGTACCACACTTACCAAGATGTGTTAGAAGAGCGACTAGGCCTATCCTGAATCCACAGTGTAAATTCATCGCCGTCTTGACACAATCAGAAAATCAGAAATACTATTCAAAGTTACAAAAAGCTGTGCAAGTTATCTAAGCAATAATGTAATAGCGGCTTGCGTAAGTTGGAGTCAAATGGCTACGCTCAACACTCTTATGCGATGACAACCGATGTAATTTGTGGGAATTCCACGGTAACTTTCTCTTAAATAAGCGGCGCGTTCAGTCATGAGAAGATGCCAAGTGACGTCCCAGCACTCGAGCTCAGTCCTGTAACTTGGAAGTCGAATACTCCAAAGTCAACGCAATGTTCCTCTCGCATATGTACGTAGGTCTGTGTGTACTCTACTTGTACCGGGAGCTTCTGCACCGCGAACCGTGGTACGAGCTTGATTGTTTTTCTTCCGGGTTATGAATATTCAACAGGGTTGATGTACTCTTTCCTGAGGTAAACCAAAAGGCACCGCCGGTTAGTACTGCAGGCAGACGGATAAGTAACTCACAAGAAAATCGTTACTTATTTTTAAATTCACGTCAAGTCGAGTCTTGTCTCTTTCTGGCAACCGACGGATTTCAGATAAGCTGGGGATAATGGAACCATGGAACCGTCTAACCGTGGAAACATGAATGAAGTATGATGGTCAAAATGAACAACTGTCAAAATAAAATCTTTCAATATCGGCGACTAGTGTGAAGTAAATTGCTTTTCAATAGCATCTTTTGCATTGCTAAGTACAAACTAAAAAGCCTGTTCAAAAACAAAAATTATCATGGAAGCGCAAGTTCATAGTCGGTCTCTGGCGGTCTAACTTCCTAAAGCCCCAGAATACATGCCGACCGTTTGGTGTATAGGCCGTTAGTTGTCAATAAAGATTACATGACGTCACCGGAAGTTCGCCGCGAAGTATACGAACTTTATAAGCTTGCTGCGCTGCTTGGCAATGCAAGGTGGGTCAGGAAAGTTAATCCTTTTGTTGGGTGCACCTTTAATCTCCCGAAATAAATCGAATGCTGGAATTCCAATCGATATGGAATCACCTGATATCTGAGAGAGTGTCATTGCTTAAAGGCAATAGGCAGTCGCCCCAAAATATTCTCTGAAAAATCAGAAAACTCTTGCAAATCTCCTCTTATTGCATTAAAAGCACTTTTGAAGATGTTTTGAACATAACTATTACAAACAATAGGTAAAGAAAGGCAAAATTCTCCTTGAATTCCACAATTCACTCACAAAAATATTGTCACATGATCAAAATAGGCCAATCATGAACTAGAGTGACAGGATACACTCACTCTGTTTGGGGTGACTGCCTACTGCCTTTAAAGATCAACTCGCCACCTGACTTAGTAATATGCCGCAGTCTTCAAACAGAAGCTGATGATTGGTCTGCTAAAAGATTTTTTCAAGTTACTTGGATCGAAAACTTGAAAAACAAAATGAAAGTCACATTTGCCAGTGCGTGACACATTTTTAAGTGAAATGTAAAAAGTAAAAAATTACGATTCAATAACAAACTGTTTGCCCTAAATAACCTGAACCTGACTGAGATTATTTAATTGGGTCCAAGAGCTGGAAGACAGTTCCAGGGTGCGCGGAGACGGGGGGAGGGGGGGGGACTAGGGGAGCCTAGCTTAGCTCCTGCACTTTTTCTGACGTGCGCATTTTGGGCCTCCTTAAATTGGGATGCTAGGCTTTTATTTTCTTGAACATATTGGGCCGCTTCGATGATTAGCCCCCCCCCCCCTTTCAAAATTGGTTCTGCAGTCCCTGAGTTTGGAGACAATGACCCCACCTGATGAAAGCTAGCCCAATATATCTTTACTTAATGTATTTTAATAGTCCCAGTAATTGACTTCTAGCCTAGGCTATATTTTATTTGCCGGCTTTGAGTAGTGCCTCTTCTTCTTTCGAATACGGTGAGACATCCAGTTAAGGCATGATTAGTACACCACATACTCGCCGTGAGGTCGGTCAGACCCTCAGAGAATTGATAATAAACTCTACTGGCTTAGGGTGCCTAACAGCCCCCTCGATAAGACTGCCAGGGAGATCATTCCAATCCCGGATTGTGTTTGGGATAAAATTGTATTTAAAGCAATTAGTCCGAGTAGAGGGGGGGGGGCGGTAGTGCAAAGCATGCATGTGACGAGTGATACGAGTGGGTTTGCAAAGGCCAGACAGAGGGATATTAGCTTGACCGTGGATACCTTGGCGAGGATTTGAAGCCTACAACGCCTACGGCGATCGGATAAAGCATGGAAGTACAACCCGGTAGTACTTCCATGGATAAAGTGCCGAGACCAAGATCTTTCAAAAAGGTAGTCACCGAACCAACTAGTCACGGGAGTACTCGTTGGCAATAACCCGAACGGATCTCCTTTGTACTCCCTCTAGTTTATCTTGAAGTGACTTCTGGTATGGATCCCAAACGGAACAAAAATACTCCAACAAAAGCATAAGCAAAACATTATAGGCTGCCAATTTAACTTCCTTGGAACAAAAAGAAAGGTTCCTACGTAACAAACCCAGGACCTTGTTTCCTTTATTACAAACAGACTGTATGTGATTTCCCCAACTGAGATTCTTGGTGATGATCACCCACAAGTACTTAATAGAGTCCCCCTCGTCAGATTAACCCAAGTTGAGGGTATACTTAAAAATTGTGGGACTATTTTTCTAGCTAGTAACCGACATAACATTACACTTTGCGGAATGAAATTTCATGCCCCAGGTTTTGGCCCATTGGCCTAAAAACAAGGTCGGCGATTTGTTCTTAATATTAGGGGGAACATGAACGGCCCATCAAATAATTTACTGTGTGAAAAATCAAAGTCAATGGGCGATTTCTCAAATATTGGGGGGACATTTCCCCCTGGGATCGAGGCCCATACCTAAAAATGAAACGGGCTATCATATGTTGGTTCCCACCCTGATCATGGCACTCATTCTAATTACTTGTTGATGCATATGGTGCCTGCTACCACTCAAAAAACACCTCCAGTTAGTACATAAAAACGGCTGCAGTCTCAACGAGTAATGTACAGGTGTTGTAATTGTGTGAAATGTTATGTAACGCATGTAATACTCGTGGGGAACTTCACTGGGAAGAACACTACGTCCAAGCTTACACGGACTACGTTGCCATGCGTAACATTTATTTGCTGTGTGCAAGTGAATGACGTCATTGCAAGTGTTGGCACGCCATCGGATATCCGAGAATAGCTTTTCTCTACCTAACTGACCATCGCAATTCTAAGTCTGACTGAGACGGTGTTATACTTCCTTTCAATAGTTGAATACATAGTCCCCGGAAGTGACGCAGGTGCCATCGCTGTTTTTAAAATTACTGTTTATGTTCAACAACGTTCAAAACACAAGGAACGATGGGCGATTCGGCCCACAGTAGCCCGAATAACCCCGAGAGAGATGTTGAGGAAAGCGACAAATGTCAAATGTTAGACTACGATGCATACCATCCTCCTTGCCCTCGTGATAAATGTCAAATTAAAACAATGAATAGCCAGTATGGACCTCAATGCGTTGTAAAGGGAAATTTTACTCCGAAATATTTGAAAAAGCTCCTCTGCAAAATTAATGCATGTTCTTCAATCACAAATTTGCACAGGGGCCCTACCGTGAGGAGGAAGAGGCTAAAATTTACATACTCAGCCCACATTTCGCCACTAAACCGTCAGATCTGTAAACCAATTTTGTAAGTCGGCGGCCTCAGCTGGACTGAAGGGTGGGGGTGGACAAGAACCTTTTGATGGAGTGCCAATATCTGCACGATATCTTTGAGCGCAATCTTCATCGTTCAAAAGTGGGGATGCGGGCAATGCAGTCCATGGTATACCAATCATCTCGATGCATAACAGTAACGGTATGTCCAGTAGTGTAGCTCATGAGGGGGGACCGGATGGCGGGCCGAAGGAGGCCCCTACTTAAAATACGTCAGGCCAATTTCTATGTTATATATACCTAAGTTTTCTTGTATTGGATATTGCCGCATTTAGGGATGCTATTTGCAAAATTTGCAACTGATAAAACGTACAAGAAATGCATGCAGTCACAGCAAGTGGACCTAAAGCCTAGAATTCATACAATATATGCTTTAGAGGTTAGAAAATAGATTTCATTCATCCAATTCCCATTTTCATAACTTCCTCCGTTGCTGCGGAGATATTAAATTTTGAAATTTACTCACTTAATTGAAATAGTTGATTGCGCAATAATTTGTGATGTAAGGCGCGTAGCCAAGGGGGCAGTTGCCCTCTATAGCATATTGTTGGTATTTTTTAATACTTATTTTTACAATATTGCTAGTGTTTGCCCTATTTATATGCGGTAAATAGGCCTGGGAAGTGCCATTTCCAGCGATCTGGGAGGCATTTTGGGCCAAAATTTTCTTACGCTTTGCGCCAACCCATGGTGGCGCGAAGCGCTGAGAGTCTGTCTATGCCCCCCCCCCTGCCTGGGTACGCCCCTGTGTGATGCCATTCTTGTACAACTCACATTACCTGCTTTTGTTTCCTTTGAAATTAAGCTGTTTATATGACCTTGGAACATTTACTGTTCCCTTACAAAACACGTTGGTATGGAGAGGGGTTATACAGCCAAGTCACCATACAACAGTAAGACAGTGATCACGTTTTGGTACAAGGTGCAGTGGTTTTCGAAAAAAACAAAAATGTATATAGAAGGTAATTTGAGTAGTACAAGAGTGACATCACAAGTTATTGCGCAATCTACCGTTTTAAATTGAGTGAATAATCTTCAACATTTTATATCTGCAGCTTAGGAATGTCTTGTAAAGATGGAAACTGGACCACTTGGATGCATTTTTCAAGCTTTATAAAATATATAGTTTTGAATTTTAGATTTTGGGTACCGGTACACAATGTTTCACTTTATAGGGCCGACGGTTTTGTAATCACTTTTGTCAGGCCGACGGTTGATCGTGGGCCTTAGGGTTAAGAATTGGGGTCTAAGAATTTTTGGAGGAATATTCAGCTCTTGTCTGTTCAAAAAGTTCTTAAAAGAGTTTAGTCTCAAACTTGATAGCCTACTACTGATATGTAAGTAGAGGGTATACTCAGTAGCGTCAATCTTTACTCGAATGTGGGGGGGGGGGGGGGGTGAGACAGGGCCACTTCTGTCAAAACTTTACTGTGTAAAAATCTTAAGTCAATGGGTGTATTTCCAAAATGTGTGTCCCCCTGTACCCCCCCCCCCCCGGATTGAAGCCCATGGGTATACTTAATCTGAGCGTTCTGGTGCAATTTGCATTAAAGTCCGATGTGTGGTTCCGAGATGTCAGCAGATAAAGTGACATTTTCAACCCAAAGTGAACTTAATTGGAACAAGCACATGTAACATCATAACATCACATTAATGAATTTTCTTTATATTTTCTTTAAACTCTAGGTTCATTTTTCTATTCCACCCTAGTCTTATGTTCTTCGTAATTTGAATTTCATGATAGGCATGACTTCTAGAAACTTCAAATTCCCCATTGGAAGCTCATGTCCCTATTAACTTCAAAGTCAAAACAACATTGAAAAACGGAAAACAAGCATTGTTCATCAATGTGGAGAGAACATATAACCCGTGCTTACTTCAAGCTCATTTCAGGTCACAAATGTAGTAGGTTCATTTACTGCTGTCTCGAGAACAACTCATTGGAACTGGTAAAAGAATAAATAAATAAAACAAAACACTAGAATGCTTAGATGTAGTTCCTTTCACATACCAGAAATTATTTTATTTGCTTTACCCCTTCTTTAAATTAGCACCGATCGGAACAGAATTTACTAGAGTAACAGTTAAACGTATGAACTATGTTTGTCATGTAAACATTTTAATAGTAGTTTCGTTTGATATTTCAAGCTGGTATAGTACATGAATCGATCTAGTGAATACCGTTATGGATACTATAGGCCTACAGCCCAGTATCATATATGCTTCATAAGTATATATATATATTTTTTTCTTAAAATGGTCAGCTGGCATTGGACAATTTATCAAAAGTCAAGAAGTCTATCTTCCAGTCCGAGAAAGAATACTAAGAAAAAGACAAATTCATGACTGTGCAAGGATCTCCTTACAATTTCCAGCCTGAAGGATTACTTGGGCCAACTTCCCTCTAACGAGTAATGAATCCCCCTCCCTCCAACGAGCAATCTTAACCCGAACAATTTCCCAACCTCGAAACTTGCCCCTGAGGTACGGTAACTATCTATCTGAACTCGAAATTTGTCCGGGTGGAGACTCGTCTGAGAAAGTTGTCGGGAGGATATATAGTCCAGGCCCTTAGCCAGATAAGATACTGAAGGGGCGGAGATAGCTTCTAGGGGCAAAATAAAAAACAAAGGCAATGGTAACTTTTATTTTTCTAGGGGACGTCACCCCTACGTCCCGCCATTGGCTACAGCCTTGAAATCGTCCTGCTAGTGCCAGGTAGCCCGAAAACAGTCCAAATGAGACCAAATAAACTGGCTTAATTTTATACATCAGAAAGTTAGAAACTTTTTAAAGGCAGAAATGGGAGAAGACAACTTAAGTTAACTTAGCTTGTCTAAGTTAACTTCGTGCGTTTTATGCGTTTATTGGACTCTGCTGGAATCGGCTTAGTCTCTTAGTCCGCACAGTTTCATCTCATTCCAGGCTAATTCCGAATCCAGCAAAATCGGAGGAGGGTTATTGTTAGGGTTTTTGAAATTAAGCAAGATTAGAGCGTTATGCATGCCTCCATTCATGAAAGTTAAATAAAATTAAAGATAGACCTAGAACCAATTGCAGCAGGAGGCTTTACCTTTTGAATAATTAAAATAAAATACTTAATACAGGCTATTCAAAATCTGCCACACTATATGTGTATAACTGATCTATCCTGCGAATCGGACTCAATTTATTTTCCAGTTCTGCAGGCTGGCAGAAAGGTAGCCCCTGATTACAGAAGCCAAAGAGTCCCGCTACGCAGACAGGCGGGCTCAGTTATAGCCTGTCGTGCAAACTTATACGGTAACCAGGCAAAACTCTCAAGCGGGTGATATTTATGTGTGAAAAGGACTTTGACTCTATCTCAACGTGATATCGTTATGTTGTCACAATACAGGAAACTACGAAGGCAAACATTCTGAGTAAGTCCACACAACGTAGGCCAACTTTCTGATTAATTAGGATTTATCTTCGATTGTTATCAATCACCAACTATTTGAGTTCCAACCAACGACCGCATCGGAAGGGCACATTTCTGAGAATATGTATATACAAATTAAATGACAGCTATGGGGTTGGAATAAAAACAAGATTACTCAGGTAAATTTTATATGTATATAGGAATAGAATTAGTGAGCTGTATTCATATACAGATAAGTTTGACTCATGGAAAAGTCAATGCACCCGTAGGCTACGCCCACGATTCAATAACTCTCCGTTCAGTCACCTTTCGATAAATGCCAGTACTCTACATATATTCACCCATAGGTGTACGAGTCATGGGGGTTGTATCCCCCCCCTCCACGAGTTCGTGAAAAAACCTCTTTCTCGGCAAATCAGGCACTTTTCTAGGGTGTCACAAGTTTTTCTCTGGCAAACGGGGATCAGCCTCCTGGAAAAAATATCCGTCAGGCCCATAAATGTATATGCTAGCAACGCGGTGGTTCCAAATACCGAAAACATAGCTCCATCATCATCGCGTAAGGTCAGTAATAAGTCTTAAAGCCCAAAGTTCTCAATCGGACCAGGGAGTTGGTCTGACTCGATTCCGAAAATCACAGTGGAATTGGCTCGGAATGCATGGGAGTCTTCGAATCTAACTTGGCAAGCCTATAGACAGACAACGTATTGAAAGGAGCAAGAAAGCCCATTGTCTCGAGGGGAAACACTCTAAAACAATTGGGTAAAGCTTCCATCAACTCTGGGCACATGTAAAATCACCGAAAGTTTGTTTATAACAACAATATATAAGAAATGCTACAAATATCTTTGGTAATTACAAGAGTTTAGCTAGACCAGGGCAGGCCTCTAGCCAGACAAGGTAGTGGGGGAGGACGAGATAACTTCCACGGAGCGAAAAAATATTCAGGGTGGGGGGGGGGGGCGAGATATACTAAAATCATGAAGAGAATGGTAATGTTTGATCGTCGGGGGGGGGGGACTTTGGGCTTAGGCCAGGGGTGTGAGATCCACTTTTATAATTGCCACTGCCGATTGAGCGGACTTACATGCAGTGTAATAAGACACGGTTCATCAAGGCACTTTAAATAAATATATAGTTGAACTTCCTTGTGAATATGACAAAGCTTGTCCATATAATAAAATGCCCACAAGGTACACAGACTGGGGCCCCGAAAACCCACCAAAGTTAATTGACTGTATCCTTTCCGTCCAGGTGACATCATATGCAGTGGCGGCACAATAGTTTAGAAAGTCGGGATAAAGGGTGTGCAGAGGAAATTGTATAGGGAAATTAAAAAATAATGACCTAACGACACCGAAAGATAAGAAACGCTCTCCCATAGGCGTGGCGACGGTGGGATTCAGGGCAACATCCCAGTGGGAGACCACTGGGGCAAAGCCTGGAAAAGCTCTGAGCCATTTTCAAAATTATTGGCAACTATCTTCAAAGAGTGAGGTGCATTTAACTGCACACTAACATGACCATTCTAACACTGGTTTGCAATAGCCAATCTCGCACTCAAGGCTAATTATGATGATGATGTGGGGGGGGGGGGGGCCGAAAAAAATTGTACGTTTAAGATGCAGTAACCCACGGCCTAATACATTGTGTTGGAGGCTATATCTAATACAAACGGTTAGCTTAGCCCTGCATATTTGGGATAAGTACCACTGACACAAG
This sequence comes from Holothuria leucospilota, assembly GCA_029531755.1. Lineage (NCBI taxonomy): Eukaryota > Metazoa > Echinodermata > Holothuroidea > Aspidochirotida > Holothuriidae > Holothuria > Holothuria leucospilota. The sequence goes on along the minus strand of CM055972.1, from coordinate 47,957,365 downwards.
TGGACGAAAGAAGAAAATCGGGGCATGCCTTCCCAAGAAGCACCACCAAAGATTACATGTCAATGAAAGAGAAATGAATACTTTTGTATATGCTCCATGTTTGAGTCATAAGTGACACATTTGCCACAAATAACGCCGCATGAGAAGAGAGGAAGAAGGTGAAACCAAAAACTATCATGCGCGATCTTTCGGTATACTTCCGGTCAAAGTAATCATTGGTCATAATTACCATACAAAGTAACCATCTGTCCGCAAAGCACAAGGATTTTGGGAGGCTATTAAGTATTATGTCCTGTCTTAATTATAACTAAAAGAAGTCCTAGGCTTTCTCTAAAGTTTAAAATTTCTGTATCTTTACACAGCTTTAAACAGGGCTTTCTACCCAAAAGACAATCAGACAATCAGACAAACGTGAAGGCACGCACACAACTCTACCATGTACACATTAAATACTTGATCAGTTAATGTACCAATTTAGTGGTGGCTTTACAGCGGGAAGTATGTGAAGAATTGAATAGTTAAAAGAGCTAATATTAGATATGCAGAGAAAATTCGTCATCATTCACAAAATATATAGATCAACTGTCGTAGCCAATGATCCCCTGTATACAGATATATGTTGGCACAGGCGCGGATCCAGGGGGGGGGGGCTGGGGGGCCCGGGCCCCCCCCCTCGCCACGAAAAAAAAAACGAAAGGGGAATAAAAAGAAGAAAAAGAAAAATAGAAAAGAAGAAAGAAAAATTAAGAGCAAAAAATGAATAAAAGTGTCTAAGAACGTATTCAAAGTATATATTTTTGTAGGGGTTGGGTGAAGCTATCGCTGGATTATCTCTTTATATATCTTTCAAAGTGGTTGGCGACGAAAGGAGCGCTACAATGTTCGAAAACAGGCGAATAGCTGAGTAATGATCCTTGACTTAAGATCTAAATAAGTAAACATCGTGACATATGTAGTATGGGCTCGGCTAACTGCACTGAAATTTAGTAACAATTTTGTGTTAAAGAGTGAAATTTTTTGTAATCTAGAGGGATTGAGAGGCAAAGTTTTCGCCATACAGACCTTGCAGAATGAATACAGAAGACAAGCTGTCAGGTGACCTACTATTAAGCACAGGGGCACCAGCTGTTGCAGGCAAAGTAGCGGCGTGCATGATACCCTATTCGATTTTGAAACTGTCTGAAAAGTTTTAAAATGAACTCAAAAGGCTTTTAAGCTACAGACAGTGGTGTCGGCACAGTGTCAATGGGTGACGTGTGTCCCCCTCCCCCATCGATTCTTGAAAATTTTTAAAATGGTCCCAAAAGTCGTTTAAGCTACAGATTTCTGTGGAGGGTTTAGGGTGAGATGTATTTTTGATGACTGGTTTATTTGTTCTAACCATTTCCTTTTACAAACTGTTCTCAAATTATCATAAGTTTTGGAAATTCTTGACAAATTCCAAATTTTCGCACGCTCCGCTAGCGTCAAGCCTTGTGTCAGAGTTGTCCTTATATCAATAACTACTCACGGGGAACAAAGGAGCAAAAGTGCTTTTTAAGAATTCTTAGTCAAAAGATTCGTTTCTGAATAGCATAGGTTGGTGGGAAAGTGACAGTGTCCGATGCAGGTTCTGAAATGCAGGTTTTGTCATGGACTAATATTTTATTCAAAATTTCGGCGCGCTTCGCGCGCATACGACAGGGTTTGCACGCTTTGACGCAAGAAATTATTCCAATGCAACATTTTTCTAAAAAGTACATCTCCTTCTCTGTAGGGCTCTCATCATTATGGGATCTTTGACTAATCTAGTCTAGCACATGATTTTGAAAGATGATTTTGAAAGATTGAATGTACGTAATTGCCGGTGCTTATTTTCCGGTCAAACATCTTACCGCGACGTTCAATAATGACGAAAATCTTTTCTGAAACGAATTTTGCCTGTCCACCATCCCTCTTGCTATACCTAAAAAGAAGTTGATATATCATATCTCCTCCCATATGGATGTCGGGTAGTGAGAATCCCGTTGGTCCCTCGTTTGTATACTGCAACTAATTTAAAGCTCCCGGGAGGCTCTATACTGTTCTCTGTCAACCTTGGATATCCTTTAAAATGTAAAGGAAAAATTTTATCATAGTCCAAGAATGTTTCTGTGGACTCCACGCAGGTATAATTGCGTGTACAATTTTCCCATGGGCGTGATTCGTGGGGGACGCGTCCCCCTCACTTTTTTAGAAGGGGGACATCGTCAAAAAGTCCCCCTCACTTTTTCAAAAATGATGGAACAGACTGCAATTATGCCTAGGAAAACGAAATTTTTAGAAGAAAAATAACCTAAAAATCGTACACTTTTGTTGCACCAAATCGCATCTGAGGGCATTCAGTTCTAGAAAAATTTCCCTTAGACCCCTCCCCCATGCCAAAGATCACAAAACTTATTGCCTACCCGTGACGCAAATTCTGGCTACCACCAACTGCTTCTTCCACGCCACAGGACGGCGATTCACAAATGTGAAAAAGCCCCCCCCCCCCTCGCACACACTTTTGGAGATTGATCCACGCCCATGATTTTTCCTGGGACTTATGGAGGTTTGAAGACAATATTTTAACCGTCTCTTACTCCCCTTTTTCACCCGAACAAAAGTTAGAATTCACTAAACTGTGGACATTTTCTTAACATACAATCACTTTAGAATGACCCAAAGATACCACCATTTTGCATACAGGCCCCCTAAAATTAACAAAATTTCTCAAAGGGAAGGGTAAACCCCTTCCTGGGATTGCACTCTCATGTACAAATAAGAAAAGGCTCTCCCGCTTTTGTATATAGCGTATACAAATCCCACTGCCTAAAAAGGCACGGTTTAGCAGTTATCTGCGGTTCCCCCAATCACCAACTCCAGCCGGCACCATCGGTCATAGATTTCTGAAGGGTATACCCTATAGTCCATAAAGAAGGTGATATATCATCTCTCCTCCCATATGGATGTAAGGTTGTGAGAGTCCTGTTGGTCCTCCTTTTCAGTGTACAATTAATGCAGAGCTCCCGGGACGCACTATACCGAAAATTTTCGGCGCGCTTCGCGCGCAGTTGTTTACGATCACGGAGAGAGGTACGTTTTTATTGAGTGATGGATTTATTTTTATCACTTTTTACGAAAAGTCATTTGAAATCTTTCACGATTTTTGCAAAGTCTTCTCAATATTTCTTGATTTTTGCTTGATCTGCGCACTGTTAGCCTTGAATTGCTCCTTTTACTATCAATAAGGTCCCAAACGTATTCGCATTACTCATCGGTGGGGTTCTACTATAAGCCAATTATTCGTGTGCATAAACGTGATTTCAGAGTCAGCATTGTAAGGATGTAACACAACTGATATTCATTTTTTCACCTTCCTCTTCTTATGAGAACTGAAAATTTAGTATAGAACCCACCTTCTAATTGATAAAAACACATAAAGGGAATTGACACCGTTAGTCATAGCAATGGTTTTAAATGTAAATTCAAATTTTCGGCGCGCTTCGCGCGCAATTGTTTCATCTGACGTCCTATACCCGAATACCGTAGAACGAAAATAAAACACTCATTATGGCAAAAATCATTTCAAGTTACCTACACCGGGCTCATAATGTTGGCGTGTAAGTTTTAAGATACCTTAGGCTAGATTCTCCGTAACTTCTGCAGGTACATATAGTAACTTAAAATGAGCCATACACATCAAATTCCATGCAACATGAAAAGGTATAAAATCTCATTGACATAAGAACTGGAGCCGACTTCTGTGCTCTTAAAATGCAATATTGCGAGAGCTTCCGGGGGCTTCGCCTCCTGGACCCCCACCGGGGCTCTGCCCCTGGACCCCGCCAGGGGCCCTAACGCGGGCCCCTAGTCCCCACGCGTAGGGACTTGCGCTTCGCGCTCGTGGTGCACATGAGGTTTTCCATCTTGGCCACCCCCCCCCCCTCAAAATTTCTGGATCCGCGCCTGTGTTGGCAGACGGGGAGATCTGATCATGTCGCTCGCAGACGATGCGCACGATACGCACAATGCAGTCATACATACCATTGAACAAGTTAATAAAAGAGAACAACTATATGTGATCGAAGATGACGAAAAATTCAGACTTTTACAGAAATTGTGAAACGTGCGAATGTTAAGGTTATTCCATAGGAGGTTCTCTTTTAAACTGAATGTATCCAGACTATGGTAGAAAAACAGTCTAGGCTGGATTCATTTTAAATTCGGAACTTATCAAAGCATCTCATAGACATATTTTCAGACTTATAAAGTGTTAACAAAAACGGTCGTGCTTAGAAGTTAGAGCAATAGTAACGGTTTACTAGCCTACTTCAATGTGAGAATTAAAAAGTCGCTTTTCTAAGCGGAACCAATCACTTTCAGATACGGAAACTTGATGAAATACTGCGTAAGCAACAGTTATTGATCAAGGAACGTTGGACTCAGAGAACGGGCTAGAATATATCGCACATATCGCGGAAAACTCTCTCATGCTTCTCAAAGCATAATGTTCAAAATTGTCAGCTCATTTTTGTCGTAAAAGTTTCAACTGGTTGCTTATTAAACTGCGACGCTGACAAGATTGGCCACTTAATTGGAGAAGCGACCTCTCGGTACATCCATTAATCAGCAGTGTAACGTTGAGCAAAATAGTTTTCGAATGCTTTCTTAACATAACATAACATAACATAACATAACATAACATAACATAACATAACATAACATAACATAACATAACATAACATAACATAACATAACAGAACAGAACAGAACATAACATAACATAACATAACATAAAATAATATAGCAGGTTACAGGGCAACGGAGGACTAAGGCCCCATAAGATGCCCTGAAGTCCAAACTTTACTAAAACAAACAACTAGTCCAAGTGAGCAAGTGGTAGCGTGGCTATGATCCGCGACTTCCAATATGAGGTCGCATGTTCGAATCCCAGCTCGGACATAAAAATTGTAGTCCAGTACGTGTCTGGGTTGTAGTTTGTCGTCTGCTATCCCTTAATCATAGACGTTAAACTGTGATCGAGTTAAGCTGTTATTGACAACTTGGGGTAATACTCGGCGATTGAAAGGTTGCCGATTTCCCGCAAGGGAGGATCAGTAAAACAAACAAACAAAAAACAAACAAAATCAACACCATGCTAGCCCAGTACAATTCAGCATGGGCATGGCCAAAATGATAGGAAGAAAGTACATATTAACTGCTGCAAGTACACGAAAAGTTTTTCGAACCTAGAACAAAAGTATAGGGTGTCCATACGTCCAGCTGGATTGTCTGGTATATTGAGGCAGCCTGTCCTCCGTCGGCAGCGTTACTGACCGTGACTGCAGACACTGCATGATTTGCCCTGGTTTTGAAGGTCTGGGAGGTTACAATAATGAAAATCTTACAAATAACAGAAAAAAGATCATTCCCATTATTAGCCTAGACCAATACGGTATGATATGCGTGTGGAAAATTTGTAGTTAGGCCTAGCGTCAAGGGGTACTCATCAGTAACATTGGCAAACGACTTTTATCCTGCCGGACCCTCAGTCACATTGATTAGCTAACGCAAACGATGTTTAACCCCCTCGAATTAGAGCAATCACGCCATGTGCATACATGTGTGTATACAGTCACCTGCATGGCATGGTTACAGGCCACGGTCATGTGCTTGTATTGGGGAGGGAATTCGATAATGGTCACCCTAAAAGTTGGCCTATAGCAGTAAACTTAAATTCGCAATACATCAAATAATTTACAATTACGACAACAGAGATTGAGTCGATAAGCCCAAGTCAGCGTTTCCCCCAAAAGAAAGTTGGTATAGGCCTACCATACCTTCTGCCTCCAGGCCTACATAGCACTATCTTCAAGCAAAGCTCCCTTCATGCTTGCATATTTGGCGTCCGTTAAAGATGTAAAGTGCTTTAAAGGTATAACGGTAACCATAGAAACGCGTACGCAATGTACGTACGTCATTGGTCAAAAGTAATCACACGTAAAAGAGCCTATCCTGTCGTCTGCTAGTATAGTCACGTCTACGGTCCTAGCTTAGTCTACGTCTACCTCTACGCAGGCTTCAGGCTAGGTTGACGTACAAGTATGTCCACAAGTAGCATTCGTAATGTACTTACTGTACTAACGTACTTACGTACGTACGTACTCTGATGGCCTGGTTTTAGCAGACTTATCTGATCCTGAATCCAAGAGCTGCAAAATTTATTTTGAGGGCACACCTTCTCATTTTTAGTGTAATACTCTATTAAAGGCATAGATTTTAAGCATGAAATAATTTAACATTTTTGAAGAACTCCAACGAGCCTGTGTAGACTCGAAAAATTCCACTTCATTTTTCAGTTCAGTCAGTAACTTTAACAGTTAGGCTAGGCCAAAACGTTTGGCATAGGCCTAGCCTACATGACATTGACCCATAACGTTAACTTAGACATCAGCTTAAGGCCTAGGCTAGGCCTAATATTATGCCTAATGTATTTACCACAAAGATATTATAAGCATAGATTCCAAACTCCTATACCTACACTGTTATGCTCAGGGACTCCTCATGAAGACGCTACTATCGGGGCGGAAGTTAATTTGAACTGGGCGCCATTCTATTCTATTCTGTGATCTGCGTAGGTCTAACGTTAGGCATACAAAAGTAGGAACTTGTTGCAGAAAATTCCATTGTTCAAAGAGGATAGCACGGGTGCACTTTTGCAACGTGTTCTAGCCTAGGCCTATATGCACAGAATACATTTCTCTGTGTATTATCTGGAATGCTTGACGAAACACTTATGCGCGCTCAGGAAACAAACGTGCTAAGCCTAGGCCTAGGCGTAGTTGACTTCCCGTTGTTTGCGCGTAAGAAATTAAACGCACATATCCTAGCCTATAAAGTGTGTTAGGCTACTTAAAGATACCATAGAAGTTGACCAATGAATATAGGCGTATACTATAACTTCTATGAACTTTAAACCAATCATTATGTGTTCATGTTCAAATGCACTTTTGTGTAATGCCGTCAGTAAGAAGTAAAATTCTTGTAGGTGGAAGTGAGTGATACTTCTTAGGCTACATTTACAATGTTTCGAAATAACAAGTAGGCCTAGTCCTAGGCCCATTAATACTTTTTGTAAGACATTCATTTCCCTGTTTGTTTCCAAAACGACTGAACAGTGATCAGCACTTCCGCCCCGATATATTGGGCTTCATGGGGATTCAACACGCCATTTTAAGTTTGGAATCTGTGCTTTTAATATCTTTGATTTACCTAAGTCAGGGATAGGGCCTAGCCTAGCCCGCAGTCTGCTGACCTAGGCTAGTATCAGGGTCCCTTTAGGGCTTCTCATACTAGGTCAGCAATAAAGCAATTTGCAAAATTGGGCTTCCACACCTTCAAAAATTTTGAATGGTCTCCATCTTTCTCAAATTCACATAGCCTGGGCTAGACCTATAGGCCTAGCCTACAGTATGTGTACCAATAGCCTGAAACCTATAAAACTGTCTTTACCGATATCTTTATAAAATTTGCAAGATTATTTTAATGCTGTATGAAAGACTTTGTCTTTGTATTGGATATGGATGATACTTGATGTACAATTTGATAAGTTCTGAAAACTACAATCAATTATGTGTTTCACGCTATTGGTACACCTACTGTAGGTTAAAACACTTTGTGGGTAAGCCTAGGCTAATTGACCTCTAGGCCTAGGCTACGGGTCATTTATAATGTTTAGGCCTAAGACCCTTCATTCTAAGAAGATTTGCATGTAGTGTCCAAAAAAGACAAAAACTTTTCATTTACACAAATGATCCTGTTTTGCTTTTCAAACATTCTATGAAACTGCTAGGCTAAATCTTGTTAGGCCTACTAGGACGTTCGCACTATTGTATGATAAATAGCACACATTACTGTTCAATTGTGACATAGTCCACAGCCATGGTTATGTTCATACGTGCAACGTATGCTCGCAGAAGATGTGACTCTCAAGGTAACACACAGGAAAAACTTCAGGCCTAGTTCAGGGAACAAAGAGTACATGAGAACTAGGCGTAGGCTAGCACGTATTTCACCCAAGGTCTCAAGTTATCATGAGCCCTGAAAGTACTTGATTACAGCACTGAAAAATGGAGATCTATGGTTTTACACTTAATGTCATTTTCATGGGAGTACAGTGTTTTAATGGGACACATGGTGACAGAGAAAATGATGCAAATAATTGTCCATTCTTTTTGTTTGGAATAAAAAACAGAGAAATACTGAATAAATGAAAAGACATACTGATAATTTTTGCAAGTACCGGTAATATTAATGCCCTTACACGCCTTTTTGTGTAATTCCCTGTACTATTTGAGTACTCAGCAGCACTCATATTGGTTCTGATATAGTCCAACCCTACCAGCCACCAAATTCACCTGTATGTAACAGACTAGTACTGTGTGCATAGTGCGTACTTGTTCTCTGAGAGTGCATATAGGGGCTACGGTTATTATAATAACCGTAGCCCCTATGCACTCTCAGAGAACAAGTACCATAAGCCAATTGGGTGTACCTGTATATGTATACCTGTTGAGTGGGTAAAGTCTTTTCACGCAGCCCATTCCTACAACCGGCACCGAAATTTCTGTGCATATTTGCAGTATGTGATGTTGTGTTCCCCTTAACAGTCACTTTACAGTCTGGGATACCATCATTTTGGGGTATGTGTAGGACAATATGCAAGTTAGCCCTATTCTTAAAATACAATGTCTTGGACATGTTAAGGTGAAATGCATATATATTCATTGAACAATCATTTCTTGCATATTCATTAAGCAAACAAAAGTAAAACTTACAATAATCCATTTGTACCCTAAAGTGAACTTAAGCAAGCAAGAGTGATGTCACCACCTCACAGTGACAAGCAGTGCTTAGTTTTTGTGTTTCAGATTTTTTTTCTTGACCTTGAAATGGGTAAGGATTTGATGGCAAATCTTGCTGGAAAACTTAGATTTAGTACCCCTCAAACACATCAAAACTATTTAAGCTTGAACCTTTCTTTTGTCAGTTCAGTTTTATGTAGTAACAAACCATCTTAGGACAATAAACCATCAGGAGTACCCTAAGTTACATCCTACCCTAAGTTACATCTATCTCCATGGCATACCCTTAAGTTAAATTGTCCTTTCAGGGACGTATGGTGTCCTTCAGGGATGTAGCTCCTTGGGGGAGCAAAACTCGTTCCCGAGTAATGTTTGGTTTCTCCCCTTAGCTCTTCGCCAGAGAGTCGAGGGTACTTTTGAAAAAGTGCATCTGGAGTAGCATCTCCTACCCTTGGTTGTAAACTGCACTGCAAGGTAATTTGTAAGGCTTACTGTTACTTGAAATTTCTCACAAAGTCAAATTATGATTTAAGACAAATTGGTTTGAGACATATTTGGCCCACTGCAGTGTACCTAAGTGGCCTTTCAGTCTTGCAGTGTGCATGGAACTCATCAGTTTTGCTGGTGTCTGCAAGCAGCCAGCTAACTGTGTTCTCCAGAATTTCATTCTTCCCTTATATCGTTTAAGTTTATCCTTGTTTGAGTCTACAGTAGTATTTAAGGTCTGGATCCACACTTTCATGAGCTTGCTCAATAATAACTTAAAAAAAATTATAGCCAATAAATTATTAAATTCAATTTAAAATTTATTCTTTTACAAGCAAGGTTTGGCCACAAGTGTGATTACAATGTTGCTGTCAAGTCGCCAGGAAACAGCAGAGGACCAACCATTTTTCAAAATTTCATCTCACAATAAATCAGTGAACCAGCATCAAGGATTTTTCCTTCTGCCCAGTCAAAGTCAAACTGCGAAGGAGACAGGAAAATCCACAAGTGCTGTGTCAATGTTTCAGGTGAGTTGTGCATAAAGGCTGATTCATACTTCAGTATAGCACTATAATGCTATGACAGTTGAACTCTGTTCATCTCTACACTGTGTCTGTGAGTTGCCCAGAAGAGCAAGGAATGGCCAAATATGGATCTTGGAAAATGGAAAATTTGGAAGAATGAACCTGCAGCCTTAAGGTGTAATGTGGTTAAAAATATTGCGAAAAGATGTTATGATGGTATTTCACTTGGAATACACTCAGAATCACAGTTAAAAATAAATGTATGCAGATTGGCTATAGTAGCTAGACCATTGTATGAGATGCTTTGATCCAAGGCTTCCAGTACATGTAACCATTTCCTTAAAAATAAAGGGTATAGCCAAAAAAGAATCACATACAGTATTGTACAATAGAGTAGATTAAACTGCCATCAGTGGTTTTATAGGCTAATGTTGAAAGCATATGCTTACGAATTTCAGGTCCCTGTTGCTAATGTACTATCCCTGAAAGAATTCCCTGGGAATTCCCTAGGACCTGACCTGACTAGGGGCCCTATGACGGAATACCTGTAAATAGTTTGAGGGAATAAGCACACCCCCACCCCTATTCCCCCCCCCCCCCCAGATGGACATAGCTAAAAGCTCACATATTCAGGCTTGCAGCCGCAAGGTCTAGGGTTCAAATCCTGGACGGGTCATACCAAAGACTTTAAAAATGGAACCTACTGCCTTTGTGCTTGGTGCTCAGCATAAGCAATGGAATAGGGAAAACAAGCCAGTGAGCCACAACTGGAAAAAAGGCCATGGTCGTCTCGACTTGAACCAGTTGGTTGGAAACTTGGACGTTAAACCTCATCTAACTAACTAACTAACACATATTTCCAAGTATGTTTTATTTACACTAATGTATCTTTCATGATGATTCAGAACATACAGGTTACATATTAAAGATTAACCAAGGACAAATTTTGCACAAATTAAATAATAAATGTACAAAAATATTGCCACATAATTTATAAGAGACGTTGAGGAATTATAAGAGTCAGGGTACATTAGTTCAATTTGGGGTGACTTCATACATGCATCCATAAACTACAGTGTCCCCACTGATCCTTCATCACCAAAGTAGTCATCATGATGTTTCATGTGCAAGTTTAAATCAGTGTTTCAATGGTTTAGAGGGTTTTTATAACCATTTTAATGAAATCAGATTAATTGGTACATATTTTTGTCAGGAGTAGGAATTTACCTTTCTCTGAAGGATGTTATTTTTGGATTTTCACTAAAAAATCGATCAGTAAAAGTTTAAGGGTCATAATTTTTGGAGGGCAATTTTGTAGACTTCATGGGCAAATGACGCATCATCCCCTACCTTAGTTCCAACACTGTTGTCATCTGTGGATATTCATAGTTCTTCAAAGGTGATGTTAGTTCCTGTTATGTGCCATTTTCTACTACAAGACAGAAAGCAGAATATGATAGGATTTGCCATTTCAAGCCATCCTACTTTCTGCTCTTACATTTAATGATAGAGATGAAACAACAAAGCAGTGGCATTAATGGATTAAATCTCAATATACCATGTACTGTTAACTTAGAATTCATTATTTTAAGTCTTAATGCATGATGCAAAGCCCCTTGCCTTCCCCCTCAAAAAGAATAATACAGCAAGGGTTTGTCATTTATCTTCACAGGAATCAACCTCATCAGTATCCCATCAAGGCAGACAAAACTCGCCATTCCAAATACCTGTATCAACAACAGCTGCTCAGTGCACCTTCCAAACCCAGCAAGCAAGACAAAGGCAGACACAACATATCAATCCAAAGGATAAAGTAGAAGAGGCCGTCACCCACAATCCGGAAAAATTAACATCTTTGCATTCTCGTTTACATCAAGAAGCAGACAAAATTCGTAGATGGAAGGTTGAAACAGAAATTGAACTAAAACAGCAGGAGCAGAAGTTGAGAGATTCATTACAGACTGTTGAGTCTCAGAGGAAGTCATTACTGGAATTGCAAGTCAGTGCAATGTCAGCACAAGCAATTAAGTGTACACATTCAGTACAAGTTTGTATAATTGCAGTAACTTTAAGAAAGAGGCATCAGTGTAGGAGTGTTGAAGGCAAAATTTACCAGCTTGATTGTTTATTCGTTATATTGTATTTTGACACACTTACAGAAGGTTTATAAACCCATAAATTAAATAAAGGTCTGTAATCTGCATTTAGAAGCTTGGAAGTCTTAGTATACAGATTCATCCTTTTACACATTATTAGCTGTATGTAACTTCAAAATGTAAGGTACATGCCTTACCTGGATGTGAAGTGAGGCTAACATCAGTGGTCATATATATTAAGATTGTATTCCTAGTTCATTCTGACAAGAAAAAAAACGAAATAAATGTAAGAAAATGAGAAATCTTTTAACTGTTTGGATATTGCCAGTATCATGCATGTGTCATGATTCATCGAATTATTTACCAGTGTCCTCCCTGAACTGATAATAGTATCTGAATTAAACGTATATGGATGACTGGACAAAAAACGTTTCTGACTTTAACATCAATCATATTTCTGTTATCCATGCCATCCAGTGCTGCTGTACTCATATGAGCTGTTTCACTCAGATTTTCACATTTTGAAGCAAAAGTGTGTAGCATAAACAATACAAATTGTGCTCATATGTTGCATGAGAAAGTAGCAGATAAATGAAACTTATAGTGCAGCTTTTGCTCCTTTACTTTAGCTTCAAAATGAAACACTCAGTGGTAAACTTCAGGAAGAAATTGATGGCAGAGCTGAGCTTGAGGAGAAGTAAGTCAACTTTTTTCTCTGTAACTTTTATGTACATTATTTATGTTGTCTACTAACTTGTCAATGAACATGTAACATATTAATTGTAGTGATATGATGAGTTTTAAATGAATTTGTCACCAGTTACTTATTTGGCCTAGGCAGGTTACCTGACTCTACTTCAGTCTTGACTCCTAGCCTGGAGTCAGGTAGTGACTCCACATTCCTTGGGATCATATGACTCCTTGGGAATTTTCAATACTGTCAAAAATGTAAACAAAAATTATATTTTGGAGTCTATATAAGTGTTCTGTTACAGGATTTAATGAAGTCTTATAATGCAACTTATCTTTTCAGTCTTGTTCTGAATGTAATTACAAGTTTTCTCTTCAGTTGAACACCCGACTGATCTGACTGATCCTGACTGATTTGGGGCTGTATGTGATGACTCTAGTTAGTTAATGTACATTTTATCTAAATATAAGTCAGTTGATCAAATATCATGAAAATATCCATAATTTTCTTTTCTTTTGGTTTAAAGTAAGAAGCTTAATTAAGTGCAGTGTTATAACAACAACTGGTCTACATGTAACACACATAAAAACAAAAAAAAACAAAGTTATTTACTAGCCTGTCATAAAGTAAGGAATCAAATTTGAATAACCTTTTTAAATTTACCTGATCATTGTGATTGATGTTAGCCTATATAAGAAATCATTGAAGTCTTTCATGTTATAATAATGGTACAAGCAAATGCTGTAAGGCATGTAATATTACTTGTGTTACATGCCTTATTTTACATGCCTTATTTTACATGCATTACATAGTCTAAAATTGCAGTTACGACTTATTGCAGCATGACAATTGGTCCCCTAGAACATATTGTGCCACACTTAAGTTATTGCATCAGGATGTGAGAAAGAATGATGGAAATGAACCAGCCTTTGAATATTTCCTATTCTGTGTAGACGTTGATACCAACAACTTCAGACCGATACCATGCCTGTACCAGAATAACGTATTTCCTTCCTTCAGATGGTGGAAGTTATAAACTAAGTATTGCTTCCGTTGTATTTTGGACCTGCGTCTAAATTTCTAAGGTGGATGGTTCTTACAAACCAATCAAGTAATAGTGACATAACCTATTGTGCCAGTACCCTACAATGTAGTGAAATGCATAAGGGACAAGAGTGAAGTTAAAAAACAGGTACATAAATGGGCAAATGTACCTCAAGTGCAAAAATCATGTTTTACCACTTTTGAACACATGTAATGTAATGTAATGTAATGTAATGCAAATTTATTCTTATTAGATGCATTACATGTAAAAACATCTCAAAGCATCAAACAAAGATGAAATAACATAACTACTTGCCAGCTGTGAGTTATTCAACAGTACATGTTACAAAAAAATTGGATGAAATGCCTACCATAGGAGCTTTCTACATTTTTAACAATTTCTCGATTTTTCTGAAGGATTGAATCAACTCGTGACATGTGTTCTCTAGTAAAAGATTATTCTGTCAAACTTGAAGAGAAACTTGCACTTTGCGAAAAAGACAGAGATGATATCCAAGAAGTTCAAAAGAAACAACAAGAGGATTTATTGGTGAGAATAGAATTTAAAAGCTTCAAGTCACAGATATTGAACACTGATTAAGGAGGTGAAGACACAGTTGTAGTTTAAGCTAATTCCCATAAGTAAATTGTTAGGGGAACATAGTCAAGGATGTGCTATGCAAAGTTTGGGGTACCATATTACGGATAGTCATCTTTGTACTTTTCCATACCTGAGACCTTAACATAGATTATTACAATGGTTGGAGCTGTACAATATTGAAGCATTTGATTATGCTGAAGTTTCCTACTGTCATTGCAACTGTAAAGCAAACTGCTTGAAGCTTGGGGAACCAAGAGAATGAGCTTACATGTATATCAAAGACTTTTCATCCATGCCATACCATGACACCTCAGGTTGATATGATGATCCATAGCGTATGAGGTGGGATCTGGGAGGCTGCAGAATCTTCCCCTCATTTTGGAAGAGAGTTTTTTCTGTTTGTGGGGAAAATAGTTTTATTTCATGGGAAAGTGATACTTGGCATTTTGGGTAAAGTGATCAGTCCCAACCAATACTATGGAAAGTATTCCTGGTGCTTATGATTATATCAGATGGTATTGTCACTTTTTTACAACTGCTCTCATTACCATTTAAATTTACAAATTAGTCCCTATATCAATGGGTTGAAATTTGTCCAAAATATATGACAGAACTACCCGTACAAAAAAAAATTGTGTGGCAAAAGTTCCAATACCACACGTGAAACTCTGTGTCGCACTGTGCAGAACTATGGTGAGGTGTGAAGAGGCGTGAAATTTCTGTGAATTTTTGCGTGACAATGTGTGTCATTAATAAACAGTTGACACACTTTTCCTAAGTGCCATGCATTGACCAGCATTTTCACAGTTTGGACATGAGGCAATATGTGGAAAACCGAAAATCATGCTTTGACACATGTAACAGGAGCCAAACTGGGGTTAAGTAGGCAAAGTGTGGAGAAGTGTGGTGCTGAGTAAAGTAAATTCAATAGTTCGATTTCGTTCACTGGTTTCCCTAGTTTTCCACATGTGTCAACTTGACACAGCTTTCCCCACTTTGACCCAGATTTCAAGGTGTGACAATCATGCAGGGAAAAGCGTGGTCCTGTGTGTCAGATTGGTTCCAATACCACATGTGTCACCACGCATAACCACACTTTTTTTCGTATGTATTTTCATACGCTCTGCCTCACGTGATTACGTGTGTTCACATGTGGCATGCCACACTTTTTTTTGTATGGGTATGTACACAAGTGCAACTGATGGCTGTCTGTATTAAAGTCACATCACAGATGAGTATTCAACACTCTCCTACAGAAAATTACATTTCAAATGGTATTACAAGGCAAGACACTGCAAATTACAATGTCATAAATTCCACCTCTTTTCAAAATTTTTATTTGACTGTATCGTACCTGGAGATGTCTTAATTTTTCAGATTAATTTCAACAACTCTTTGTAGTAAATTTATTAACTCAAAAGGAAGAGGTGGATACTTTCACTGGGCAAGTAAGTCTGTGCCAGAACTTTTCATCTGATCTGAGTCTGTCTCCAGTTACAATTTTATTACTGTCTAAATTAAAAAGAATTTTGTAAATCAGTGGCTTATAATACTTGATAGTATTGGATATTGTGATCATTTGTCTTTTTTATGACATGAATGGTTTGTGGCATCAGTGAAAGTACTTCTTAAAGGGGCACAAGGAGCACCCTCAAATACTTTCTCAAGTATTCAAGATGGGCTCCGCAAAAGAGAAATATTGCATTCACTGCGTATCAATGATTTACAGACAGTAAATAGCTTTAATCGTTATTAAGCCGTTTAGTCTCACCAGTAAACTCCAATAATACCTTCTCTTTCTCGTAATATTACATTATAAGAGTTTAAGAATATTATGAACACATCATTTGAAAATTTGAAAGTAATTCTTAGTAAATAAATTATTCATGAACAGCAAAGCAGTGAAGTTTTTTTCTGTGAGAGCAATATTTCTCCAACTTAAAGTTACTTAGCTGCTCTGTTGTGAAATACCTATCATTCTACATCAGTAAACCATGGTCCTAAAGGTATGAAAATTTCTTGTACCCAAAACGCAAAATTTCCCTCTATGCTAAATTTATATCTTCCTCAACAGGTCCTTGAGAATAAATTCAAGGAGCTCAGCCTGGTACACACCTCAAAACTGGATGCTTTGAAATCTCAGGGTGAGATTGGCACATTTTAAATTTTGTTTTTATGAAAATATCATCAAATCAGCCATAAATTTAAAAATTGGGTTAGGACATGCTTTCAATTGCACATCAAAACAGAACAAAAACAAAACAGAAGGATGAGGGTTGCATGCACTCTTTAGGGGTAAACTTGAACAAGTTTAGAGATTTTTCATCCTTGTATTAAATTCTAAAGACAGTGGGATGAAATTCACATGCAATGGTAGGCTCTCGAAAATGCGGTATTACAGCTTTAATTCTCAGACTTTTTCATTACACTCTGGGTATTAATATATACTGGAAACAGTTGCTTCAGTGATGAATTTGTCATAGAGTAACAGAGCTTCTAATGACTAAATATTGAGAAATTTGTCAGAAGTAATTATTAAGTGTCATTTGCATGTACTCTTATTTCTGAAAAATGCTCCCCAGTGACTGAAGAAAAGGACAGGAACTCTGAGCTTACAAAAAACCACCGAAATGAATTATCTGTCCTAGAAAAGAAGGTATGTTCT
This sequence comes from Holothuria leucospilota, assembly GCA_029531755.1. Lineage (NCBI taxonomy): Eukaryota > Metazoa > Echinodermata > Holothuroidea > Aspidochirotida > Holothuriidae > Holothuria > Holothuria leucospilota. The sequence continues at coordinate 47,940,394 of CM055972.1, read as the reverse complement.
TGAATGTAATGAGTTACCTATTCTCTCAAAATTTTGACGTCTAACATAATAGTGGCAGTGTTCTGATGGTGAACTTTGTAAAATTTAACAGTTAAAAAGTGTGAAGATTGTATACTTAATTTTCTCTTGACATAAAATTATTTTATATTGAATGGTGCTACTACTTCAATCTACTACTTCTGATTTGTTTTTTATAATGGTGTTCCCAACTGAAAAAAAATTAAAAAAGCACAAATTTTCTTAAAAGTTTCACTCCATAAACATCCTATGCCCACAATCCACTTTGCAGATAAGTGCACTACAAGAAGACTGTAGGACCAAAGAGGACAGGCTTGCCCAACTGACCAAAGAATTAGAAGAAAAAGTGGACTTGTTAAATGTAACTTTAAAGGAAAAAGGTAAATAATTTCAGAGCTCTTTGAGAAAGGTGCTAAGTAAGCCTTTATATTTATCGTAAGGAGACTCAATTGTTCGATTTGGAACCTCTTGTCTGATTAGCAAAGCTGCATTTCTGTAATAACAAAAAAAATTAATTGTTGGCCAGATTAATGAATTAAGTATAATTACATGCATCAGTTATGGAGTCTATGGACCAAAAAGAAATTTTTAAATCCATGATTAGGCACAACATACAATTAAGGTTCAAAAGGGAAAAGGAAAATGTAAAATGGGTTCTTGAACCAAAACCTGTTCTTTAATTTGTAGTTTATTTCTTTTGTGTGTTTCTTCCAATTTTTTCCTTTTATATTTTGATTATGTTCTTGAATACTTCTGTATGTGAGGAAGGTATGACTTCTTTTAAATGTAACCAGTGCCTATTATTACAGCAAGACCTTTAAATTCTCAGTTGTGCATTAAATGGTGGGAGTACATTTTTTTTTCTTCTCCGTGCCAGAGTCTATTCAAGAATTTTTGCAAAAGTCTGAAGCTGCTCTCCAAGAGTACAGGTCACAAGTTGAGAAAATTAGCCAGGAGTTGTCTGATCTTCAGACTCAGCTTCAAGTATCAAATAAGGAGAAGGTTGGTAATCTGTAGGCTAAATTTACAGACACCTGACTGACAGGGCAGCAATTTTAATATTTTTTAAAATGAAAGTAAGTTCTCAAATTGTATTTTGATGGATGAATTATCATGTTTCACATAATTTTCAAAAAGGACATCTAGCCCAGACTTTCTCTTGCCCTTTTGTTCATTGGTTACTTTCACAATAGACTGTAGAAAATTACACTTACCTTCATGGGGGTAATCAATTTTTAGCCACACTGGCTGCAGACCAATGAGATCTTTGGAAGCACCATAGCCTTGCCTCTTGCTTTGTAGGAAACTTGCAATGACCATAGTAGTACCACTGACCATTTGGTAGAAAGTTATCCTCAAAAGTATCTATGTTTTAAATGAGGAATTTCTTCAGGGGGATGTATAAGGAAATTGTGGATTAATTTGATAAGGGTACAGAAAACGTTAGGTGGAATTATGGTGTACCTTGCAGTGTCAGGTCAAATGAAGTGAACCCAGTACAGGTTGAATGGAGTAACCCCAGTTTGAATTGAAAAACCCAGGTATGCTAAATCAGAAATGGCTGCTTTCTCAAATGATTAAGTATTTCTAAATGAATAGTTAGATTTATCCAGAGTAACTGTTTGATGTGTCTGTTGTGTTGTGAAACATTGCGACAAATGTAATTGTGAGGGAAATAGAAGAGATTTGACAGGTTAATCTGATATTCGAAAGGAAGATTGGGATAACTGCATATGCCGTTAAAGGGAAAATTTTTATGTAGTTTCTTTTACTTATTCTGAAATAAACAATTAGCAACTTCAAGGATCTGCTTTTCACAGTTCTGAGAAAGAAACAGGGATTTTTGAATGGGTAGGTTAATTGCACTTGCAAAGACAGCCAGTGCTTAAAAGTTGTATCTACAGTTTATCTGCACATTGCATAATGCAAAACAGGTTTACTATGTTCCTTTTGGTAAGATTTTGGAAATATCTATAGTTTTTACCTCAGATGTGTGAGAATGAATCTAGCATGGTGTGGACTAAGCTGTTTGCTCTAATCCTATCACAGGGGGTACCATGGTTGTTTACAAGTTTAATGATTTTGCCCAAGAAATGTACACCTGAAGTAATGTGATATTAAAAGAACAGTTGAACTCTGAACTGGTCCTCCTTTTTCTGTCTGACGTAAAGTGTGACCCCATTTTCAAAAAAATACGATGTGCTTCTAAAAGCCTGTGATGGTGCCCTTTTGAAATTAGAATAGTGAACTTTTTCTTTTGTGAACTCAAGAGTACTCTACAGGAAACAATTAACAAAAATGAAAAAGACAGATGTGAGCTGAATGAAGTTATCACCAGCCAAAGGAATGATGTAACAAGACTAGTGAAAGCAAAGGAACAAGTTATACAGGAACAAAAGTTATTGGAAGAAACCCTTGGTGGAAAAGAGGTTTGTTTGCAATGTCTAGTTATGATAAAATACCAACAATGTAGTGAGTAATGTAATTGTAGTGACCCACATTTTGCCACATTTTGAAGGAACTTGGAAGGAAAATACCTTTTTGTAGTGTTTTTTATGTTCCCCAGTACACCTATATATATAAAATATATAGTATTAGTTCATTTACTTCATCTGTCATTAATTTCTTTGGTCCATACAAACAGATAACAAAAATAGGATTAAAGTTTTGTTACATCAAACGTTTCTTTCTTGGTGATTGCATGTATGTATGAATGGCCATCAGGCAAAGGAATATAATTTAGTTTTGTTGTGTTAGAAGTGAAAGTATGGAATTGGGTGTATGTAAAGGTATACTTTGATTTTATCAATAAAATAAGATGTTCAGCTTGTTGGAACATTACTGTAAAATAGAGTATCCTATTTTAATGCAATTAACTACAGTAGTACTGTTATAAGGGTATTTCACTACAATATGAATTTGCTTCCTCCAAAAATCGCTGTAGAAAGAGATAGGTACATTGAAGGAGACAGTTGTTCAAATGACTGAAAAAGCAAAGCTACTCAGTGAAAATCAGGAAAAGGAACAAGCTCAGCTACAGAATGAGAAACAACAGCTACAGGTAAAATAATAATTGATAAGAAAACAGGCATAAATGATGTAACAAAGTAAATTGGAAATGTAGGTCATGGTCACTGACACTATTAAAAGTTAGTTTTGTGCATTTTTGTGTCTTTTTATTCCACATGAGTGAGCTAAAATTATTTCAGAGGAGGAAATAATACACTGTCCCTACATAAAATCACCTTGCCTCCTCCAATTTCTACTGCCAGAGCCTCCCTCTTCCCCACCCCTCTCCTTCATCACTCCCTCCTCTCAAGAAAACCTGTGTATGAAGAGTTTTAAATGATTATTGTGTATGGTGTATTTCAAAGATGGTAACGAGATATGTGATATCGACACTCACGAACATGGGTACATGTGGCATTCAAGGACCAGTGAAGGATACTGTACAATACAGTATACAGTGAGGATTCGTGTTTTTCATGGTAATACTGCGAAGTATGGGAAGTTGGGATTAATAGGATGTTGGAAAGCTTTTACTTTTTGTTGTCAATGGCATGATCAGATCTTTTAGAACTTCATTGGCAAAAAGGTTGATAAGGAAAAAAGCCTTAAATATACACAAAATAAAAATTACAGTATATGCCTGAATTAAGCAGCAGGTTTTATATATGTCTTTGGTATGTCTAGACCTTGGGATTATCTCATATGTCACAAACACAGTCAAAATTAAATGTGCACACAATAGTATAGATCCTACAATCTGTTATTCCATCTCAGACAAATATTTTTATTACTCATTTAAATTTCAGCAAAGTCTAGAATCTTTGGAAAAACAACTCAAAGAAGTGCTGGAAGAAAAAGATGGCTTGTTGTCAGCCATTGAGGAAGGAATGCAAATAGTACAGAGAAAAGAGGTAACTATGCATTCTATATCCTTTTCATGAAGGAAAACCATCAAGTCAAAAGTGTTCCTCTTCTCCCCTTGTGCCAAAAATGAATCTGGAAGTTCTTAAATTCAGTTCTAATACAAACAGTGCTATATGCAAAGTCATTTTCCTAAGTACAAGACTGTAAGGATAGCTTTGTGTAGTATATGTATATGAAAGGTCATGAACGATGCTCTTTTATTGTAAATGCCTCTGTGAAAAACATTTCAGAAGTGAGAAGTGTCAATCAGCCTTGTGGCCTGGCCACTTTCCTAAAGATTGGGAGTGGGGAGAGGAGCTATAAAATGTGAATGTAACCTATTCAACTCCTGCTTTAATAGTATTATACACAAAAGATTGTTTCACACTCATGTCACTCTTTTATAATGATTGAGGGCCAAAGTGGAGATAATGCAAGATAATTACAGTGCAACTGAAATGATAATAAAGAGAATTTGTGGGGAATTTTAGTCTTTTAAAGGTTGTGTGACATGAAAATAACATTATTGGATATTCAATGTAAAAAGCATTAAAAATCCAGAAAATAGCCGCAATTTCCATTAAAATCCATCAAATATTGACCATTTTACAGGGAAATTTCTATTTCACAATTGTATCATGAATAAACATGAGCTAAATATGCAAATATGTGACATCAAAAGAGGGACATACAATATGTGGCACATGTTAGCCTTTGTTTTTTCAACCTTAATTTCAAGGACACTGGTAGCATTATTATTCCCTGAGGGGTTTATTAGAAAAGTTAAAATTTTTTCCCTGAAAAATATTGATATCACTCACCAAACTGTAATCTAGATGATCGATAATTAAGAGATAATTTATATAGGGTTAACAAAAGAAATCATAACACTGTGCCACACTCTACATCATTACTTTTGCATAGGCAATTAGTTTTTTCAGAAACCATCAAACTTTGAAGATGTACATTTTGAGAACCATAAAAGATATTGAAATAATTCCAACAGATCTTTGATTGGAGGACTTTATTCTTTAACTGACAAGTGAAACAGCTCTTTTGGTGGCATGTCACATGACCTTTAAGATTCAATGGTACCGCAAAGGAAAACAAAGGACAAAGGTTGGCAAACATGTCCTGTGTTTTCCTATACTATATTGGATTAAAAAATTGTCCATCCATGTCTGATATTTTTTTTTTTTTTTGATCTTCAGTGTAAATACTGCTTTGATTACGAGGGTGTTTTTTTTTTATTTTCCTAGGGTGAAATAACTACCCTCAAAGATGAGCTGAAGGATGTACTAGAGAGAGAAAAGGCTTCATATGACAAGCTTGACATGCTGAAAAGAGATGCAGAAAATGCGAGGTCAGTTTGAAAACTCAGTCACAAAATCTAAAATACTATTAAGTCTAAATTTTAAAAGAGTTTCACAATTTGTTGTAAACCATACCTTGAAGGAATTCCCAAACATACTTTCTAAAGTTAGGAACAATAATTTTTCACTGAAAATGTTAATGATATTTTGGGGAGTACATTAATCAAATCACGCTCCCTCCTCCCACCCCTCCACCAAGCCCTACTGTCAATCCCAAATCTGGGTCTAATGTCTGCATTTTTGGAAAGAAAAAACATCCTTATAATGAAAGTTGGAGATGAAGAAATTTATCAAATGTATGCATTCCTGATTGATGCAGATAAAAATGTTTTGGGTGGAGGGTGTGGTGAAGCGCCCTCCGGTTACTGAAGTTGTGTTGCATTTGTTTCCTTCTTTATGTACATTCAAATTCGTTTTGAGAGGTTACGTAATAAGTTATCTGTGCTCCATTCCAGGGAAGGTTTGTGTTTTGTTCGTGCGAAGGGAACAGGGTGCGGAGTCTCACTTGCCGTTTTGCTTTCGAGTTGTCAAGGGTTGTGTTCTTCGTAAGAATTGTAATAAGTTTTTTTCAGTTGGCCGGCCATCTTCTGTAAACCTAAGAGGTAAAGTGCGTTTTTGTTAATTAATATTGGTTGCTCTCTGTTAGGCAAGTCACAATATTGAGTTGGTCGCATTAAACCTAAGTTTGGCCGAAAGTACGGCCCTTTCTAATTATTTTTCCTGTTATTTTGCGTCCTGCATACTTGACTTCGCCGGGGGCCAGCCTTCAGCTGCCCCCAGCAGAACCCACGGCCCCACCCTGAGGGTGTTACAGTGGCCAGGGTTCCATGGGTATTTCAGAGACTAAAATACAAAGAACATTATCTGAAATGCCTGATGTGATACAATTTTAATGCCTTTTTGCACTACGTACAAGAAAACCATTATTGCACTTATGTGAAAGTTTGTTCCCATTCTTTTTGTTCTGTTTTTAGTGCTGAAAATGTGAAGCTCAAAAAGAACATTGACTCAGTTCAGATGGAAAAAGATGCACTCTCGCAGAAACAAATCCTTTCAGATCAGAATACGAAAGAACTTGAAACACAGCTACAGGTATTTAGACTATCACCAACACAGCAATTAGATTTAAATCACTTCTTATACTATTTCAAAGTGAGATACAGGCCGTGGCATAGCCAGGATTCCTCTCATGGGGTGGGGGATGCAGTATGTTGTATGCTCCCTGGCCTAGGGGAGGGGCAATCTGGGTCCTATTTCATAAAAGTTAGGAATATTCTTAAAATTGAAGTTCCTAAACTGCTTAGGAATGATTCGCCCAAAATCATTCCTTTCTTCAAATATTTAGGGATAAATCAAAAGTGACATTGTTTATATCTGTGAATTTCCTGCCAAATCAATTAAGAACATTTCTAAATCTACCAAAGATTATTTCTAAGCCTAGGAACAACTTCAGCATGAAGACAGGAATGAATTCTTCCTAAGTCCAAGATAGAAATATTCTTAACTTTTATGAAACAGAGCCTGGTGCCACATATGCTGCCTTTTGAAGTAAAATTTGTGTTAAAAAAGTTAAGTAGTAAAAAAATCGGTATCAATGAGTGGGGACCATGGCTTAATGGGGTGTCCCCCTCACCTTTGAAAAATTTTGAAAAATTAGGTGTCCTTAGATGCAGTCTGGTGCCACATATGCTACCTTTTGGAGCAAAATTTGTCTTAAAAAAATTAACGTATTTATAGGAACCAAAAAAAATCGGCAACAGTGAAGGGGGCCATGGCCTAGTGGCCCCCCCCCCCCCCACCCAAACATGCCGCTGGATACAGGGAACTTTGAAAAGACCTCACATGAACATGAAAGGCTATAATCAGAATGCTTGTCCAAAGTTTTTTCAGTTAGGTAAAAGCTGCACTTTGTCAGTACTCCTTCACACTAGGCACAATATATGTTGTAATACAGCATGACTCAAAAAATTTCAATTTTTGTTACTCATAACAGTGATCATTTTGTGAAACTGATCATTGCATTTGTGTTAGATATGACATGACTTAAAGGCATTAGAAAACTGCCAAGTGATGAAGGTGTCACCTGTAGTCAGAATTAAGTTAAAAATCTGTTGAGGAGGGGGTTATCACTTCACTTTTCATCAAGCATAGTGTGAAAACATTTTTAGGCAACCCTTTTCTACAGCCCTTTTAAGGAAGGCTGTCACTTTGTTTCTGTGTAAACAGTTCTGTATCACCGTGACAGTACATGCACAATAAACTTTGGGACACTATGGAATAAGGACACTGTGGCATCCAGTTTGATACTCACCATTTTGTCCCTCTTTCCCAAAGAAAATGACAAGACTGTGATGTGCTTTAATTTATTTATTAATGTTTTTACTACCATAAGTACCTGGTACATTTTCAAAAATATATCAAGTCCTTTCAAGTTCAGTCATGCTGTCAAAAAATAGCTACAGTGATCCTTTTCTCTTTGCAGTCTTTCAGGTTCAGTGCTCTTTCAATTAGTTAAAAGGAAATATTGTGTATGATTTCCAGAAAATTTTCATATTTTTCAAGACAATATTCATAGATAGAGACAGAATGATAGATAAATTCAAAATAAGGTGATATGGTAGCCTTCTTTTCAAGTAAAAAGGTTTTTCATGGAAAGAAATTCAGTTTTTTGTTGCTCAGGAATAGATTGTTGGTGCAAACTTTCAAAAAGAAAATGATGCAACTTCTGTAAACTAACTCTTGTAATGCATTCCGTTTTGAGAATTAAAGCTATTGCTGGAGTTGATTGGTGAGACTGAATGGTTTAGTAATGATTAAAGCTGTTTTCTTTGTATGCCATGTTGGGGCATTTTAAATGCAGTATTTAGGCTGCATAAATAATCATCCATAATTTTCTTTCTGGCTTTATTCAGTGTCTGGCCTTAATTGCTGTTACAGTGAATAGTAATAAATCGAATGGGACAGTATTGTTGATATCATTGTTGAGAACCAATTGGTCATAGTGTCCATGCTTATTCCATCTGAGTTGCATAATGAACTATGAAAGTCATAGTATACTTACATTTAACTTACATTTAACATTATACTTACATTTAACTTACAAAGTAACTTGATCACTGAAGTTTGTTCAGTTATAATCCATGATAAAAGTCGTGATTGATTTCCAGCTAGTTGTTGACATTAGCGAGAGGTGTATATATGAAAAGCGTTTATGTAAGCATACCCCTCGACTGGTTGCAAATCATGAAAAAGACCAACTAAAGGGAATTTTCCAGTTCTGAATTCCTGTGTGTTTTCAACATATTCAAACTATCCATGTGCAAATTAATTAAACCCCTTACAGTAGCCCAATCACCCAATGCTAAGTACCTTACCCTGCATACTACTTTTGGGTATGGATTGAGCTATACTGATTCAGACTAGTGTCAGAATTACAGTGTAAAAGTATGTTTCTGAGTGGCGGCAATATGCAGATTTGCTAATGGTGACAGATGCAGAGAGTATTTTTCCCATTTTACTACTTCTTGTGTCCAATAATTTGCTTTCATACTTTTGTCAGTTGTGATAAAACGAGCATGACTTTCATAATCATGACACTGTGTTTTGTACATGCAACCTAAGGTTTCAAGTATTGCAGTGTAATCCCTTCTTGGTTCACATTTTGCATATTAAGGCATTACTGTTACCCTTTTAAATGTCACTGAGTATGAAAATGCTAAAAAAGCATACATAGGCCCAAAAGTGAAGTTGTCATTGTTCATTTTTACTTTTTTGCTTTTTCAGTGACCCATGTATGACTCATGCACACCAGTTTCACAGATTAAGTTTTGGGATGGTTGGTTGAGGTCTTAGTTTCACAAATATTAATTTACAAGAAGGGGAGCTGGGCCATTACTTAAGGGTGTGTCATCTGTGTGTGGAGCATGAGTTAATTATGTGAAGCAAAGCCTTCAGTTAAGATATGTTTGTGTGTAGGGGTATACCAAGTTATAATTAACATGAATGTTGTTTAATAACTCATATACCTTTTCCCACAGGACATGAAAACGGAATTGCAAACTGCCCTTGAGAATTTAGAGTCAATGGCAAATTCCAAATCAGAACTTGAAGAAGAGATTGAGAAATTAACAGCAGATAGGGAAATGAACAACATCAGTAACCAGAAAATATTGTCAGAAGAAAAATGTGAGGTATGTTATACATTCGTGAAGAGTCGTGTACCTTCTTTATGACATAAGGCAATAGTCTGGATGTTGAAAGACTTAATCCTTATGGTTCTCAATGAAAAACTTTCCAGTGCCAAAGGACTGTTTCACTGTCATTCAGTTAAATTGTCCATGCTGTTTTTTTTTTAAATTTTATTTCAAGGGGTGTGTGTGTGGGGGGGGGTAGGTAGGTCAGGATAATTTAGGAATTTAACTTAAATGGAAAATGCAGTCCCTCCAGTTTGAATAGGCCTAAGTGTACCTCCTCATCCTAATTCAGGAATGGCTCATATCAATCATGTGACAGTGTTTTGGTACTTATTTGTTAAATCCATGCAGAATGACTTCTTGATTTACCTTCAATATTCAATGTTTTCATATGGTTTTTGAAGGTTTTTCGGTGAACTCAGCTCTTTCTTTCACTAGCATTCTTATAATAAATCAGGGTATTCAAATTTGAATAGAAAGATTTGTTCTCTTTCCATGGATATGACTTTTACAACATTTAGAAGTGTTTTACAGAAGGCGCTTTTATGAAAACAAAAGCAGAAACTGAGTGAAATTCAATGGGATTTGTAAGAAAATGGCAAAGTTTCCAAGCAACTCTGCATCAAAGCTTCCATAACTTTTGTTACCTGAGTCAGAATGGGATAAATTGATTAAGAGAGATAAACTTGTAAACTTTCATTTGATACAGATTTCATCATGATTAATTGAGCTGAACAGAAGGCACTTTTATGATAAAGAAAATAATATCGATTCTTATTCACTCTTTTAGTTTCTCTGTTTTTGAATGATGTCAAACAGCCATCTTTCCCACATTTTGTGGAACCAGGCATCAATCAAAATGAGAGGAAATTTGGATCATGATTTTTGCTTCTTTGCGAGTTTTGATTCTAAATCTTATGTTAACCCTGTGAGGGGATGTAATGAGCAAATGCTGACAGTAAAAGAAATTTGATTTTATGTGAAGGCTGCAAAGTGCAATTTGGAAGCAAAAGGCCATCATGGCCCCAGCGTTTGAAAATTGTGGGAACATTCCACTGCTATTTTAGGATAGGTGCATATTCTGCATGAGCACAGTAAAAGTCTGTGAGCATCGAATCGACAAAGATATTTCTTATAGCTATCTACTGGAATGTAGACTGTCCTTAGAACCTAGTGCAGTAAACTACATGTTCAGAAGCTCATGCTTTATTTCAACGTTTGCTTAGTACATGCACAGACAGTGTTGCCATGGATTTTTAACCCCCGCTAAAAAATGGACTTGTCTGCTACAATCTGGATCACTCCACAGAGCTTTACCTTCAGTGACAATGAGTCATCACTAGCAGCAATAAATTGTCCCAAAAGCGCTGCGTGTTGGAAGAGACGGGCATTTTGTCTCGATATATTCTGGTATGACATATGTAAGTTACTCTGCATAATTGAAGGTGACGAACTTGGCTCTTTCAGTGCATTAAAATAGGAATCAAATTATCCTAGTGCAATGCCTTAGCATGAGTGATATTTTAATTACAGTAACAGCTTCTACCCTTTTAATTGTTGTTCGTATGTTTTATTTTAATTTGTTTAACTCCCTCTTTGTGCAATAAGATGTCTTGACATTGTCAGCTGTTACAAACTTAAGTCTAAATGCTTGGTAAGGTCATATAGGCCTACTTTTGCAACATTTTTCAAGGAATGTATACTTTCAAATAACTCTTTACAAACGTATTATATTTCAGTGTCAATAAGATAATCTGATAGAATTTATTCCCTACAGAAAGAGACTCTTCAAGAAGAAATAAACACGTTGGAAAAGCAACTGGCTTCTGCTGAGAACAAGAACAAAAATCTTCAGAACCAGATTGGACAGAAATCCAAACAAATAAAAGAATTACAACTAGAAAGTAAATCATTGAAATCAAAGCATGCACAGCAATCCAAAATGTCAACCAAGATGCAGAAAGAGGTATATGGCCAATGGTAGTGCCCTATTTGCAATGACTTTATTTATCCCCATACCTTCCCAGTTCTCTTTTCCCAAATTTTGTGTAATACTTCCTTGTAATTGCAGACTTAAGGTACACTTTATAATTATTCTCTCTCTCATGGTGGATTTGGAATGGGAAGAGTATGGGATCACATACCTAACACTTTGTGTTGCACTGTTACCCCCAAAAATTTGGAAAATGTGTCTTAGATGTTTCAGCAATTATCATCAAGCTCTGCCTAACCAAGCTTTAAAGAGGGATTTGCATCACCCCAAGTATGACTTTTACTGGGTGGTAAGCCCTGCCCATAATTGTCTTTACTGCTTCTCCTTGTAGAGACAAAAGCATAGTTCACTGCTCAAGGCCACATCCTGGTGAGCATAAAAGACCCCATGTGAAATCAAAACATTCTCTTTGCATGTTGTGTAATATGAGCTGCTCTGCATCTTTTGAGTTTTGTAACTCTGATGTCAATCAAAGAGTAGTCACCATCTGAGACTTTTGCTTACCCCCAACTAAAAGTCATACTTGGGGTGATACAAATCCGTCTTTAAAAGCTGATTTAAGTTGCCTGCAGCCTATTTCCAAAGTTGAGGTAAATACATAATTGTCCAGGGATAGTAGCCTACTGAAAATGTGATGTATTCCCCCAACAGTGATAAGTGTGCCCATAAGCTGGTATACTAATTATTATCAAGGTGGGTTCCTTTGAAGTGTGGGGTCCAAATTAGTTTCAATATTCCAGTGTCAGCATCCATTATAGCTCAGAGGCATTGTGTGCTAGGTGAGAAAGAGGGCGCTCATCTTAAAATTGGCACTGTACTTGTTTCAGTTTTTATTTTGAAGCATTTCATCACAAATGATGTGATAAACACTGCAGTGCTTTTTGAAAATGTATTACCAGGGCTAGCACTGAGACTTTGTTCAAAGCTTATATTAAAACAGGACTGATTCTGTTTTTAGAAAATGGGATGTAACTCATGTGTAACAATATGTGCAGTGTACACATTCCGTGTTTGTTATCTGCCACTCATTAATGGCCTTTCTCTTGAGACAGTGCAAATGTATGATGTTTAGAATTTTCAATGACACATGCTCATCTTGTGATGAAACTATGCAGCACGAGTGCACTTCATGGTTTAATAATTATGTGAATGATACCTTTATTGCAAAAGTAGTATTTTTGTTTCTTTTAATTTCTAGATTGATCGCTTAAATGAAAAACTCTCTAAAGATCAAGATGTATGGACACAGACTACAGAAGAGGTACAAATAATTGTTTTCAAAATCCTTATGCTCTGTTTAATATTTAAAAGTATTTGATTCTCTCATTTACTCATCATTTGCATGAAACCTGTTTTGGTGAATGCACTCACCCAATATGAATCTTGCATGGTTCTTTAAATCATATAGCAGTATTTTTGTAAATGAATTGTTACATTCATTTAAGATAACTCCTTGATTTTTCTTTACTATGCAATTTGTGTCTGGAAAACTGTGAATGATACTGTTGTTAAAATGTACATTTCAAAAATATATGTTACAAAGCTTGAAAAATGCATCCAAATGGTCCAACTCTCATCTTCACAGGACATTCCTGAGCTGAGATATAAAATGTTGAAGCTTATTCACTCAATGTAAAATGGTGCAGTGCACAATAGTTTGTGATGCCACGCTTGTACTACTCAAATTACCGACTTTGTTTTTATGTGTTTTGTCGAAAGCCACTGTGCAGATTGTGTGAAAATGTGATCACTGCCTCACTGTGATAGGGTGATTGGTTATATAAATCCTCTCTGTACATACAACATGCTTTGCAAGGGAACAGTAAATGTTTCACGGTTATATAAACATCTTAATTTCAAAAGGAAACAAAAGCAGTTAATTAATGTGAGTAGTACAAGCAGGACATCAAAAATTATTGCGCAATTGACTATCTCAAACTAAGTGACTAAATTTCAATGTTTTATATCCCAGCAACAGAGTAGGCCTAAGAAAATGGGAGTTGGATGAATGAAATTAATTTTCCAACCTTTAAAATACATATTCTTGTAATTCTAGACTTTAGGTCCACTTTGAGGAAATAATTGGCAGGATTAAGGGAGAAAAGGAGGTTCAAGTTTTGGGAAAATTACAGTGCCTTTTTAACAAGTCAGAGAAAAATCCTGAATACCTTGCAAGAACTGCATATTCAGACTGTTTGGTAGTTAAGACTGGATATTGCCATTTTGGACTTGCAACTGGTGTGTTTGTCACATGCAGTCTATTATCCTTTTATCATATTTTACATTTTCTTCAAAAATTCAGTTGCATTTAGTTTGTAAGCCCAACTACAATGTGTGAAAGAAGTTTCGGAATAAGCAGAAACAGTACTGCAATTTTGTAGTCTAACACCAAGAGCAAATTTTTATCCTGGAGTGGAATGAAAAAAGTGAAACAAAGTACAAAGAAAAACAAAGAGTATCATGAAACAAAGTTATGCTGAAAAGTGAAAAAAGACTTGTTGCAAGTCATCCAACTTGGAAAATGTTAGTTTCCTGTGACATTTATTAGAAAAGTGGTATCCTGACAACTACACAAGATAAAAAGATGTGGTGTCATACCTTGAATTGATCTGGGAATTTTTTTCTCTCTTTGGTTGTACTTGTAACTTGTGACTTGTTTCCTCTCCTTTCAAGGTAATTTAGGTTACTGTTTATGCTTATTTAGATGAAATTCACATGAGAAATTGTAAATGTATGAGATGGGGGTCTGGGCCGGGGGAAGAGCCTCCCAACAACCATGGTTTAAGTGTTTGACAATTAATGAAAAATTTAGGGCAGACATGTCCCCCTCACCCTTTTCAGATGTCTCTCCATATGACCATTGATCATGCTGTAGCAATCATTTTTCATGACTAATTCACATTAATTTAGCCAATCAGGTTGCATCGTTATGCTAAATGTTGAAGGGGGTTAAAGGTGTTAGTATAACTAGGATACTAATTTAAAAAGTATGTTTAATCAGTTTTAGTTTGGGGTTTCATGACATTAACTTTAAAACATATTTTGTAAGAAAAGTATTGCAAATGTCACAAGGTATGTTATTTATGTAATATTAGCTTTTTATTATAATTACTGCTCTCTTGATATCGGGATTACACTAAAGTTGCATTTACACTAGATCCGGATCTGATCGCCTGCGCGGGGTCAGATCCACTGCTCGAGATCAAATTTTTAGTGTAAACGCAGATCAGATCCAGATCTGATCGCCCTATTTTGATCCTGGTAAGAGGGGAGGATCAGACCCCGCGCAGGCGATCAAAACTTGTAGTGTAAAACCTCCCCGGATCAACGGTGACCCGAGATCAACGGTAATTCAACGTAAATTATTTGGAGGTCACTTCTGCAAAAACACTCATTATGCAGGGAGGTGGATCAGAGTACGAGACAAGTGTAAATGCACCAGGATCAAGCCATACACGAAATTCGATATGCTGATAACATAGGTCGATCAGATCCGGATCAAGTGTAAATGCACCCTTAATCAATGGAAATGTGTTTTCATTCATCTCTAATGACCCTGTCAACTGAATCATTCGTTGTTCTAAAGCTGGCAGCAACTAAAGCTACCTTAGAAGAGAGAGAGAACAAAGTTCTAGAATTAAAGGAAAACATGGAAGAATTGAAAAATGCTACAGATAAGTCCATCAAAGAACATGATATGGCTAAAGAAGCATGTGAACAACAGATGAGGGAAGTCAGTGCCACTTTAGATAAGTACAAGGTCTGGTGATAAATTGTTTTGTTTTTATTTTGAATTAAAAGTAATGGGATTCTTTAATATCTTCGGTTGACCATATTTCTGATGTACAGTGCTTGTGAAAGTTAATTTTGTAGGCCTTTTTGTCCATAGGAGCTACAATTTTACTCCATTCCTTAATGTAACCCAGTAATGTAACACATATCAAATCCTTGAGCTCCTTTTTATGCAGCACAAACACAGCGCTGACATGCAAAAATTTCACACCTATTGATTCACTATGGGTCCCAATTTTCCTCTCGTGATTACAGCCCGTAAAAATGCTCTGATAAACTTCCTTCACACAGCTTTAGAATTGTTACAGTGTCACCTTTCTGACAAATAAACTTTCTACAAGATTAATGCTTCCGTTCTGCCGGACTTGTTGGGTTAAAGAGGTGATACCCTACTCCCAAAGTCCCCCCCCCCCAATTCCTGTTCAAATTACACACTGTATACTTCCTGCACAGGTCCTCGAGATTGTCTACTTTTTAATTTTATGTGTCTTCCCTTTAATAGTACCAATCTTCTTCCTTCAAACGTCATTAGAAAGGGGAGGTTCTGTTCTTTCAATGAAGCTAACAATACTGCTAATTGGTCCATGTTTGCAATCGGACTGCTGGGTATGCAAATTGTAACTTCAAAAGGATTTGATATGTATTTTAAGAGACAATTTACAACTATAAATGTTGTTTGTGGGTTTCATTTTGTTAATCAGCACTGTGCAAATTGTCAGAACACTTGAACTTTAAAGACATTGCACTTGAAATGTTGTGCAAATGATTTCACTTGTGGTAGACCCTCACATTCATTGTACAGTGCAGACTGGGTAGGAAACAAGAAAGTGTTTTTCCATATTCTGGATTACAATTACATGCATCATTAATTTTGCAGGCAGAAAATCAGAAGATTGTTGCACAGAAAGATAAAGAGATTGAAAAGCTTCAGTCAAAACTTGAGAAGGAAATGTTGTCAAGAAAATCTGAGGTATACACCTTACCTATTGACTCAATTGAATGAGTTGGATGTGATTGAGCAGTCTTAAGTTGAGAGATGAAAATTTAAAGTATATTTCTAAGTTTCATAAAAAAAATGATTGAAACTAATGGGCATTATGTATCAGAAAATAGTGATGGATTAATACCATGTATTCTTTGGATTATTGCAGGGAATGGGCCACTTGTTTATATGTGATAGGGCCAAATAAATATTTCCAGTCAAAACTGGTGAAAAGTAAAAAAAGAAAAAAAAAAACCACTCTGAAAATATCAAGGTAAAAGGTGACACACTGACAGGAAAGTAGCAATTGATTCTGAAAACTTTTATGTGTCCAGTTATTTGTTAATGGTGGTAAAGTGTGTTGTAAGGTTTAATATCAATTATTAATATGAAAAACAGATTGTAAGTTTTATTTATGACCACCTAATATTTTCACAAACTACTTGTTGAGCATGGTAAAATATGTTTAGCACAGAATACTGTAAATTGGTATGAGGATCAGTGTTTCTGCTAAGCTACTATGACACGATTTTGACACAGTGACTTTTCCATTTGACACACTGATATTCATGGCAAAAAATTGAAAAGTAGGGTTTCATTCATTCCTTAAAGTTGACACGATGTGAACGCATGGCTTTGAAGTTTCTAGTGAGTCAAATTTTCTAAAATTGTGTATATTGACCCAATGGATAATTTCTTAGAGGAAACACTGCCATAACTGTCACGGTGGACTATTTCTTTTTGATGTAATTTTGTAATGTGTGTTGTTGCTTTCTTTTCTGGAAGGAAAAAGCTGTTACAAAACAGATGGAGACAGAAATCAAAGATTTAAAAACTCAGGTAGATGAAGCAAACAAAGAAAAAGATAGACTTCTGAAGGAAAACAAAACACAGCAGAGTAAAGTGGAAGAATTGTCAAAGCTGGTAGAAGAAAAGGTGAGATATTTTTCATTCAGTCACACAATCATATGGCCAATTGGAAATGCAATCAATTTACTGGCTGTGGCCACTTTTTAAACTATTCAATGTTAAAATAACTTCTTATGGAACATTTGACATCGCTCAGAGAAATTGCAGGGGAAACTTGCTCAGAAATTTTATTTTCATGAAATAGTGATGACAGTAACGTTATGATATGACAGAATTTAACAGACAAATCTAGTAGGTGCTTGGTAATCATACTGAATCCCTTTATGTTTGGTCTGGCCAAGATAAATTAAATGTTGACCAAATATGAATGCATCTATAGCACTCAATATCCTATTGGAAAGCTGTTCTTTGAAAGATGACAAATATCTGGTCTACTTTTATCTTTTAAACAAAATCATCAGCCTTCATCCTTCAAAGGTGGTTAAGAGATGTGATAACCAACAATAGGATTATCACACAGAGGTGCTATTTTGATGAAACTTTGCAAATTTGAGTAATGTTGATGTACCTTACTTGTCAAAAAATATACTTTTCCATAAACTTCTTAGGAGAATGCTCTCATACAACAACGACAGGAAGCTGAAACACTAATATCAAAGGAACAGCCCTCATCTCAGAGTTTCACAGAATCACAGAAAGATAGACTTCTTTCTCCTAAACAGGCTGTCAAAGTTACCCCTAAAATTGCCAAAACACCTTTGACTGGTAAGTTTCATAAACATCTTTGAATCAGGACTGTTAAATTTAATTCCGTTAGCTAGCTTATGACAATTTACCACCTTCATTCCAAAAGTCTCAAGAAAGATGAAGGGCAGGCCCATTTACATATATTAGGTAGTAATATAAAAACTGAAGAAATGTAAGGTAGAATACTGATACAGCTGCATCCCTGGGTGTTTAATGACAGAAGCTACAAAAGTAATGAGGAGCTTCCGCTGTATGGCAAAGATCTAGATGATTGGTGTGCCTCCATACATACAGCGTGCATTCAACTTCAGAAGTTAAGTGTCTTTTTATCCATTTTTTGAAAGATAAGGAGTAATTCTCACAAAATAGATAAGTCATGGTGCCAAAAGTATTTTATCTTATACTCCTAATTTGGAAACTTGTAGTTTCTTTGCCAATAACTGGGGCGAAATCAACGACAAAATTTAATGTATTGTGCAGTGTTGCTTTGTTGCAGTACAGAGAGTCAAATCAGTGGCTTCAGTCCAGATTGCCTGACATCATTCGCCCTATTACTTCAATTTCTACGAGTATTAAACATCTCTACTAGTCACCAGCTCTTGGACTAAAAAGGGATGTAAATTGTTTGGCAGTGTCTTAAATTCAGATCCTTAAAGCTTACCTTCTCTATTTTGGGGTTAAATATCTTTTTCATTAAGCAAGTGTAGAAATACATAATTAAACTTAAGAAATGAGGTAAAATGCAAAACACATATACCTCTGCCTGAAATTCCTGCATACTTTTTGAATCAGAAATTCTACAGATTTGATGTGCAAGAAACCACTACTTACTAATATAAGTCTGGGTTTTGAAAATATTGTTGCTGAGTGTCAGTGTTCATTCACTTTACACATTTGAGCTTTTAGTTAAATATCCATTGTATAGTTATTCTGGTTTGTGGAAATTTAGCCAATAGTTGCTGTATAACATATTTTGTTTGTGGGAGGGGAGGTATCTTCAAGTCACAGTGTCTTGAACAATACATTAATCCATATCACCATCGATTAGCCTATTTAAAAAATATGTGCAACATCTTTCAACGGATGAATGGAGACTATGATTTGCAAGATTTTGAAGGGAGTGCAATTTACCCCATTCCCTGTCCCCCTCTCCTGTGGCCCTATAAGGAGTCACTATAATTTTTGGGGAAGGCACAGTCCAACAGAATTCAATTGTAAGAGGAGGTGTGGTGGGGGGATAATCAGAGAAATATTTTGCTCCCGTTTCTCATCACCCCTCCCCCCCTCCCTCCCCCACTTCCTTCTCCATTCCTGCCTACAAACACACAAACATTTGTTATGAAATTAAATTTGTAAACCAATATTTCCTTTCCAGTAAACAGCTTTTGCCCGAAGCATCTTGGTTGAGACAAAAACTTTTGGCAATCATGTGCATTCATATTACAAGACTAGAGGAGGCAATGGCAGGGGTGTCACCAGGAAGGGCAGGGGTCATGGTCTCCTTTCCCAATTTTTTTTTTTGGGGGGGAGGGGGAGCCATAATGGGTATGATGAAGTATTTATGATCCCCACTGGTGACAAGTCGCTTCAACAATTCACTTATTTTTGCTCTCAAGCTTCGGGGGTCTAAACTTTCAGTTGGGTTTGCCAATTTTCCCCCAAGCTGTTGTCTAGCTGTCGGGGTTAGCTGCTGGCCATCCCATTAGGGAGCTAAGTTAACCTTCCCTGTCTGGCAAATCATGAAGCCATGTCACCCTGAGCAACAAATTCTGTAAGATACTTGAGTGTGTTCCCACTTGAGTATGAGCAGGAGATCAGATCCAGATCTGACCCTGCGCAGGGGATCAATTTGCAAGTAGGAACTCTCTCGTTCCCCAGAACAGATCTCGAGAGCTTGATTGCCTCTTCAGGGAGGATCCAACCAAAAGCAGGCAATCAAAAAAATAAGTGGGAACACAGCGGGGATCAAGGTGACCCAAGATCAAAGCAAACAAATGACATACTTCTACAGGCTGTATTATTGTGGCACAGCTTGTCTCATATCCCGTGCCACTAAAACTTGTGTAAACAAACATGACCTGCAGACATAATTTCAGTGATGCAACTTTCTAACGCTTGAACCAGAGGAGGTGATCAGATCTGGTGCAGGGGATCAAATGGGAATGCTCTGGCACAAAATTTCCAGTTGATTGAGCTTGGGGGGATCAGCATCGGGGGGGGGGGGAACCAAGTGGGAACATGGCCTTAGATTACAACTTGAAAGAAAAACTATTTTGTTACTTTCACCTCTTTATGTTATTGTTTGAGTCTTAGACATGTGGTTATCATTCACTGTGTAGTAAAACCTGTCACACCAAGAGAGAAGACTCCATCTCATGGTATCCTGAAAACTGCTGGAGATGCCACCAGTGCTAAAAAGAGAAGCAGGGTGATGTTTGCAGCTGAAAAATCAGAAAGCAAACAGGATAATGGTAGCGAATCTGATTCTTCAACCTCACAACTCATGGAAATTGAGGTAGGCTCTCCTGTTTTCTACACTCTGTAAATACAAAGAATAACTATTTTAAAAATGTGTGGACATTTGATTGCCATAAATGTGGTATACTATTAAGAAAAGGTAGTTGACCAAGAATTGTATCCCGACATTAATGATCAGAGCATTTTCCTCCTAGTTATATTTGAGATGTGAGAATACAACAGTATCACAAAGGCAGGAGTTTATTGATAAATAGCAGTGAACTTCCTTCATCATAAAGGAACATGTTGCCTGCCATACATCACCCCTCTTCCACACATCTTACATTTCTTTGGCTACCTCATGCTATGTCTAAATGTAAACCCCCCCCCCCCCAAAAAAAAAAAAAAAAAAAAAAAAAATTGAAATAAAGGGGAGAGCAGCAAGGCTTCTGGAGGTTTATTGGAATGATCCATTATCCAGTATGACATTACAGTAGGCAATATATCTAAAGTATCAAATCTTGTATGTTTTAAATTCAACAACTTCTTCTTTCCATGTAGGCTATTCTAGGTAAATTCTCAAGCTATATGGATATTGCTCAAGTGTTTCTTTTGCAACTTTACTTTGCAGTTTCTAGATAAAGGATGACTGTTGTTTTTACTTTTTTCTGTTAAAGTTTTAGATATTCTTTGATTTAATCCCATCTGCAGATGGATAATATCCCATACTCATCGGTAAAAGAAAAACAGAAGAAGAAAGGCATTCCTTCTCAAAAGGTGACCCCAATTCGTGTCAAGCCATCCCCACGCCATGAGAGGGAATCCCCAATGGATATTTCACCATTAAGGGATCACAACTTCCAGCAGAAGCCATCCACAAAGACAACCTCACTCACAAAGAAAACACAGGTAAGTTCAATGGCATTTGGTCTTTAGCTTCTGTACTCAAATGGGCATACCTATTACATCGTTATATATATAACATTAAAGAGAATAAGCAGTTGCCCCAAATTTGCTTTGAAAGATCAGAAAACTAAAGGCAAATCTATAAATTTGCCTTGTAAGTATCTCTGAAGATATTTCTCCACAAAAATATATCGAACAGAAGGTAAAGCAAGGAGTTATTATTCCTCATGAATTTGCCAGTTCAGTACAAATTTATTGTCACATGATTAAAAAAGCCATTCCTGAATTAGGATACTGGGGTACACTAATTCTAATTGGGGTGACTGCATTTTCCCTTTAATTTATTATATAATATTAAGAATAGGTGTTTTTATTTAAGTCCATGTAGAGTAAGAGACAATTATAGTGGTTCTCATGATAGTGTTTCTATTTTCTAGTTTCACAGTTGTCTCAAGTAATAAACATAATATGATGCTTCAGGTGATATGAAAGTAAGCACAGAGTAATTAACTATGGCTAGTTACATCATCTGTAGGTCAAAATGATGTACTGGCTGTTTATAGGGAAGCTAATTGAGTTATGCCAGAAATTGTTTATCTATGGTCATGGGTTGTATAAACATCAGGATAATGCTATTTTACAAAATTGACCCTATTTTATACTTTTCTTTCTTGTGGGGGTGGGGCTTGAGTTCTCGTTCTTGTTAAAAAAAAAATATCCATGTCAGAGAAAGGAGAATAGCAAAAGGAAGGGCTTGTTTCCATCATCACAGACCAGCGCATTTTTTCCCCTGAGTTAGGAAAATGCAAAGTATCTTATGTCAGCAGGCACATTTACACAACTTTAAGCAACTGCACTGCCTCTTAATCCCTGCTAATTAAATCTTATGTGTAATATGCACATATATCATACTTGGTCTTCAGCTAAGTAGTTTCATCCTTTTTATGGACAGGATCAGCTTACAAACAATACAAGGAAGACGCCCAAAAAAGCATTTCGTGTCAAAAGCTGGGGAGATTCCCCTTACAGGAAGAAAAAGAAGACAACTGCTCCTATGAAAGCTAAGCAGGCAGATTTATCTTGGTTTGAAAATGATGCTGTGTTTGGATTTTTTGAGTAAAAATTACAAAAAAGAACTTACCAATTAATACACAGATTCATACACAGTTATATTTAACTTAAAATTCAGTGATAGTCAATAATAAAGTGTTCTGTTTTCAGTGGTTCTACGCCTTCGATATGGTTGAGCTTGATATGTAAGATACTTAAAAATTATTTACTATTTAAACCTCAGTATTTATTAAAAGTGATGAACACTTTTCTGATGTTAAGTAGCCTTGAATATCGTAAAGTAATAAAATCACATTTTGTGCAATTTCTGCTTTATTCTCAGTTTATTTCTAGTTTGCAAAACAAATTGAATTTAAAGGTTGAAAAAGTATTCTTCATATGTATCTGATAAATTCTCTTTTAAGAAAATTGATTATCAGCTAGTATTTTTCTTACTTCACATGCACAAAAAATCATATTTTGGGTGAGAGACTACAAGTCGAAGTTTCTATTGAGCACAAAGTTACAGCTGTCCTTTTTTACAGCTCATATGGTAAAAATATGTCAACGTAGACTTGTAAGGAGAATACATTCAACAAAAAAATAGCATAAACAGGAAGGTGTACCATCTGTCCCTTAGTGAGATATGATGTTGTCACCCACTAAAACTGTAAGCAGGAATGGCAAATTTTGTTGTAATACAGTAAAACCCTGTTTATCTGAACTGGCCAACGCTGTCAACATTTCCAGACAAATGTTCAATACAATCATGGTAGTATCCACTACTTTTTTGTGGCATTACAAGGCAATTAAAACTCAACTGAAATTTCAGCAGAAACGTGTACACTTACTTTTCTAACGGCTTTTGTGGTTAGAGTAAAAATGCCGTGATGACTAAAACACACACATCTGGGCAAAGACAGTTTGAAACATCTCTGTCCTGTTTGGAAGAACAATCGTGCAGCACGTGTTTGTTTAAAAAATTTTTTGGTGGGGCCGTTATAGGCTTGATATTTCCTATGTAATAAGCATCAGGATAGTGTTAAGTCTTTTTACCAATACAGCATTTTATTGGCTTAGTCTAAAGGAACTAAGTTAACTTTTCTACTTTTAAAGAAAGAGAAAGTTGTCTTACATATAAAGTTGATATATGTAAGACATGGGCTCTTAATTAAGTTCCTCTCATTTATTGTTAAAGACATCTAAATTGTCAAAGAGAAACTTATTTACTACCTAGTAGTGATATTGACAATTACTCTGGCTTTTGTTGTACTTACCAACAAAATCTGTTGCAAAGGAGTTCAGTTGTTGTTCACCACCAGGCTGTAGAAACTTCAGGTAGAAACAGTCATATGGCTTACTTTTAACTGCAAAGCCTGGATAATGAAGCCAGGCTTTTTAGTGGTAGTCAAATGGTTAGTCCAGTGATTTGTGGTACAAAATAATTTGAGGTACATGTAATATTAGGCTGAAGGAGAGGTACCTGGTCAACCTTCCATCCTTTAAATCATTAAAATTTTTAGCTAGGGTTAGGGCAGAACATGAGTGCCTTTGCCTGGATACTGGTACTTCTTGACCAAAGGACTTTTTGGGTCCATCCTTTCCACTGTTTGGGAGTTGAGAAGGGGCACAGGGGAAGAGAGTGACATTAAAAGTCCATATGCTTCTCACCCAGCAACCTAACTGTTATATCAAAGCTGAGTTGCAGTGACTAATCGAAAGGATTCTGTAATGGGAGCAGCTGAAACATTTTGAACCTCAACTTCAAGATTTTGGCATTTTCTATATAAAGGGGATATTCTGCTATCCTAAGGCACAGTTGATATTTTTTGTTAGGGGCAGGAGTGGGAGGAGAAGTACTTCAGACTAAAAATATTGGGGAAGGGGGAGTGAGCTACATGCCCCTGGTCCCAACAATCCTGTTCATTATGTTTAAGAATCCTCTGCAAATGTAACACTTGAGAAACAACAGAGAAACAAAGTATTAAAGTAAATAATATTACACACTTTCTTGATAACTCATTAATACAGCTTACAAAATGAGTGAAGTTATATTACAAAAAATACCTCTACTTTTATTATCAACAGTTTTTTGTATCATACTTGGTTCTTAATGTTTATAATAATTAGAGAGGAACCATTGTAAACTGTTCTAGTACATATTCATAGGTTGCTTTCCTTTGACTGGAGGCTAGATAAATGTATCAAATTATAAGTGCTGATGGCACTTTTTCATTGTAAATCACAGATCCCTCAGTGATGAAGCACCAGTCACATTTTGGAAGTTGAGACAATTTTGGAAGCTTGAAATGGGTAAAAATTCCTTTTAAAATTAAGGTCAATCAACAAATTCTCTTCTTGCTTCCTAATACAGTAATGGAAAATATCAGAACACATGTTGTATTTTCAGTACATTTTGATGGTAGTGTGTTCTAAATTTCTAACTTTGCGAAATAAACAGTCTTCTCTGTTTTGTTCACTGTCTTGTTGAACAAGCAGTTCTGTTAAATTACATTGTTAATGTGTAGTTCAAGATTTTCGTGGAAATCAGTTATGAAACCATTTTGTATAGTTAGATTATCTGTGTATATCACAAATTTTTGATTTGCAGACAGATATCAAAAACCTTTCCTAAGCATAGTGACAGTCAGTTGTTGAAAATAATGCCCATGTCAATACAATGACAAAGGAAGGTTTTTGGAAGAGACGCTTTGTGCAATGTCCACTTAAAAAAAAAAGCCAAGGGGGAAGAAAAACCATTCTAAGGGCTTTTAGAATGGTAGTCAAAGATAAACAGTTCTGAAAGATAGATTGCCAGTTATAAACCTTTCCGACTTAGTGCACACCCATCTTCTGTGACTATTATATCACAGCATAAATTCATCTCCCTTCGTAGCTGCAAGTTATTTCCACACTGGATAAACTAGTACAACGGTTCACTCACACACATTGTAGAGAGTTTTCAAGCATACACAAAATATGGCAGATGAGCAAAAGCTTTTAGAAGGTTCAGGAAAATTGCAGCTTATGGTAAGAATTACAGGAAATGTCTTCAATAGTCTGTTGATGTAAATGTGCTTAAAAAGGCAGTATCCTTGTAAACACAGTACTGTGCCTAATGCTAAATACATAGGGTTAAGACTTATAATTGTTGAATTCCTTTTTAATTTCATTAAGAATCATTCTACTGTGGGAACTTCCAACACCTTTTTAATTGCAGAACCAGCTAAAGAAGTATCCAAGATATGTAAAGTGATTGTCAAAACAGTGATAAATCTTAAAAAATTTGGGAAGGGGACTTCAGGGTAAGGGAGGGGAAAACTCCCTTTAAATTTCATTTCTAGAGCAAACATTGTAAATATGTAAGATGCTTAGCATCACTAAAAGAGATCTGAAGCTGTAGAAGATTGTTCCTTATACTTAACATTCTAGAGGTAAATGAAATGAGTCTAATTCTTGTTTTATATATAGAACTTACGCACTAATGCCATGGCAACGTCATGTATGGGGACAAACGATGAAGCTTAACTAGATAAAGTAAATGACTTTGGTACATGTGCTGTTCGCACGATGGAGCTTTCGAACATGCACATACTTAGGCACAAATCCGACCAGTACACAAATTAGCTGTACTGCCTTTGTGTTGGTGTATAGTAAGTTATAATGATACATGCCAGCCTCAGCCTTGGGCGGGATTTCTGTTCTGTGACGGCACATGCATAAGGTCTTTACCTGCAAAATTTGTTTTCCAGGAAGACCCTAGTAGCACCTTAGATTCAACCATTACTTACTCAACTTCACATGATACATTTGAAACTGTATGGATATCAACAATTATATACAAATATTTACAACTTCCAAGAAGCAGCTCCTGTTCTTTCTAATATATTTCTTGTACATTCCACATGATTTTAAGATATTAATTGCAATTTCATTTGTTTCCATTATTTCCAAAATGTTCCTTTCAAGCCAAATTGTACTTATGAGTTCTCAATAAAATTGTTCTCAGGTTGCATGTCTCAAAAGTCACTTTGTCTCTTTAAGTTCATTGAATCTTAATCTTGCACAGAGTTGATGGACAACCATCTTGCAAACGTCAGGCTACAAAATTGGCGAGGCAAATATCTGCAAAGAGTAAAAATAAGAAGATGCTTGCAAATACAATCTTTTAAGCTGTGATGATCATTGCTGTTACTAGTCATGACTCGAGTCACTTATTTTCAAAAGGGAAATGACGTAAGCAATTGTATCATAATTTTCCTAATAGAAAAAATACGACTCGAGTCACATTGAAAGTAGTAAATGACTCAACTGCAAAATTGAGTGACTCATTACAGCACTGGTAATGATACTCAGAATCGTTACATCAAATTTCAATGTTGATCTTACAACAAACTGAACATAAAAATCATTACATGACAATTCTCACCCATTAGTTTACTCTCAGGTAGATCCCCCTCACCATCGATAACTCCGCTTGGAAAAGTTACACCCAGATCTCCCTTGGGGACAACTTTCCTAAATGATTTCCACTACAGGCAATTCACAATTGCTCATTTCCCAACCACTACAATTGCCTTTCTGACAACTTCCCCGATGCCAGATTTGGAATTGTCCAGTATGCCTGTATTGCCTGTGTGGAAATTATCTGGGGTAGTCATTTCGAGAAAGGATTGCCTGGGAAAAATTGTAAATTGTCCAGGAAGGGGGGGAAGGGAGGGGTTGTTGTCCAGAAATCCTTTGAAAAAAGCTTTGATGGTCAAAACAGAGGTCTATTTTTCAGACAGAAAAGAAACCGCTACAAGTTTTCTTCAGTCGAAGAGTAGTCGTAAACTTCCTGTATTTCGAAAGTAAACACTAGGGCAGAAGTTTGCAAAACTGCCTGTAGCAGTAAAGACCAATTTCAAACTTTTGAAGAGCACATTCACTTAGTTTGAAGACTGAAGAATGAGTTTTGCAGAAAGGATTACTTACCGTTAAGACTACGTTAATCTGTGGGTTCAAAGATGTTTGGCGTTGTGTATTCTGAGTGTTTAATTCCAAACGAAAAGGATGGATACTTCCTTCTGTTGATGTAAACCTAAACACAGAGAAATAGAATCACAAAATTACATGTAAATGTAATAGAATTTGGAGGCAAAATATGCTTGTTCAAACCCTCCGACCATGGATGTAACATGTCACTATTTGAAATAAAAACTTCCAGGGCTGTTGAATTTTTCATGGAAAGGAAGCTCCCAGTGGGAAGAGAAGGTGTTTAAAAAGACAGTGGCCAAGACTAATTAAGGAACTAAGACAACACTGATGGGAAAATATAAACCTTTGGATAAGAAGAACCTGACCCCTTGAAATAAATTAACCTTTTAACAAATTCAATTTTTTTACTTCAGTATAGCACTATAAGGCTACGAAAGTTGAACAATGTTCAACTCTGAGCTATGTCGCTGATTGGCCCAGAAGAGGAAGGGATGACAATATATACTGTATGGCTCTTGTAGCTTTAAAGCGAGAGAAAATTTGGAAGTATGACAGGCCTTAAGGGTACAATACTTCAGAAAAACTTGATAAATTACCTTTTCTGGGCTGTGAGCTCCAGGGCCTGGTTTCATGGTGGAATCACTTGGCATTACATTCCTTCCTGTCATTGAATACTGTGGCCTCTTGTTCTTGTAGATACTAGGGTTAGTTACATTGTATGTGCATGGACCTGGAGTTTTCTGGAGATCTGCATCAAAGCCTCCTATTTTACTTCTGCCTGTCATTGAATATACAGGTGCGGATGACATAGCAATTGATCGTCCACCTAAGATTTGTGGCAAGCTGTAATTATTTGGAGCTAAGGAGAAAAGTAAAAACAATAAGTTACAAGTTTGCAAGTTAGCATTTTGCAAAGCAGAGAAAGTAAGATTCTTATGGACATTAATTTGTATAATTTAATAGGGTCCTCATTCTGCTACTCAATTTGTTACATCAATCTATATGCCTATATTCAGAGGCCACAACAGAGTGAACTCGAATCAGTGACTACTGCAATATCTATGGGTTAAGACCACCATTTGATCACCAGTGCACACTGCAAGTCACTAGTATGTACCATTAAAATTTGAATCCCCCTCCCAAACAAATACAGTTTTAAGTGACCATTTTTCATTCATTGTGCACAAGTACCTAGGTCACTCAGCAACTAGGGCAGTGC
The DNA here is from genome assembly GCA_029531755.1 of Holothuria leucospilota. NCBI lineage: Eukaryota > Metazoa > Echinodermata > Holothuroidea > Aspidochirotida > Holothuriidae > Holothuria > Holothuria leucospilota. The sequence continues at coordinate 47,911,905 of CM055972.1, read as the reverse complement.
ATTCCCTACAAAATTTTTGTCACATAAAAATTTTAAAGTACTATTGTCTTAATACATCTTCACAAATCCCCCCCCCCACCTGGAAAATATTCTGTCCTCACGTCCCTTCTCCAGCCCTACCCCCACCCCCTCCTGGCAACAGGCCTCACAAGCCCAGAGGAGACTCTACATTCAATTGCAGACACTTGACCATAAAAGGGTAAAAACACTGTGACATCACTGAAAGACCCTTATGGTAAACTTGTACCATTCACTGCATACAGAAATTAAGTTCTATCATAGAAAGGTCAGAGTTTAACAATGCTGCTAAGTAACCAATTAATTCCCACAAGTACCCCTCTTTTATAGCAGGGTTGTAACCAGTCACTCAATTTTGCAGTCCAGTCGAGTCATTAACTTTTTTCAGTGTGACTTGAGTCGAGTCAGTGATTCAAGTCATTGTATTATTTCTATGAGGAAATTTATGATACAATTGCTCGAGTCATTGCCCTTTTGAAAATTAGTGACTCGAGTCATGACTCGTTACAACACTGCTTTATACCCCTTTCACCTCTACTGTACCATTTTTAGACAATAAAACAGAGTTACACACACACTCACATTTCAACGATGTGGCATATGCGACTGTTCTTTACCAATACAGGTACATAGGAAAACTATCCCCACAAAAAGGGGGGGGCGACCTACCTGGACTCTTGTCAAACTTGGAGCCTTTTGTTCTGCTACCAAATGAATAAGCAGGTGCTGAAAAGTGTGCAGATTTTCCTGCCTTCTCTGGGGAATATTTTCCTGGTCCTGGGGTGCTGAAACGAGCTGGGTCCTGAGGACGGCTGTATAGTGAATAGTGTGGCTCTCCACTTCCACCAAACCTTGATATCCTAGGGTCTACCAAGTACCGTGGACCTGGGCTACAGTCATCTACAATCTTGTAATATCTTCCACCAAAGCTGTATGCTGGAGCCTTCTTCTTTCTGATGTCATGCTCATATGTGCCGGTGTTGCTAGGTAGAGCATATTTTGGGCCTGGGCTGGCAAACTTTGCAGCAATATCTCCCCTTGGTATTGTGGGCTGATAAGTGTCAGTCATTTTGGCTAATTTGTTTAGTCTGTAAAATAACCACAAAGTTAAAAGAAAATATAATACTTTGTTACAGTTAATTATGTATGAAATATATCACTGGCCAAGGGTCATTCTGTCCCCAAAACATTTTTCTATAACAGTGGACTGGGGTACATTAAAAATATTTTGTTACACAGTATGGTATTGCAAGATCTCACAGAGAAACAATAGTTTATATGGTATGAAGGGCAAAGATGGAGTACAGTGCATTACCAACCAAGGGACATAAAAGGTTAAAGTACTGATTCCAGTTCCCACTCGAATTTTCTGGAAAGGTAGGACAAAGTTTCTCAGCAAGCATCCCAGTAGCCTGGATTCAATCAGTTGTAAACTGCTTGAAATCGAAATGTCTAACAGCTTTGCAAGGCACAACTTTAGGTGAATGAGGGTCTTCCCAATTGTCAGCTTTTGGCAAAGTATGAATTACATGAACTCTCATAAAAATTTCATATGCTCCTGAAGAGGCAGACTATGTAATTGACAGGGAAAATGCAGTCCCCTCAATTTGAATTAGTTTATGCTGTCATCCTCATTCAGGGATGGCTCCCATCAATCGTGTGACAATACTTTTGTTACTTATTTGTTCAATTCATGCAGTACAAACTAGTTTTCCTTCAAAGTTCATTGTTTTTATACAGAAACATAATGAAAGAACTTTGTGAGCAAAATATGAGGAGATTTGTAAGATTTAGCAGATTTTCCAAAATAAACTTGGGGCAACTGCTTTCTCCCTAAAGAGATCTATAAAAAATTTTGGGGGGGAATTGTTCACACTTTAATAGTACGATATTCTACCCAAACCACTGCCACACATGACTAATATTGTACCATTACCAATGGAAGTAAATTATTACCTTCAACAGCCACAAATTCTACAAACTGTCTTCAATCACACCAGTTGACAGTTCCCAATCTTCCATTAGTCCATGCTTATACTTGTCTGGACTCAGCTTCTCTAATAACTTCTCTTATTACATGTCAAAATTGTTCAACCAGCCATTTAATTATTCACAGTTGAGCAATTTCACAACTTTGAACCAGTGACTGGAAATAATGGCCAACAGGGCCAACTACAGTACTGTAAAAGAAATCTGATTAGATTTGGTCATCTTATATGTTGGATATGTGAAAAGAATGTGAAAATCTGGTTATTGGTGGTCATTTGAGGACAAAGGTATTTGATGGACTTTGAAGGGGAAAATAATGATATCCTTGACTGCCTTGCAAATGAAACCAGCTGCAATTTCTTATTGGATATAATGGTCAGTAACTGTTGGTGGTAATCTTCATGGAATATGCTTAGAAGTTTTCTTTTACCAACGTATAGGGCAATGTCCAAAGTTTTATGGTAATTTTTGCCATTTGCCCTTACAGTGAGTGATTAAAATATAGGGCTATAAAAATGTCATCCACTTGAAAGTATCTGCTACAAAATTTCCACACTTCCCAACAACTTAGGACTAGTTGAGATACATCATTTCAACAACCAAAAATTAAGAAAATCCCATAAAACTAATATTGAACAGATGGCTTTCTAGTAGGCCCTGATATACTGTATATATACCAGTCATTTTGTAGATGGTAAAATTGTTAACTGTCGGTAAGGGGTTCAAAATTTGAAAACTAATTTACTGTATGCAGTGAGTCTCAGAAGGTTAAACTTTTGGGTGCAAACCCAAAGTTTCCTTGAAATATGTACAGTATCAAAACTACGTTTCCTTCAGTACCTAAAACTTATCTTGTTGAAAGGGTTGTACCTTTCTGTTCTTCTGATTTTTATGTTTCATTGGTTCTAGGCCTAAATGTTAGGCCTATACTTTTTAAGTTTTTCTTATCTATTATTCATTTTCAGGGACCCATGGAAATAAGTATGCTCTGAGTCATCCCTGCATTTCAATTCATCCTTGTTCCCTATCACTGTGCTGTGTTTCTCCCTTTTTACTATTTTTTTTTTGTCGTCATGTAATGTATTTTTGTTATTTTTCTGTCGTATAGTGTGAACAAATAAAACTGGAACCGGTTTTGAGCCTTCTGCACTGCACTGTAGGCCTAGGCTACAGAAATTGAATAAAGTTTGTCGAGACATTTGGCCCAATTTTGGTCGATAAAACAAAGAAACTCACAAAGGCATGTGGAGGCCAACAGGCTGCTACATTTAGGCTTGAACAGTTGTATACTGATCAGCTCCCCTGGAAACCATAGGTTTGCCCACAGGCGCCCCCTTACGTTGTATAGTATACCATATACTATGTATTATATAGACGGAAAGGTATGTCACAAATCTCCTAGCTCGAACAAACAACTTAAGTTTCTTTCATAATTACTGCACTTTTCTTGCCAAATTTGTCTATATCAAGACTTTTGATCATAAAGTACCTCAAGGCAGTTCTCTTTCCTGAATAATTTCACGTGGCGTTGTCTGAAGGACGAAATTTTGATGGAGTAACAGTCTGAGGATGGTAGCTGCTGATAGGAGAGCATTCAGCACTTCCACACTATACAATAAATACTTCTAAAATATTCTCTAAAGTTAACTTTCAAGATTTCTTCTAAAATTTGTTAAACATGGTTCACTTTTTATTATTACAAATCTTGCAGGTATATATTAGCATCAATATGAACGATTTTTGAACATTGAATTTCATAAAATTTGAAAACCTTTTGAAAAGTGGAAGGGCTAGCATTTTCTACAAGCATTTGTGGCAGTTGAACTGTAGCTGTTTCACAGTCTTCAACTGCCACAAATGCTCACAGAAAATGCAAGCCCTTCCACTTTTCAAAAGGTTTTCAAATTTTATGAATTTCTATGTCAAAAAATTTTGCATATTAATGCTTATATGTACCTGTATGATTTTTAATAATAAAAGCAAAACATAATTGACAAATTTAGGAAGTAATCTTGAAAGTTAAGAGAACTTTAGAGAATATTTTAGGAGTATTTAATTATAGTGTGGAAGTGCTGAATGCTCTCCTATCAGCAGCTACCATCCTCAGACTGTTACTCCATTGAAATTTCTTCCTTCAGACAACGCCACGTGAAATTATTTGGGAAAAAGAGCTGCCTTGAGGTATCTTATGACCAAAAGTCTCAATATAGACAAATTTGGCGAGAAAAGTGCAGTAATTATGAAAGAAACTTAAGTTGTTTGTTCGAGCTAGGAGATTTGTGACATACCTTTCTGTCTATATAATACATAGTATATGGTATACTATACAACGTAAGGGGTGCCTGTGGGTTTGCCAGGTATCCAGTCAAAACGTCCCCAGACCAAAACGTCCCCGCATTTTCGCTACCAAAACGTCCCCGCTTTTTACCAAAACGTCCCCGTACTATTATATATGGGAAGTCAAAACGTCCCCGCCATAGAGACTTTGAACATGATTTTAGGAATCCAAATTAAAACTATCGGTTGGAAACTTGAAGAAAACTTGAGACATTTTAAAAAAAATTGAGTGCATGAGGATCGATTACGATTTAGTTAGGCAGGCCTAGGCCTAAGATAACGTTAGAACTTACTAACGTTAGAACTGAGATGCTATCCGACTAACGTTAGGCCTAACTGTTAGTTTTACAACTGACGAACGTAGAATGATTACCACAAACACTTTGGAATTTAACATAAAAGGTTAAATTTTCCAGAAAATTTCCATTCCAATAATTGTACTTAAAAAAAATTATTTGAACTTCAGAGTAGGCACACTGTAAGGGAAGATAAAGGCTACCAAATCCGGGGACGTTTTTGCACGGGGACGTTTTGACCAATAGCGGGGACGTTTTGGTACGGGGACGTTTTGGTCAGGGGACGTTTTGACTGGTAAGCGGTTTGCCAAGGATGGTGGTACTGGTAGCATCTCAATTTGAACAAATAAAAATTTAAGTGCCCTGATACTACAACATTCATTTAGGCCTACAGGAAAATATTGAAGTATTTGCTGAAACATGACTTACTTTCATCAGATAAAAATAACTTGCTTCATATTTCTAGGTCAAATTAGGGCCTAGCAGTTTAGCTTTGACTGGTGAATAAACCAGTCCACTGGAATAGAACTATGGCATTTGAAAAAGGTGTTCCAACTTGGGCTAGCCTAGAACCTGTTCAAACTTTGAACCACCCACTCTACCGTACACTGTGCTGGCTACCAGTACATACCCATGAAACTATTTTTAAAGGCTTTAGAAATAATTCTCTCTCTGCAGGGTTAGCTCAGGGTTTAGGCTTGATTACAGAAGCCTCAACCAAGGCTCTTAAAGCTAGCCTACAGACCATGGGATAGGTGACAGTTTGCCAAAATTATGGTAGCCTAGCCAAGGCCTTACAATTCACTGGCAAGTTCCTCCTGGAAAATCTCCAGAAAATGATATGAGGTATTAAACAACTGAAATCTGGATTCGTGAATTTACGTTTGTGCTTCAAAGTGGCCATAATTCTTATATTATAAAATCTAACGTAGGCCTAGATCCAAGTCTGGAAACTCACTATAAGGTGAAGCTCAAGCACCACTGCATACAATGGGCTACACGTAACGTTACATTTACAAATTAATACAATCGCACAAGCGGTGGTGAGTCCGGTAAAAAATCTTGTCTCCGCTACTTGTTTTACCGAAGAAATAACAAAATCAAATGAACCATATTTGTACCAGAGAACCGAGAGACAATTTAAACCTCGTCTGTTACCAACCTTTTGGAGGAAATACACGAATGAAGTTTGATCTTTTAGGCAGTATATAACTATAACCGAATAGCTCCGTCACAAAGTCCAACTTTCCACGTTTCCTGCTTCGTGTCTTTTCGTTTAGTGTGCAATACCCCGTACTCAGCACTGTATGTTATTGTACGTGTACAATCTGTTAGTATCAACAATGCGAAAGCGGTGGTTACTAAGCAACAACAGCTGGCACTTGGCGACAGGGCAGCGTAAACTTTGAGCTGGGATGTCCAACAGACTTGTTACAAGTCGTTTTACTCTCTGGAAGGTCGCGATTAGAAATTGACGTGGTAAAGATAGTCCCACACTATTCGATTATGTTTAGCGTTAGTGAATATTTCGGTGCATAAGAAAGTGCCGTTTGTTGCATAATAAAAATTATGACAAATATGTGGAAGGTAAATTGTTCAAGTCATGTTGATAAGTGCGTGAATAGCTTACTTGGTAGTGTGAATGGTTCTCGATCTACAACCAAGCGGCCTTCAGTTTGGCCTAGGTCGTTGGAAACTGATGATGTCTTTTGGTGAATTGGTGGGGCACACCTTTCATCCAGGCTTCACTTCCAATGCCCACAAAGGCCCGAGTGATTATTTCTTTTTTAAGGGCTAGTGGTGGGAATTACGAGGCTGTGCAAGATCATTTTGTCGAATATTTTTACCTTGCCGCTACAAGCAAGAAATCATAAAGAAAGAAGAAAAATTGAATGTGAGATGAGGTCACGAAAAAAGATGCATGGACGGCTTAGTTCTGTCTTCAAATCATAATGATCTCATGTTTGAGGCTTCAAGTTTTTCTAATCATAATTTAATATTTATGAATTAATAATTCATCACTATGTTGTTCGAAAGGTTTTGTTACAACTAAAACTAAATGTTCATACGTTGCCCAGCAGCTCGCTTTTGATGGTGGTGTGTGGGAAGGACTTCTTTAGTGCCATTTTTTTTTCATCAGAGAGCCAGGACCGTAGGGAGCAGGGGTGTGGAGGTGTCACCCCCCAATAATTTGGTCTCCGTCGGCAAATTTTCGGTCTGTAGGCAAAAAGGGGAGAGGGAAGGAAAAGAAGAGGAAAAGAGAAGAGGAGGAAAAAAGAGAGAAGAAGGGAAAGGAAGGGGGAGGAGGGGAGTGAAAGGGAAGACGGAGAATGGAAAGAAACAAAAAAGAGAAAGAGAGAACGGAAGCGCGCGTCCAGGCTGTTCTCGGCTATTTCGATTTTCGGCTCTTTATCTAATTGGCCCATTCAAGTTGAAGGCCCGGCAAATTGATCATGCATGTGAGGGCCGTATCAACGGCCGTCGGTGTAACTGGACGAGTGACCGAGTCCGTCGACAACTCGGGGAAAGAAGGCCTCCGTATAGGCGCGCTATATCCGGTCATATGACATTCTTGAAAAACCACTTTCTGGACATTATTCCTCACTTTTATCATAACCATGGGATCAGCAGCACCCGATTACCCATGGAGTGGGTATCCTTAGCCCGTTTTCTAAACCATGACTTCAAAAACATTTTGCAAATTCCCGAGGATCCGGTTTACCCACAAACATATCCTGGGAAAAAATGTGCGCTGCGCGTGTCTTCCCTTCACTGCAAACTCAGGCGTTTAACTTTTGAACACCAAAATGTAACAGATCATGCAAAACGCATCCTGGCGTTCAAAGCATATTTTGAACGCTTGTTAAGATGCTGAACACTTTTTCTCCATATTTGAACGCTGGACACCAGGGGCGTAGATTTCTTTTCAACTTTGGGGGGGTGGGTGGGGTGGGGTGAACTATCGCAAATGTACGCGAAGCGTGCACGGCGAGCGCGAAGCGCGAGCCCACGACGGGTGGGCCCAGGGGCAAAGCCCCGGTGGGGGTCCAGGGGGTGAAGCCCCCGGACGATCCTAGGTTTTTATGTCTCAGAAGTGCCAGGAAGACACTTTTAAGGGGTTAATTTCAGTGGTAATGTTCTTTGGTAGGCTATTGGTATATTCATACATTTAGGAAGTGCTATTTTGAGCACAAAACTCGTCGATAAGCTGCACCGGATTGAAATAGTACAAGAGCAACAATGTCCCGTTAAGCTTAAAAAGGCAGGGATCAACATATATCGGGTCATCCCAGACAACTGGATTTTGAATTCGGAGATCATTACAAGACCTGCAAGTTGGCTTGAGATCAGCGGCGTCGCCAGGTTTTTTGTGATTGGGGGCACCATAGATGATGTCGTAATAATACCTCAGTTCCCCCAAGTCTGCGTAAATTACACCTTTATTTTTCATGCGTTCCTGCATTTGCATGCAGCAGTTTTGATCTTTCGTTTGTCACTATATAAAGGTGTGGTCCTAGGGAAGGGGTTCCCCCTCCCCTTTAAGATTTTTATGTATTAATTTAAGGCCTTTTAGATGCAAAATGGTGCTATCTTTGGGATGTTTTTGGAACTGATCATATATGGCCGGAAAATGTCCATAATTTAGTGAATGCTAATTTTTGGTTAGGTAAAAGAGGAGAATATGTTGTCCAGGCTATTAAGAGACAGATACGTTGTCAACAAATCTCCTGAAGCCCCCTCCCTTCTGTCTATTTTACTGCCTTCTATTTCGGGAAAGTTTTTTCGCAAAAATGTGTGCGTGGAGTCCACAGAAACATTCTTGAGTTATTATGAAATATGTCCTTTCCTTCATTGTGCATTATGAAAGGGCATCTAAGGCTAACAGATACCTGAATAGGACCTCCTGGAAGCTCTGCATTAATCATATTAATTGGAGCGGGTTGGGGGGGGGGCAATGACATAATGCATATACTACCTGACATCCAAATAATAATATAGAGTACGCCGCCGAACACTTTACAACTATCGTATTTTTACTACTTTTGAACTAAAATCCGGACGAACAGCTGCCAGCAATGGAAAATGAGAGGGAGGGAGAGTATAGGTGCAGGGAGGTCATATTAGACCTCCCTGATAGGTGTAGCAAAAGGGGTGAAGGACTAATAAGAGCGTTACAGAGTGCTGTTTTCGTCATAAGTGTATTAACAATCACCATCTATACCGATAATGGCTCAGCGCAAACTGGCGAAGCTCTGGTAAAAATTTTTGAAAAATGTTTAACGACAGATACGTACTCTCAACCTTCTACATCATGCTACATATTAGATTGAAAGATCCCATACTGATGCGAGGTCCCCACAGATGTTTGGAGATGTATCTCTGTTCTTTGGAAAGTGCCGTGATCAGAACAGTTTCGTGTATTATTACCTTAATAATGGTCATGACATGGAGTGTAAACAGTGACGAATAATATTTCCATTACAAAACCTGCATTCAGACTCTACATCGAGACACTTTCAATTGCCCAAGAAACCTACATACCACTGCCATAAGCCAGTCTTTTACCTATTAATTCGAAAACTTTCAACTTTTTGCTGTTGTGCTTCTCCGAAAGTTGCTATCGGAAGATATTGATAATATGAGTGACACTGACGTAAGGTTGGAAGCGCGCGTAGCGCGCAAAAATTTTGATAGATTGCCAACGATTTGCTAAAATTCTGATAGTTTGAGAAACATTTGTGATAGAAAGTGAAACGTGATTGAGAAAATATCTTACGAAAATGAAGAATAAAATATACCTTCCACCATACACGTATCTGTAGACTGAAACATTGGGGGAATGATTACATGGGCCATCCCCCCTAGTCAAATGCTGGGGGGATATATCCCCCCATCACCCCCCCCCCCCGGGATTTACGTCCACGCTGGACACCTATTTGAACACTTACCTTATTTGAACGCCTGACGCGTCTCGTGTTCAGCTCCTGAAGTATAGTTGCATGACGGGAGGAATAGCCTAACACATAAAAATTATTAGGAATCTTTGCACTGGATAATGAATTATGAACCAAAATATACCTATCCTGAGACTTACTTTTTCACCAAGAGGTATGCTAAAACCTCAGAGCTTCCGGGGCTTCGCTCCCCCACCAGGGATCCAAAGGCGGCCCCTGGACCCCAAACGCTTAAAAGTATAGTGGCCTGACGAGAGGAATAAACTAATACATTAAAGGAGCTGAGCAGTGGCGTACTTCCAAAATAAATACATCATTCCAAAAGAGATGATTACCCTCTGTGCGGGGCTAATTGTAAAAATATTAATCCTAATGCGTTTTATATTCTCATTTAAAATAGTCTTGCGAAGTAATTTTGCAATAAATGTTCCTATACTATTTCTTGGGTTATTGGATTTTACACTTGCAAGATATTTTACAATTTGTTTTTTGAATTTCTAGTTCGTTACTTTTTCTTCTGGCACCGGCAATTTTGAATCGTTTCCACTTGTATTGGTTCTGATCGATGTATCTACCCAGGCATGTAGTACACACAACTCACAACGTACGTACGTATGTAGTATATTAGCGTTACTAGTGCAGTGGCGGATTTAGGCGGGGGCGCACCCGGCGCTCGCCCCCCCCCCCTAAAATTTTCCAAAGCTTATTTTTTACTTTCACTAAATAGATCATTTAGCCTACTTGTTTCTACATAATGTTGTATTATCTTATAATTTTCAAACTATGTAATTATAATTGTTACAAACTAATAGCAATTTAGAGCACACAGTTTCAAGTTTTCCGATAAAATGTCAATAGAGTGATATCGAAGGTCTCAACCCTATTTCGGACCACGCTTTATGTAGAACACTAAACTTTTTCTTACAATCCATCTGCTATTTGGGTTCATCAGATGTGGAGTTTTTTAATCAACGGAAATCCTCGTTAATGTTATCATACACTCGTCATGGAAAAACAAAAGAACCGTGAAAATGTCCATAGGCTACGCACAATCGATAATGGAAGTTCAAACTGTATGTAAATGTAAATTATGCTATCAGTTGCAATCCCATTCCTTTCAAGGTAATTACGAAGAATTCGGGAAAATTGGTCAATTTCGGGAAATGTAGAATAGTGACAAAATTTCTGGAAATTCTCTGTATAAACTCAAGACATAGTAAAGATTATGTAAAAAGTGATATAAACTACTCGAATTAGCTGTACAAATAGGATGGAGGAGAACTGAGTAGATTCACGAGGGCGTCACACCTATTTCTCGAAATGATCAAACGCGGATTTCAGGAGATGCGAGAGCACGTTTCGGAAAAATGTGGAAACACTCTGCAATTACCGACTTCGAGACTCGAGCACGTCCACGTCCGATGTCTTCTGTTGTGACCTGCACTTCTGCGCATTTCACTCAGTCAGATCTAGCCCACATATCCATTATGACGACAAGAAGAATTGATCATTACTTTAAGAAATTGAAAACTCAAGATGAAGCAGCAAATATTCTTCACCGGACTGGGACTGGGAGGTGTATAGAATGTATATAAAGCGCATGGCCAAACTTCACTTGAGCTTAATGTCTATGTTCACTTATTTTATACAATCTGTGATCCCGTTTCTTCCTTTTTTCATGAACTAGAGAGTATTTTATATAAATTTATTTGGTCACACAAACCAGACAATTAGGGGAAACGTTCTGTTCTAATATGTGCAAAATGTGAAGGTGGTTTAGGAATGGTCGAATTATGCTCTTTTGCTTATAGCTTAAAGTGTAAATGAGGGAAAAATTATTTTCAGGATGGCTTTGCTTTTTGGAAAGTTTTGTTTGATAGTAAGCTCAAGAAATATGGCGGAATATATGTGTTTTAATGTAACCTTTCCAATGAATATGTTATCATTGAAAACAAGTATTTATGATGTCTGTTGCACTTGATCTTATTTTACGCCCTCCGGATGTGTATGCTAATCAATATATTTTGAATAATTCTTATTAAAATTGACAATAAACTTATCTATGCCAGAGCTCTCATGGTCACTAAAACTTACAAAGTAATATTTTTAATGAGAGAGTCGACTGAGTGCTTAATTAGAATGATTTCTGCCATAAATGTAATTTTACTAGTATTTTTCCTTTTACATTGCATTATGGAAAAATTCTGCTATCCCGAGGGAGTGGAGACTGAATCTACATGCCACTAATGAAATCAATGATAACGCAAAGCGTTTAACAATGTTTATCTCTCATGCACATGACAATAAAGTGGTATATTTCATCAAGCAAAAGACTTTAAAAGCTACTGCGATCTCAAATATGAATCTTACAGCAGTGCATCGTATTCTTGGTCAGATATTTTCACCATCGTCTTTGAAGCTGTTGGAGACCCCAAAATTCAATTCTTTCAGTTTTTTTTTACGTTCATAGAATTATAGGTTGTAACGAATTTTTATTCAAAATTAAAAAGGAAAGATTCTCCTCTCTGTACCTTGTGTGAGGATCCCCCTTATCTTTAGACCACTTTTTCCGGACCTATAACATTACGACATATTTTTGGAAAGATATTTCATCAAAAGTGTTTAAAGAGTGATCTTAGCTTAAATCAAGATCAAGTAAATTTTGGTTTAGTTCATGAAGCAAGTTTTTGCAATTTTCTCACTTTTAATTGAAGGGAACATTTTTTTGGCAAACAAAAGCTCAAAGTAACGACTGCTTAGGTTCTACTTACAAGCCTGGGAAATGCCATTTCCGGCTATCTGAGGGGTCGCGATTTTTCAAAATTTTCTGTACGCTCCGCGCCAACTGATGGTGGCGCTCCGCTTAGATATTCGTTCGGGCAGATGATCGACCGTCAGCGCCCCCCCCCCCTAACGAAAAATCCTAGATCCGCCCCTGTACTAGTGGCAAGGCACGCCTATTTCGCGCATCATCTGCAGGAGGTTCATGAACAACATTGTGGATTTTGCAGGTATTGAAACTGTTTTTTTCGATCAATGAGTTTGTTTTTCGTGGTAGACCTAGGCCCTAACTCTAACCTAAGTTAGGCTAACGTTAGTACTGTTAACGACAGTAACAAGTGTACTGTTACACCAGACACACTGCATGCACGGCTATGATAAGTATCGGTATCGAATCTAATCGATAAATCAAGAAGCATAACCGGATGTGACGTAACGAAGTCGGCGGGTCCAAGAATTTATTCTACTTTGGCGGCTACTCAGCTCCTTTAAAATTATTGGAAGTTTTTGCACTTGATGATGCATTATGAACCAAAATATATCCATCCTGACCGACTGCGTGGTCAAGTGGTTAGAGCATCCGACTTGCAGTCGGAAGGTCTGGCGTTCGACTCCTGGCCGGGTCATACCAAAGACTTTCAACATGGAACCTACTGTCATTGTGCTTGGTGCTCAGCATAAGCAATGGAGTAGGGAAAACAAGCTAGTGAGCCACAACTGGAAAAAAAGACCGTTGCCGGCCCGACTTAAACCAATTGGTTAGAAACTGAGCCGTAAAACCTCATCTAACTTAAACTTTCACTCAGAGATATGCTAAAATAGTATAGCATTCGCCCCCTGGGTCCACACCGGGGCTTTGCACCTGGGCCCCACCCGAGGGGATGTAAAGCGGCCCCTGGGCTCCACTCGCTAAAGCTCGCGCTTCACGCTCGTTTGCGCGCTACGCCGTCCCGGATCTGTCGGCAAAACATAATCTCTACACCCCCCAAAGATTACACCTTCGCTACGCCCCTGCAGAGAGCTCTCTGCTGTACTTTGTGTGATGCATGTGCATTTTCTGCCTCATAAAATCACATCATCACTCTTGGTATTAAAGTATGTCATTGAACACGTGCAAGATTTGGGAGTAAAAATGAGAACTGGGAAGTACGAACCTAATATCTGTTTCTGTGTGGCTCGTTGCCAACAAGGGGGAAACCAGCCATGGCGCAAATTTCTGGTCGACTTGGGGATGGGGTAAAAAGCCGGGAAGCTGGAGTAAGAGCTTTCTGTACGGCGTGGGGTCCAAGGGCCACCTTAGGGCTTCTGGTGGGTCCAGCGAAACTTATGAATTTACAAACTTAAGGGTTTATACTAAAATATATAAATATTTAAAATGAAAAGAGGAGTGCACTAAGCAAACCACAAAAATGCTGAAAATTTGACTTTAAATTTTTTTAATCATTTGTTCGTCTTTTTTTAACCCTCTTCTTTGCATTCTGACCCACTCTCGGTCTAACAGGCAGTCGATTTCATGATGCAGCGGGTTCGGGTGGGTATAGGATGGCTGATGATTAGGGGCGGAAGAATTGGCAGTTTTGCTCAAGCTATCCTGAACATGAACCTTCATGATGCTATAATGAAACTGACTAGATTATAGCGCATACCCCATTCGAATGACCAATGAATGATGGGCTCAGTGTGCTAGCCCCTGTTGAGTCCGCGGCTGGTCGTTATTAGACAGGCTGGTGATACAGACGCTTTCGAAGTGTTCTGCGCTGTACATTTTTATGTTTTGATTTTATGATTGTCATGGAAGATTAGCCCAGACTTTATGATGTACCCTCAGAAAAGTAAAAAAAAAAGGAAATAACAGTGTTTCCGCTCAAGTTGCCCTACAGTAAAAAAACCCCATCTACGATGGGAGCGCGGAAAACATTAAGATAGCTTCGTTTTACTCCACTACACATTACAGAAATTATCACTTACATCAAAATACTCCCTAGTTTTGACTTCATTGTTATTATCATGAATTTGAGAGGATATGAAAGAAGATGATAAATTCTCCCTTTCCCCTGTTCTGGTTTAAGGGCCACGATCCCCTTGCCCCGGGACACCACCTTCTAGAATATCCCTTGCCCCTCCCCCCGAAAATTTTCACAAAAATACCTTTGCCTTAACATACATCTGCATTTGTCTGCTAGGATATATCTCGGCCCCTGAAAATTACTTCCCCTCTTTTAGTCTTTCGTTACATTTTCAAAGTTACTATGGCCTGGCTTGGTGTCATCAATATACTATATTCGTCGATCACTTGCATAATTGATATTCCCCGGGAGAAAAGTTTGACATAAAGTTATGGTTGTTACACTAACAGTTTACTGTGCTTTTTAACGTTATTTTCAATGATCCAACTAATCATTGCTAGTGTAGCGTGTCCTTGAATACTCCTCGTCACAGTTAACAAAGTGTTTTCATTTTTTGATTCCTCTACCCCATTACCTCAAACTTAGTGACAAATTTTGTTTCGCAGAAATCATCGATCTGACAGACGAATGTGTCCTTGAGAGTGCCTCCAAACACCAGGGCTATATGTCTGAGTCCAACTTTGTCCACGGAGCGAACTCTGTTTGCTCAGCCCCTCTTGAGTCTTTTCCAAGCACCATTTAACAAGGAATAAACCGTACGGCCTGCGGCGTAGGCAAAATCCAACCACTAATCCGATTCCCATCCACCATTGGCCACCATTCGGTACAATTACAAACTTACGAGTCCAGTACTATTCGATTTCGAGTTGAAAACGATTCCATGAAGAGTCCCTCAGTTCCAGGCCAAATAAAGAGGAGGTCAGTTGACTATATAGCATATGGTACAGATGGTTTTATCCCATTAAAAAGATAGTACCATTAAAAAGGTCATTTCAGAACTAGCAGTCAAGTGCATAATCTGACCAGTCCCTTAAGTCCTATATTGTAGTTAACTGTGTAACTACGCATGTATTCATGGCACCAATAACAATGTATTACCTTAACTAAGGTGACATTCTTTTTAGAAACCCATTGGCAAGCAACTTCTATATTTGTGGACTCGATTGGTATCTGCTCAGATTCCCAGTAGAGCTGCGACCCATTCCTGGCCAATTCCGTTTCCGGGACCTCCCACTCAGGGCCATTTCCGAAATAAATGGGACTCGAGTCCAATATCGAGCCCGAATCCGTACTGGGCCGGACGTTAATCTCCAGCCTTAATTAAAAGAAATAATCAGTCCATTTTTTAATCACCATATTATACAGCATATAAAAGCATGGGGTGTAGTGCAGAGTGCGTTTATTTGTGTTTTAAATTTTCTAGACTAAAACCGAAGCAATAATAGTAGTACTTTATTATTTACAATATCCGGTCAAGGATATACCTGATTTACGTACTAAACAAAGAAATGATAAAATACAGAGATGGCATCAATCCAAGTACAACGGAGATGAAATATGCAAATGAAATGAAGATAAACACTAATGCCTTCAGCTCTCTCAGCTCTCTACAAATGCAGCCTTGTTTGATCTACTTGAATTTCCTTTTCATAGAGCTGATACATTATAAACAATCTCGCCGTCACAGGTACGGGACAAGTTAGTTAATTCTCTTAAAAGTTCCCATGGCTTGATTACGCACCCACTCCAAAGTATGGGTAGTTGTGTTGCTATTTTACCTTAACGAAGAAAACGACATTTCATCCAATAAGGAACAGTTAACAGCATTGGGACTAGGAAGTAACTGGTAAATAATAGTAGAGAAGGAGTTTAAAACTTTGACCAATCCCCAAACGTTTGAGATCTTTAAATTCTTTCTGCTTTAAAATGAAATTTAACATTCTTAAAACAAGAATAGAAAGTAATCAGGGCCGAAGCCTGCGGGGGAGTGGAAAGCCTCCCTGAGATTTCCAGACCCTAAAGAAAAATTGCCTACGTGAACGAAAATTACTGAAATCCTAAAACCTCCGTTGTCCTGAGTAGGTTTTCAAGTCACTCAGAACCTGAGAAATCGCTTACGAAGGTTTACTTTTTCCCAAAATTTACCCGGGAGGTCCCTGGATCCCGGTCGCAGACGGGCTATTGTGCGGATAACTCGAACTGACGAATGAATCTCCGTCCTTATGCATGATGATTATAATGTATATTATAACACATTTATGGCTGAAGTCCATATTGATCTTAAGTCGTTTCTCTCACGGTGCCACAGCATGCCTTTGTAAAATAGCATATAATTGCCTTGCTAAAAACAATGACCTTGTATAATACTTTTGTGTTCTCTTTTTTCCTACAAACTGATTTTACTGAACTGTTGAATGCATTTTTCAAGTTTAACTTTTTTCTTGAATTCTTAAGTTTTAAAGCAAGAAGTCTCAAAAAAGTTTCAATGTAACTTTGGAGGCCTAGAAAGTGTCATTTTTTTGACAAAATGTAGACCTATAAACTGCACATCAACCAACGGTGGCCTTCAAAGTAGCTCAATAAGAATAGGAAATTTCCGCATCAATACTTGGGCTGTAGCATTGCACGGTTCCATGCCGCAGTCAAAAACCCATTTATAATAAGAATTTGTAAAAATATAATCTTTTCAAAGTTTGGTCAAAGATAGACTTTTGACTTTCAAAGGCAAATATTTCTCAAAGAGGATTGGCTTTAGATAACACCCCTCCCTCACGTTCAGCCAAAAAGAAAAAGGTGACCAGTTCAATCCTCCCCCCCCCCCTCCCCTCCGCACCATTTTGCATCTTAGCCATCTAGCACACAGAAAAAGTTCTTAAGGAATAGTTGTGTCACTCCGGCTCTTTTACACCCCCTAAATAGAAAAAGACACTACTTCATCATGAAAATGTCTTAACATAAAGTCAGTTCAAAGCTTTGTCAATGACAGCCTAAATTTTTACAGAAGAGACCTCACATAAATGTAACGTTCTCCATTTAGATACTCCTATAAGAGCCCCTCCCCCTCATGGAGGCAATGTGCCAAAAAGAAAATGGTGACCAGTTCAACTCTCCCCCCCCCCAGCACCATTTTGCACCTTAGCCATCTAGCACACAGAAAAAGTTCTCAAGGAATAGTTGTGTTACTCCGGCTCTTTTACACCCCCTAAATAGAAAAAGACACTACTTCATCATGAAAATGTCTTAACATAAAGTCATTTCAAAGCTTTGTCAATGACAGCCTAAATTTTTACAGAAGAGACCTCACATAAATGTCACGTCCTCAATTTAGATACTCCTGTAAGAGCCCCTCCCCCTCATGGAGGCAAAGTGTGACAAAGAAATGCTCCTGCTGGGTGCCAACTTTCCTATCGGTACATCACTGGACGCTGTCATGTACTGCCTCTCACCCCACCGCCAGGAAATTCGCCCAGGCTACGGCCCAATGCACAGCAATCAGTAATATATGTTCAAAGTGAATAAGGCCTAACCTTCCCCTTCTGGCATTCTTACAAGAGGTGGCTTTCCTTAGCAAAAAGTAATGGCACCTATGTTTTTAATTAGGAATTATGTAGTATTTAGAGATGATTCACTTTATCAAAACGTTCTAGCTGCACGATGTTGTCTTCAAATGCAATGTTTTGATCACGTGTCTGCTTCCTTCTGCCAAGTCTTAATCGCCATTTTTGGTCAAACATTGCCTGCACGTCTGCCGGTGTTTCTGGCTGAATAGTATTTCGTGTATCAGGTAGAAACAACGCAATAACCATAGCAATGAAAGCAAAGATAGCCATAATAACGAATGCCAGACCATGAAAAAGTTTGTTCTGTGACACAAGAAGACAATGAAAAAGAATTTCAAAGTTGCTGTGAGGTTAAAAGTTGAACTCGAACAAAAAAGGTTGGCGAAAACGATTTGGTATTTTGTATGGTTAATGTTAATATACAAATGATTTAAATCACAAAGAAGATCTCAGAGTTGCATTTTGAATATATATATATAAAATAAGAATAACAAGTGAAAGAATAAAAAAAGCAATTTTTCAATTAATTGAGGTAGGTGAGCCCTAAACAAGTAATGGGAAACAAAGGTTGGCCTACGGATGGAGAGCTAGACTTTTACAAAAGAAATAAAAAAAAATCGTTTGGTATCAAAAACTTCCGTTTGAAAATCAGTATATAGACACAGAAAAGATAAGAATTAAAGAATGGTGAACCCCAGGCCCGTAGCCAGACAAGTTGCTGAAGGGGGGGGGGGAAGCTTCTAGGGGAGCGGCGAAAAATTTTCCAGAGTGGGCGAAACATACTAAAATGCATTACGGCAATGCTAGTTTTTGATCGGGGGGGGGGCGAAAAATTTTCCAAGGGGGGCTTCGCCCCCTGGCTCCCCCTTGACTACGGGCCTGGTGAACCCTTTGCAAGTTTCTTACCAAATAGAGTAATAGAGGTGAAGACAAACTTCCTACGCTACCGATCAGTTGAACTACTGCTGTCCCGGAGTTTCTAAGAAATGGAAAACAGGGTTAATGTTATAAGTTAGTTCGACATATCAAGATTAGGATGCATGCCTAAAAGAATTGTACGTTTGCAGTAGTGACCACGGCGACCAGGTAAATTATGTTGCATTAGAAGACACAATCTTCGTGTTTAAATCGCTACTTTCAAAATCAGTCACCTGATAAAGTAGATGGTTTTTGAAGATGATGTAACCTTTTAAATTGCACACTGTCAGGTCTCTAAAACTAAAGTGAAAAGGATTATTGGAAAATGGTCCTTTTTTTAAGAAGAAATGAATGTTAGTCAATGGAAGAGTGTGTTGGTACCCCAAATTCCCAGCATAAATTTCAAGTTTGATTATCGATATCACTTATTTTATAACGTCAAAATACATCAAGTCGCTACTCATGAGGTCTGTTTCAATTACAAGAATAAATAAACAAAAATATTATGAAAACGCAGTCGTAGGACTCGTGGTTAAAATAAGCTAACCTGGCTTAACAGATCAAATATCGTGCAGAAAAAGAAACGATTCATGAGGAAGGATTAAAACATCTAATAGTAATCGAGTTGGGAAATTGTTTTCACACACCGCTTTATGGATGGGTCAAAGGTGAAGTGAACCACTCACACAGGCGTAAAAGTTGTCACGGTACAACTGACCTTGTGACCAACCGGAAGTGCTAAATTACCCAACTGGCTTATTCTGATTTTATACTCATTACAGATAATGAATGTTTATCGTAAGTGATAAAAAATAAGGGGTTTCAGATGTTCTTATTTCTACCTTATTGTGGTGGGGAAGAGTTCTGCCTGAAATAGCAGCAAACCTGGTGCAGCCATTCCAAGGCAAAATTTACCCAGGACGGCCAAAGCAGTTAGAACTTTTCCGAGACTTGCTCCACCCTCTATGGGAAAAAGATGCAATAAATTTAATTTATAACAGAGAAAAACCAAAAACTGAAAGAATGTTGGGAAACGATTAGCAAGTTTTGCTATGATTAAATACCAGAACTGTTTATATTTTAACTGTAGCCTACGCTTTTTCATATTAGAAAGGAAGGGCTGATGACATAGACGTAGGACTGGCATAAGCAACCTAATTTGATGTATTGTTCATGCTGCTCAAAAGCTGTTCTTGATAACAACTACTTCATTTTTCACCAATCCCTCATTCATAAATGCATTGCAAGTCTTTGCGCGTTACATCAGTGATATAAGCCAATAAACCTACACAGTGAAACGGGGGTGACTTTAAAAAAAAATCATTTGAAAAATGTCCAATAGTTTTCGAATTTGTCTGAACATGTTTAGCAGAAAACATTGTATCGTATTTGAAGACGAAAGAACACTATATTTTAGTCATATCATAACTTACCTACAAGGTACGGTAATACAGCAATCGCAACCATCGTCACACCAGCCCCCAGAAAGCCAAAGAAGAGAGGTTTTAAATTTCCTACTCTGAATGGAAAGTAACAAGATCGAATATTACTTTTAACAGTATTATTTTGCAAATTCAAATCTTTGAGCTCACATATACAGGAAGTGAAAAGGATATTCATGATATAAACGTTACGAGAGGTAAGCTAACGTAATGTTAGCCTTCCTCTCATGCATTGGGAGGTTATAAAGCTTAGGAAAAGGAAATATTACCTGCTAGGCTCCATTAATTTCCATTTTATCTATCATTACTACGATTACAATAATTATATTCTAAGAATATCAAAGTGCTTGTTCCATGGAAGTCTGTTAACGCTTTTGAGTTATTAATAAGCTCTGGAAGTATAGTGAAATGATAACAATAAGGTGGTGGTAGTTCGACATTATTGTTGGTAAGTAGTTTAAAATTATGTCAATAATTGCATTCTGGGTAAGTCTCTTTTCCTTTCATGTGCTAGCGTCATGCCAATGGACAAATTAACTAACGAAAATAACGCATTCTGTGCATGTCTTTTTCCCCCCTCTCCCAGCCTACTTTGCGACTCAAAAGGTGGTTTATCAAGGTCGAGCTAGTTGCTTAACAAAGACCTACATCAAGTGCAAACAACAGCTGTAGTGCTACGGTGATGGCCATATCATTAACATGTGGCAAAGACAGGTAGTTCAGCAGTAACGTTACTCAAACTGCAGTATCACATTCTTACTTTTTGATAAGAAGTATAGCAGGTAGGATAACTGGTATATCAGCAACAGATATTATCAGAAAGTTGAGATACGGATCCCCACTAAACGACCCACTTGATAAAGCAAATCCGAAGTAGATCATTGTAAGAGAAATCCTTGAAAAAACAGAGAAGATGGGAAGAAAGTTTCAATAAAATTGAACAATTTTACTGAACAATTTCACAGATAGAATTTAAGCATTGATCGGAGTGAACATTTTTAGCATTTCAAAGTTGACAGGACAGTCGTTTATTTTGAAAAACGTAAACAATCTGCATCATGCTTTAGAAACATCTCGGCTTCCTGCCAGAATAAAAGGTTGAGAAATAGTAGTCTTAAAATATGTATCTAGCATGAAAAACACACCAGCCAAAACTCAGAACAAATGTCACCGTCAGGACCGGCTGTTTGAATAACTGTGAAACCGCCCTAAGTGTTGTTTGGTGCTTGGTTTTGCTTTCTTGCAATGTTGAGTCGCTGGTATTCTCCTTAGGTTTTGAGGAGGGGACATTTTGGTTTCCTTCACGAGATGGATATGTAGTTGAAAAAGCAGGATTGGGAAAGTCCACTGCTTTATTAAACTTGGCCACTTTCTGCATAGCTTTTTCAGCTTTTTCAATATCACCTTGAGAGAGGATCCACCGAACGGATTCTGGAATGCACCTGAAAAGACATTTGTTTCCAAATTGTAAACAATATCAATTATGTCAAAAGAAGCCGGAACTATGTCGTATACCGTTCTATGATTACTGCATTATACAAACGTATAAAAAATAATGAGATGGGGAATCTGGGTAATAGGTTAATGTATACTGGAGGCCTTTAAATATGTACCACTGACGATTACAGTGCAAACAATTTTAATTACGATATACACGCATGTAATGCACCCTTTCATCGTTTTGAGGATAAACTCTTTTTACTTTTTTGCTTTGAAATTAGATTGATAGTACTGAACAAATTAAAATTTTCTGAACTCTAAGGGAACATCTCATATTTCTTCAATGATAGCAATAAAATCATACTTCAGAGAAGTCACTTAACACTGGATACAGGAGGCATGGTGTACCATCAATGCTACAGTGGTTTTACTGTTAGCATGCTACCGCAAATGTTTCGATGCTTATTACGACACTTTTTCTTAACAAAGTTTAAACCATGGAGCTATTACGAAATAGCTCCATAGTTAAACTAATTCTAACCAGAACAGGTCACAACTTGGAAGGAAAATGCGTCGTTGCAAGTAATTCAGCCTGTAAAAAGTTCCAGACTTTGGACAAAAAATGTTGAAAATGGATTTAGTTTTTTCAGTCTCTTAGATCTCTGTGAGGAGGGTTGATTGCTATTTATGAAACAGGACTTAATGGCCTTGAAATCAGCGGTGGCCCTAAAACTTGAAACTGAGATGACGAAATTAACAAAATGAAAACTACTTTCACTTTGATCTGTGGAGATGTTTTCTGAATTATTACTGTGACCTTTTACAAGTAATAAGCAGCGTAATTGTCATGATGGTAATACTACTTTATCACCGCTATTTAAAACTCAGTTTTATCATAATTGTCATCATCAGATCTGTCCATATGGAAGATTTATATTCTGAGGACCGCTTTTCACTTTATTTTATGTTTATGCTCCTAATATTGTCAATTCCGGTTTTTTGTTGACACTTCAAAGAAGTAAGTTTGAGAGGGATACAATAGTTTGCGTAGGGGATTTGAATTTCCTTTTTAAATCACAACTTGACAAAAGCGGGGGAAATCCCAGAACTAATTCCTAAGCGAGGGAAACTTGTTTACATTAGGATTGCACAGCTTGAGCAAGATTTGTATAGAGGGATTTCATGTGACGTCATGCGAATCGGATTCCCAGGCACTGAAGGGCAAAACACACAAGCGGTAAGCGTATTAACAGCCCACGCGTAGGGCATAACCATAGATACTTCTGTGACACAATGGACGCGTACGCTTCGTACAAAGAGATGCGCGATCTTGCCCTTCAAAACCAAAGAGACGCACGATCACGTGACGTCGGTGAAATCTCTCTATACGGAAGAGTCTCCCAATAAGAGAGATCAGTTCATGGCAGCTCGAAATGATCTTTTATAACATTGAAACTAAAAATTACGAGGTATTATCATAAGGTGTAAAACAAGAAGGGTTGGAGAAGGTGAAAAGAAGACGACATACTTTATAACTTTAGAAAAAATAACTCTGTAAGTGTGATTTGTTACCTCAAACTGAGCTGCGGAGACGTTGTGTCAGGTAATGATATGATTCCTAAAAAGATCACAAGGTTTTACCATTCAATTTACAGGGCTGTAACCCTGACCCCCTTTTTATTGGGCTCCCTGACCAAAGTGTTTCAAATGTAAATTTAGTTTCTTGTGAAAGCGCACTAACCCGTGAAAGTGTTACCATGCTCTTATGTCTATGAAATAAAGTAAGTCTCCCGGTGCTTTCAGTTACTTTTTTATAAACCAGCTTGGCATGTAATAGGAGACGATGTATTGGATTCTTTACATTATGGTTATAAAAAAAAACTTCTTCTGAGAAAATCAGAGGCATCGTTACTTTAATTTTAAAACCAAATAAAGATTCTGCTTTGCTACAAAATTATAGACCGATCACTTTCCTGAACACCGACTACTAAATCGGTGAAAAAGCCATTGCATCAAGGCTGAATTTTGTTATTCAAGACTTGATTGGATGTCATGACATTAAATTGATCCTGATGATGATGACGACGAAGACGACGCCGATGGTTATAATTATTACTATGAAGGAAAAAAAAACTTTTCAAGACTTTCAGACACTTACCAAGCAAACGACATCAAAATGACACAAGGAGACATGATCAACAAATGAAAGTAGCGCCACCCTCTGAGGTAGTAAGCAAATCCAGTCATGATTATATACCCCAAGACTATCGTCATGACCGGGAAGAGTCCTATGACTGCACGATGTTTGGGAAGCAGAAATTCATACATCAAGTTAACGAGGGGTATTCTCACAGACTATAAAAAAAAGGAACAGAAGTAAATACTCAGATAAAAATTTCGCTTTGTCTGTTGCAGTAGGGTTTCAAGTGCTCATAACCGACAGTTACTAGCCAGTTTTTTTTTTAATCTGTTTACCTCAGTTTGGTATAAGTACTTCCCTTAATCTGAAAATAAGTCATCTCTAACATAAAAGTTTATCTGTATATTCTGTTGCATAGTTACGTTATATTTACATACGTACACACATCACATAGATACTATGAGAACAGTGAAAAGTTCTTCGTGAAATATACTCTTAATATGTTTTTCATCCTTCGGTGTAGCTGCTTGGTGAAGAACTCAAGATTATCTTAATTGTACGGAACTTCATTCAATACACGTATAACACCAATAATCCTTCAAGTGTTTTAATGGTACGTATTCAAATTTTTTACTCTATCAAGTATTTCTACCTAAGTTGACATGGACCCCGCAAGGCACATATTGTGTGTTTGTCCTTCAGTGCTTTTGAAGTACTATCATATAGCAGTACTGCAAGAGACCATTTACATTAACTACATAACATCAGGTCAAAGTAATGTAAGTTTACTGTTTGCAGAAAGCTTTTATTGAAAAATATTCTGACAATTTACCAATTCTCAGCGTTAGTAGTGAGTGAGCATAATGTAACAGCCAAACTAGGTAAGTCCTTTTTAAATTCCTAGATATTAATATTTTTCGAATGTTGTGTGACACTTACTTTAAGGTATATATATATATATATTCAACAAATGTATTTCATTACAGGTTGTTGGTATATATAAGTGGATCTCAAATGGTAAGAAGTAAAGGGATGATAATTCATGGACCTTAGTATAGCTAAAATAGCCTTAAATCCATTTATGGGGTAAAAACGTTTAACGTGAACTAAAACCTTTCCGAATTAAAACTTTATATACCTTGAAAATTGCCCCCATTAGAAATCTCAGAGTGATAAACACAGCTAAATTTGGAGCAAATGACACCAACAGTCCACTTGCATTAAACAAGATGAGTGCAATGATGAAAGTAGGTCTTCTTCCATATATATCAGCCAGTGGACCACCAAAAACTGAGCCAAAACCAATTCCAGCTAAAAGGAATGACTGCGATAGCCCCGGTAGATAGTCCTTGTCACAAATGAGATCCCACTGGAGATAAGAATACGACAAAGCAAGGTAAAGCCATTACCTCTATGTAATCTTATTGTCTCTTTGAAGGGAAACATGTACAGAGGTAGGAGTGTGAAAGTTTTGCACTGAAAGTTGGCACCTTATAAAACCAAGGACGAGATCGTCGCTCAGCGTTTTAAAGAAAAACCAAAATTGGAATTTGAGCGCTTTCGTTCCTTTTCCTATTCCTTTTCACGATACGGAGACCACATTTAACTGATGAACCGAATTTTATATCGATACAGTCAGAGTATTGCTATTACACATTGCAAAATGTTATTCAGTTCATTAACACTACAGAATCATTTCACTATGTCACGTGATCGCGAGTTTCTTTGCATTTTGAAGGGCAAGCGTCTATTGTGTCACAATGGTATCTATGGTTATGCCGTGCTCGTGTGCTGTAAATATGCTTACTGCATGTTTTGCCATTCAATGCCTGGGAATCCATCACATGAAATCCCTCTTTACCGACCAGATTCGCAGAAATTGCTGGGCATGAAAGTCAAAGTAATTTTAAGCTGCTTTCTTTCAAACTAAACAAAGAGCACGTGATAAGATGGATGAATGTCCTCATAAATTATTGTGCAACCTACTTGTTTTTTAATTATTTGAAGGAACTGCAAAACTTTAATTGTTTGCATCTTAGATGTGGATTGAGCTCTTAACATGGAAAAGTAGAATGGCTATGAGCGGAGACCCGTAATTGAAGTCTACTGCAATGCAAATATAGCTATTTGAGTTTATTAATACGTAAGTGGTCACCAAAAACAAGTGCTGACCCTAGTGGCACAACCCAGAGCTATATCACTGCATGGCAGTTATATAAATGGGTCTCGGTGTTTTGTTTTTCACAAATAAATATACATATAATATATAGACAGATAGATAGACAGACGGACGGACGGACGGACGGACGGACGGACGGACGGACGGACGGATGGACGGATGGATGGATAGATAGATAGATAATACAATGATAAGCAGACCAGTTAGCAATTCATGAGTAAATTTATGTTGTATTATCGCTCAACAGTATGTTTCGAGCACTCTTGAGGGTTTCGATAGCAATCTTCCTGATAAGTATATATATATATATATATATATATATATATATATATATATATATATACACATATGTATATATATATATATATATATATGTATATATATATATACACATATATATGTGGCGCCCTTTTTAGTAACATTCCGAAATACATGTAATAAAGAGCACTATTGAAACATTCATTATCACCAACAGTCTCAAAATAACTATCACAATTTATAAAAGACATGCGTGATTTATCAGTACCTAATTTGAAAGTGTTTAGGAGCTACAACGCAATAAATTCCTTTCTGTGAGTACCTGTTTTTTTGTGAGTATAGTTGTTCATACACTTCAGCTTTAAATGACCTGTATAAAATCATAGTTTTTAAGGTACAAACAATTTTCCGCATCACAAACACAATATTCTCTTTGGCGTAACAGCAAAGTCAAATTCACATGTTTCTTAATTAGTTTCGAGGCTTATTAAGTGATTTATATGAATTGCCTATTATGATGAGGTACTTCCCGGTGATATACCGTGTGCACAAGTAATGTCATTTATTTAAGGCAATTTCGCTTAAAGAAGTCAGTGCATTTTTGAGACAACCAAATTTTCACACCCTTATCAAATTGAGTGCTCTTAACCTAAGTTCTGTGGTCGATGAAATACTCTCTTGGAAGCAAATGTTTCCTGCATTCTTCATCATTTCAGTCGCAAATACATTCATACCGCAAACCAGTTTGGATTTTGGTAACGTTTTTTACTCCTAATAGGAACACAGAAAAATAGAAAGCATTGCGCAGTACCATGCATCTTTGCGCCATTAGAAATAACCGAGCGCACATAATATCGGCTTTCTGATAAAAGAAAACTATTTACAATGTCCTTTTTTGAATCTTCTGCATGCTATCTAGAGGCAGTCTTGGTGTCACTCATTCCGATTGCAACTAGGAGATATCAGATCCTTTGTGCGTTAGCTCAACGGGGGCCTTTTATTTTTTATTTTTTTTTTCGACAATTTTCTCTGTGGAACTTTTCCAGACTCACTAGGACCATAACCTGGTCGCAAAGGTCCTTGACTCCACAAATACCTTCTTACTGTAACCTTTACTTTTAATTTCACTTAGTCCAGGAAACGTGACAAGGTTCGTCAACTGGGGCACTTTTTACATGTAACCTAGGATGACTCTCTTTTATAAGAGCTTGTCTACATATTTAGTTTGTATATTGCAATGAAGTTTTACAGAGTGTGCACTTTGGGTAGCGTTATCTCTACCTTTTTCTACAGGTGAACCTCCAGAAGCTAGAAAATTTGCAAACTAAAAAGGAATCAAGGACACGTGAACAGTTATTACTTAGTTTATTCTAAGCAAAGTAATACGTTTGTAAGTGTATTACTTACATCTGAGACAATGGACTGTCCTGTCACTTCAGTATCGTATACCCAGCCATTTGTACACGTGTGTGTTTTGTTGGTGGTTGACGGGTTGATGTGGTCGTCGCACCCGGCAAATAAGCTTCCGTTTCCGAGAATGATCTCCTCTATCATGTGAGTAGAATTGAAGGAACAATAGTGTGGGGGAACCTCTGCCACAAATACATGACTTAGAATAATCATTCCTGTTTGAATGTTCGTCAACACAGAAGCTGTGAAAATCACAAACTGTGTCCTCCCAAGGGGGTTTGACAACTGCAATGCTTGGTCTATATCCATGGTTACCCGTCGGTGTATGCACACCTGATTTCACTCTGTTAGGAAAGTATCAAGACAATAGGGAGGAGAAATAAGAACAGACATTAATGAGCATGTCACTTTCTGGTAATGGGCTCTGCGGTTACAGATAAAGTGTAAACGCTGGCGATATTCCAAGCAGAACGTAGACGAATTGGAATCTTCTTTTCATTGTGACGACAGCGTAAATGCGCCTTCTCAATTTTTTTGCCAACGATCCGTGAAGTCACTTGTTTGTACATTGAATGAGTCTATTGGACAGCCTCAGCTTGCAGGACTTCTTAATGAGAAACAGGTGTGAATATAGGTTACTTACTCAAGTTCAGAGGCTTTCAAAAAGAAGAGTGTTCCTTTTCTTGCAGATGAGACATGAGGCATAGCTCAAAAGATACCCAAACAAAATGCAGTACTACCGCATTTTCAGTGGGTTTTGCAACGAATACACGTCAAATAAATCAAAAGCATTAACCGAATGAACAATGGTGGTTCTCTTTATATACTTTATGTACAATGAAGGTGATGATCTTTCTCCCTGTTCTGTGAACTATCTGCAACTAAAGGCGATAACCTGAATTATTTCTCAAATGAGTTTCGTCCGTGAAGGAAACCTCTCGGATTGCGTTTCAGGTAAACACTCTCAAACACTGGTGACGTTACAATCGTGAACTTTCACTGGATGACATCTGGGGTGCAAGGTTAACAAAAAGGGAATAAAAATGTCTCACTGTTTATATTACCTTTCCAGAGCACTCAGTTGATTTAGGGAGCTGCCAATTATCAACTGTTTGGTTACTGAAAACAGTTGCATATAATCTCTATTGATGCTGTCATACTCGACCGTGTTTTGATGTCATGCTCCCATTATGTAGCGTGGGGTGTTGGGGATATTTGTGATCGAGCTGCTCTGTTTGCTTGATTGAATCAGGCCATGTACCGAAAAAGTGTTGTGCAAAAAGAACGAAAAATGAAATTTCATTATAGGCTGTAACAGGGGCGGAATTTGATGTCTAAGGGGGGCAAACCCGGGCGGATAACGGCACCGAATCCTCCACCGACAAAACGCTCCCAGTGGGGTCCAGAGGCAACACTCCGGTGGGAGTTCAGGGGTCAAACCCCGGGTAGCCCTGAGGTATTTAAAGAATTAAAACCATAAGCGCATTTGGCTATCTTAAAACTCATCGGATGTCGACTGAACTGATCACTAAAATCATGTTCTAACCATTTTAAAATATAGCCTTACCTGTACCCAGAATAACAGTTACTGGTCATTTGTATGGTAAAGGGGGCTTCGCTTGTGCGTGGTTACAATGATAACAGAAGAATTTGTATTTGTAACGGAAAAGCTAAAAAAATTAAAGAAAAAATCCGTAGGAAGTAATCACGAAACAATATTCCACACAGGTGGCATTCAGAAAAAGCAATATATAAGGCATTTTATCAAAGTCTATTTTTTCTTCATTTCTTATACATAATATTATTCATTACATGGACGATTCTCCTACTTTTCCCAGCAACCTATTCTTTCTTTTGTACTTTCATTTTTGGTCTGGGAAAATTGATCTATCAATTTTTGTATTATTGTGAAAAAAGGGTGGTTGTGAAAATACAGATTACAATGTAATTTTGTGAGGACGATCAAAGTTTGAGGGATAAAGATGCGTTATACGTTCCAAAATCAACGAAATATTGTTATGGGTGGTTCTTATGAAGATATGGCCACGGGCGTCCACAGTAAAGTAAATGCTTCTAAAAATAATTGCTTTTGAGGCCGTTCTGGACACTTTTTAGGGAATATTTTGCGTACCCAGGTTTTATTTTAAATGCTAATGAAATATTTTTCTTATGATGATTGGAAAGTTGAGATAGAGGCTGCCTGTCAATGATGAGAATGGTGCTAGTTGGAGGGTAAAATAAACAGAGAGAGAGAGAGAGAGAGGTTGCAATGATTTTAGAAATAGTAATCCTCTCAAGCAATCATACAGGAAGTAATAAACGAGGCTATTCCACGAGTTTTCCTGCGAACATCACCACTAACGAGACACCTACTTGTATTGAGCTGTATGTATCGAAGTACGCCGAAAAATATGTGAATTACAATTCCCTATACACGGGTAGGCTTCTGAGTTTTGCATGCAAGGACCGTGGTACGTGAAACGCTGTACATAAAGTACTCTCAGTGACAGTCATTTCAGGACTTCAAGACACAAAAGTGTGGCTGGGACCCAACGGCCCTGCTTTGAAAGTAATTTTAACTTTGATACCAATCAAAAGTTTCAGGAATTGGTTGTCTCCCCCATCTTTAAGCCCCGCCTCTGCATTAATTATTTCATTAAGTTCGCCGAGAAAACTCTTTCTGATATTTTCATGGGTAGGCCTACTTGATATTAATGTTTTAGTTCATATTACATTGCAAAATTTACCATAATGTTAAAAATTCTCCCATAAATTCTCTGGTCTCGCCTCCTTTCGTCCACTTTTCTTTAATTATTTTACTATGTTTTTTAAGTTTTGGAAAAGAGGGGGCAAGCGCGCCCCTTGCTTTCTCGTAACCCTCTATGGGCTGTTTCATTGATTACATACCTGTCCACTTTTATCTGTGCATTAGATTTAGCTCATAATGTTATGTAAAAGGGATATACCAGTTTGAAATTAATTGATTTGCCACAGCAACGGTATATACGGTACAGAATGCAACCTACTAAAAGCATTGTTGGACTGATTTATGCAGATCTTTTGAATTTCTTCAGCCGAAGTTTATCAGCAGCACAACCTATTTTAAGGACAGATAAATGCTTAGTAACTGAAAAGGTAAATGTTGTAATGCAATACTTTGGTCACATTTGTCCAATTGCATTGCTTTACAACTGGATGATTGTTACGTGAATTTTCTACACGTGGATGCCTAGATGTTTGTTTGGCCATTCTATTTTTGTAGCGCATAATTGAAAGCCTATTATCACCTCGACTTTGCACTACAAAAGGGTCCGATCAAATTTAAACTGAATCTGATCAACCGGGATCCAAACCGAATACTGATCAATTCATAAGACCAAATTTGGTTAAAAAATGACAAGAACTGACTCATTTTTAACCGATTCTATTCAAATAATTGAGTAGATTCAGATTCGGTCCCCGACTGATCAGAACTTGTATAGAGTGCGTATTTGAATAATTTCCAAGGTGATCATTATAAAATGAGGATGCCGTGTTGAGTGCTGACGAATGGAGCTTAATTTACAATATGATATATGTATGCACACCTTTCCTCCTACAGATAAATTTTCGGACCATTGCTAGCCAGCTTAAAGTTGGAAAAAGGTTTTAAAATGTTACTACGATATCAACTTGAAATTGGCTATAAGTACTCTGCACTGGAGACCAAAGGGCCGACGCGTAATCTTGTTACCATTTTATTTACAAATTTTTATCATAAAAAGAATATATCAAAGCAACATAACAATTTAAATACATTAGCAACTGTGCAAATCAAATTAAACCTTACCTGAACTAAAATGAGGACTTGCATCAAGCGTTATTAAATGAAGATATTGCTTCGCATGAGGCCCAGCTTAACTCACAGTAATGATAACTGTGTAAAGCATTACATATTAAATGTTAGGTTTTAGACGGGAGTAAAGTTTTACGTTTACTTTTCTTAAACAATCTTGTTTCGTCCTCTCATATTTCCTAGTGTACCATTATCAACATCTTACTATACTAAAAGTATTTTTCTCTTCGTTTTTCAGTTTGTGACGCCTGTTGACCTCTGACCCTCCAGCAAAGTTCACAATTTGTGGTCGTTTCACCTCTAGTGATCTCAGATGAACTTTCCTGTCCATCAAAAGTATTTACAGAAATTCTCTGGTAATAGAGTTTCCAAACAATTTTTGTAAAATCAATTTTATGACTTTTTTGTGTAAAATTTACAGACGTACCTAGAAACAGGCACTGAAGAACAAAGAACCCAAACCGGACCGGAGCAAAACGCAACCGACAACCACCCACAGAATCGCCAACATGCTCTCACCATCCACACCCAGCAAAGGAAACAAAATGGTCTTTGCCACCGCCAACAAACACAAAACAACCACCACACCCACCACACCCACCATCAACGATCACAACAACACAAGGCCAAAACAACACACGCCCAAAGGCAACAGACACACCCAAGGCAACAACATTCCTTAAGACAACAACACGCCCGAAGGCAGTCACAGCGCGGAGGGATGCGGGGGTCCACCTGTTACACTCAAATCACTATTTACAGTTTATTTTCAGTATATACAACTATTTACATGCAACAAAAACAAAACTCCCAAAGAGATCGAACGAGCCCGGCGGGGGATTGGGGACGTCCACTCTCTTCGGGAACCCAAATCTTAAGGGTTTTTTTTTTTCCAAAAGTCCCATGACTCTCTGGCGAAGAGCCAGGAGCGAAAACCAAACAATACTACCGAAGGAGTTCTGCTCCCTGAAGGAGTAACAACGTCCCCAAGAGACAAACTTTGACTTAACTGACCACCCGACAGTGGTCCCGTTCTAGACTTGCTGAATAGAACAGGTCCCACCTGGGAGCTCTGCCGTCGTGATCACGGATACTCCTGCGCCAAATCTTAAGGCCTAGAAAACAGTTGCCTGGCATTTCTGTTTTATTACAATGTTTCTGTAAAAGGATCTCATACATCGGAACATTACTAAATTTCTAAATAATGTAATAATTGTTTATAAAAAAAATATTACAACAATACCAATACATCAGTTGTAAACATTTACAAGCACAGCAAATAGTTAGTTACTCAGTTTCTGATAAAAAACATGCACAAAAACATCAAGCAATGAGGTAGAAATCATTGTAAAAGAAAAATATTGACAAAAATAAACTCCGCCCATTTAAGTTCAATTTTAGCATACGTCATAAACCGGTAAATTTGCAGATATTTTACAGAACGGTATGTTTTAAAAACTGAAAATGTTTGTAATTGAAACAAAACAGAGCCTTAATGTTATTTAACTGATTTATTACGTTAAAACATGTTTGTTAGCTAAATAACAGTATACCTATATAAAAGAGCAAAAACATAAAATTACTGTAAAATATTTCTGTCAATATACAAAAATTTTTGACAGTGTACCAAGTGTGAAAAGTGTTCATCATTTCTATCTTGAAATGTCGTTTGTAAAAGGTTTTCTGTTTTAATCTCAGTTGACCTCAAATAACCTCCCTCTGAGTTTCGCTTAAAACAATAGGAATCTTTCTCTAAATGTGGCAATTTTATACGCCAAGTGTGAAAATTATCCATCGTTCCTTATTTGAAAAACATGTTTACAAGAAATTTTCAAGGTTTGCGTAGTTTCACCTCTGACAACTTTTTCCCTCTTCCAAAAACAGTAAGGTATATTTACTGACCATTACTTATCGCGTATCTACATTCTTAGTATAAAAAGTATCCCTGCTTTCTACCTTGAGATATCGTGTTTACAATATTTTAGGCTTTTGACCTCTGGTGATGTCAAATGACCTTTGATCTCCCCTAAAACCATTTAAGTTTTTTTCTTAATATGATTAATCTAAAACTAATTATTAAAAGTATCTATCATTGCTATCTTGAGATATGTGTTTACAAGCGAAGGGCCATAAATACACATAAAAACATACACACATACACACATACATACACACATACATATCCTCGCCAGCTTGACTGCATACATCCCTTTGTTCACTTGGAGTTTGTCTGTCTTTGGGGCAGGATATCGTTGAACAGGAGGTACAAAACCATAAACGCATCTGAGATACATCGCGATTGCATTATACTGCTTTTAATCGGCAGAGATTATCAGGTGGGTCACATATCGGCTAAGTAATGGCCAGAACTATACACCTTTTGTTTCCCTTGCTGTCCAGTGCTGATTTTCTAAGTTATGTCTAGCGAGTATGTAAGTGCTACATTTCAGTCATATCATTGTCCAATAGGATAACCATTTTTGTAGTACATAAAAGAAAAATTCCTATTCCAACGAATTTGCGTGTTGTGGTAATCTCTGTAAGTGAAAATAACTGGATTTTAACCCACCAAAGGAACAGGATTTCCATGTCACAAACTCTATTATCTTGTTATCAGGAACTTTGGCCTACTCCTTCATCCACAAAGAAACCCCGACTTTCACTGGATTCTGCGCTGACAATTAATGAGTCAAACGTAATTGGTAATTTGAGAGATTACAAATTACTGGAATGGCATCACTGGCGTATAAAGTGGAGGCTGGTGGTTGAAGCTACCCATTCAGGCAGAAATGTGCTATTTTTGGGCAAAATAATTGTCGAGTAAAACTCATTAAAAAGTGTTGCCAGTAGCTAAGCGATTGCATTACTAAATTTCGACTTTTTTCATTCAGGCAAAGAGATATTATATCTTTAGTCATAATTCCTTGGTACTGAGGGAGTTTGCAGGAAACTTTTAAAATGTAACTAAAAAATCTTTGATGGTGAAAAGAAGAAGAAAATGTAATACGTTATGTGGTTATTTCCAACAAAGTCTTATGACACCAAATTTTTTTCTTCTTTCGGTAAATCCTTTGTTGCTTAAAACATCTAATCGAAAATATTCCAAATTCATCACTATGCAAAGAAAATGGTAAATTGAACGTTTGGAAATGAAACCAAACTAAACGTTTATGGAATACATCAAAGAAATGATAGTTTAAGCTTTAACTGCTTAATCGATAGTCTGCAAGAATAGATGTAACTAGCAGCAAGGATATATTGCTACAAGAAAGCCGTTAAACCCTTTTCTTCTTACTACAGGGCTTCCCTTGGGTGAATTAAAGAAAATGACGTAATCAAAGTAAGTTTTAGAGGTCAGTGTTCCCATCAAACTACTTTTGTAGTTCTAATTTTCCATCGTCAGTTCCTTTGTATTGAGCAAGCCTCAGGTTTGCTCTCCCAAATCTGAATCGTCGTTTTTGGTCAAACATTGCCTGCACGTCGGCTGGCGTTTCCGGTTGAACAGTATTTCGTGAGTCCGGAAGAATCAAAGATATCGTCATTGCAGTGAAAGCAAAGACAGCCATGATGATGAATGATAAACCCTGGAAAAATTTGTCCTATGGCGGAGACAAATAAACAGTGTGATGAAGTAAAGTAATTGTTCATCTAAGGTGTTTTAAATGCCTAATCATTACTATAGGTAATGCAATCCGGAAGAGTGTCCAAATGGAAAGTTTCACGTGTAGGCCAAGACATCATAACGTTTGCAGGAATAAAAAAAAAGATTCAAACATCATATTTATAAAGTCTGTAATTTACATTGCAGAATAAAGACATTGAAGAGTTAACAAGTGATGCAGATTTCAGAATGGTTAAGTACATCTCAAACACAGCGGATGCATGGAAATTTGTTTCGTGTTTCGAACATTTACAATTGGTCTAATACCTTATTTGACCTCCTTCCACTTTTTACTAATAACAGGAATGCCAAACCAATAAAACCTTGTAATAAGAGTTTGTATTTGCAGTTCATGCAGAATGATTAAAGGTTTAGAAACTATTAATTTCTTAATCCAGTGTACATGCAGTCATAATTACTACATAAGCGACGGAAGTTCAAAATAATTATGAGATGCCTGAACTATTGTCATTAGAAAGACATTAGATCTGCTTGATGAATATCAGTGAACTGTCTTACCAGGTACAATAGAAGTGGTGTGGATAAACTTCCAATGTTGCCAATTAAATGAACCACCGCTGTACCAGAATTTCTAAAAGTACGATAAATAAAGTAATTTTTATCTGCATCTGGATTTCGTTGCATTCAAAATACATGATTTGCAAGTGAGATTATTTACGCACCTTTTCAATTTTTTTTCTATAAATGGCGAATACGGGTGAACATGAAAATTAATGGTAGCCGAAAAACAGCGGGTACCAACTAAAACACATTGTCTACTCTCCAAAACCCTGAAACTTACTCGTTCAAGCCAAAAGACTGAGAAAGTGAGGGAATAATTGTTACTGCAATAACATACCCACTTTAATGAAATGAATGACTTCAATAAGCATGAATGTTATGAAGAAGGGTTTTAAATGGTCAAGTTACTACCTCATCGTAGTAGGAAACAGCTCTCCGACCATTAGGTGTATCGCTGTGACTGCAATTCCAAGGCAAAGTTTTCCAAGCACGGCCAAAGCAGTGAGAACTTTGCCAATGCTTTCTCCATCCTCTGTGGAAATAAAAATGATAACAATACTATACTAGATCTATACTGGAATATTAGGCCAAGCTTAAACAAAATACCACACTATGGATCCATTAACATGGTGTGATTAATAAATGGGGTTTTTTTTTGGGGGGGGGGGGTAACTGGAAACGATTTGGAACATGGGAAAACGTGCTTTCATTGTTTTGTTTTCTGCCTTTGTAGCTATCGTCGGGGTAAGAAGAAGACTAGTTTTTATCCCATTTAAGCTTTTTCAGAAGTTTTGCGTATCTCAGTGGTAAGCTCTATAGGCAGAGTTGTTAGGAATTGGTTCATATAGCTTCTTGAAGAACCAGCATTAGCAGCTTGTTTACACTGTAGTATTGGCAGGCGGGGCTGTAACCTGGGGGAAATCCCCAGCGGTAATTCACGATAGCGTGTAGTGGCGTACATAGGATATTGGCACCCAGGACTCGAAAGACCTTCTCTTTGTCATCCAGTGCCACCTTCCGGGAGGAGTCTAAGAGGAGGAGTTTAAAAGGAGTACGTGTTTTGAGGTCATTTATATGTAAATTGGTGCGGTCTATGGCAAAGCTTGGATTGTTAATATGTTTAGAAATTATATTTGGGATCTTTCTATATTTTTGAGGGGAATTTGTCTAAGGGCTGAGGTGACGCATGTGCTCTTTGAGAAATTTTTCTGTATGTTAGATGGCTAAGGTGCAAAATGGTAATATCCTTGTAAAAGCTTTGAACTGGTTATGTGTTTATGAATTTTTCGTGCTCGTCGTTTTTCTTTTGGTTGGTGCAAGGGAGCGGGTGGTGTCTAAGGCTGCTCCACTTTGAGAAATTTTTGCCTTGTAAGGTTGCTTGGACACAAAATGGCGCTACCTTTGAGCAAAGTTTTGAAGTAAACAAAAGTTTTAGAAATTCTCACTATTTAGTTTTTTTTCACCTTTGGCAGGACAGGTGCCATATCGCAGCCGGAGACCCTTCTTCCTCCTAGTGGGCTATTTGGAGGGCCACCATCGGTTGGTGGGTAGCATAGTCCTATACACATCTTGTCAAAATACCTTCCAGACTGGTTGCAAATTCAATTTCCAGAAGGTGAGTTGTATCTAAACGTTTCTGAGACTCAGTGCTTACAGGCTTAGAAAGTAAGACTTCACGAAGAAAATGTATAATTGAAAAACTCAGATCACCTTTTATTAAGAGAAAACAGAACTTAGACGTACTTTCGAAGCTTATTGATTTTAGCATGTAATTAAACATAATCGTAGACTAATTAATGTCAGCATGCTGTGGCACCGAGTATGAAACAATAAAAAGATCAGCTGTGATGTGTGCATAATGCATAAGGCATGCTGTCCATTCGTCAGTGCGAGTTAACGGCATGTGAACCATTCGGCGGCAGGGGTCTGGGGACCTCCCCGAGAAAATTAGGAAAACAGAGACCCTTCTGTGCTATTTCCAAGGTTCTGAGGTCCTTGGGTACATAATCATGACATCGGGAATGGAACCGGAGTCACAAAAACAAAAATGTTCGACAAGATTCGTTTAGAAATGAATCAATTCTGGTCATTTTCAACCACTCACATGTTGTCAAATAAATGAAACTTTTTGGGGTAGGTGTCAGGTTGATCTCATTAACTTCAAATTTGACCAACCCTGCTTTAGAGAATGATCTAAATAGATCACTACAAATACATCAAAGGATCAAACTCACTGTCAAATTCAAGTAAAACCGTTCGTTAACAACTAGATATGACTATCACAACTGAAAATGTTAACTGAGAGGATATCTATAAAATAAATACACTGTTCCCTCTCCCCCAAATATAACAATGCATTTAAAGAGGAAGTGAATAGGAAATAAATCTAATTTCCTGCAATGGGTAAGTTTTAATATTGCTTGTTTAAGATAATGTTGCTTTCCTTTATGGGGCGAAAAGAACTGACGAATTTCGATAAAATGTTTTTTTTTTTTTTTTCATTTTTCATTTTGTTTTCGATGTTTTCTGAAATTTTAACCATAAACCCCTTTTTAGCTGTTTGAATGCTAAGAGATAGAATTTCTAATCGTTTCTCTACTTACCTACAAGATACGGCAGTATAGCAATCATAACCATCGTTACCCCAGCTCCAAAAAAACCAAAGAACAGAGGTTTAATATTTCCTATTCTAAATGAAAAGAGAAAAGATTGAGAAATTGATTATTTAATAACGTTTTGAACGTAAGACAAGAAGTTGGAAATGATAAAGGAACAATCATGCCAAGGACGATTTTAACTACAATTTCAGTATTCGTCCATGTTTTGAGTATTTGATAAGCCTGAAAGGCTCGAATTCGATCTTAATTCATTGTTATATGTTCTGTAAAATCATGTTCTCTCTCGTTTGCAATTATCTAAGGACCTGTTACCTTAACAAGTGGTGAACCTGCAAGTTGTGTTTAAACTATTATAGTGGAATCTGAGGGGAATATTGAGTAGGTAGATTTTGATTTTGACTTTTTCTCGGTCTATTTGAAGAGAGTATATTGTAGTGAACCGATTATAAAAGCGCGTGTGCCTGTGTACATCACAAAAACTAAGAAAAACTGGATAATTTCTTAGGCGTGAAGGTATACCAGTCTAAAGACAATACATTTGTAAATGTGACAATATATTTTCAAAGCAATCTCCTTAAGGGTAAGAGCAAACTCAGCCATAAGGAAAAAATACCCCATAAAGTCCACGGGAAAGGAGAAATATTATTTTCCAGATACTACGTGAATTTACATTGTAATGTTTTATTATTACATTATCCTTATCTAACATATTTTTTTCTCCTAAAGTCCAACAGTTAAATTCCTAAGAGCCACATTTCCTGTATCCCTGTTAAACAAAAAAACAAGCTACAGTTTCAATGGCTCTCCTTGATAGTCAACATCAACGAATTTAGAACTATGGAACGTTGTCGAGTCTATAAGTATCACGGTTAGAAGAAAGGATTAAAAAAGATCAATACCTTCAGAAGTGCAATACAAATTCTTACTTTTTCACAAGCAATATTGCCAGTATTCGTGCTGGAAGATCAACAACACATATCAAAATAAAGTTGACGAACGGATTTCCGGCTAACGAACCAGTTGTCAAGGTAAATCCAAAAAAGATCATGGTACCAGCAACCCTAAAATGTGGTAGAAAACCAAATATTACATTGGCATTATTCCTCATAAAAATATTGTGTAGAAAATAAAATATAGCAATTACTGCACGTATCAGCCAATAACTATTTTTAATTTTGCAGGGATATGGAATTGGTAGTACACATTTTACATCAAATATCATATGTAATTAGTTGTCATACATCAGAATAACTAACATCAAGACGCAAGTTGCCTTCGCCAAGGCAAATCTATTATATTTCGCTACAATGTAAATCTTTAGGAGAAAAACAGTTAAAAAATGTGATATGAAAGCAAAGGAAATACATTCAAAACTCACCATTCAAAACTGAGAACGACGGTAACCGTTAGAACTGGTTGTTTAAATAACGCCACTGCCGCCTGCACTCCTGTTTGGCGTTTTGGTTTATCATCATTTATCGTTGAATCACTTTCCCCTTCCTTGGCTTGTGAAGAATGAGAACTTGCATTTCCTGCATTGATTGAATAATTGTTTGAAAAAACAGGATTCGGGAAGTTTGTTGCCTTATTAAACTTGGCGACCTTCTGCATGGTCATCTCGGCTTTTTCCATATCACCTTGAGAAATAATCCACCGAACTGATTCTGGAATGAACCTGTGTAGACGAAAAGTAGTTATGCTTATATGTCTTGGTTTGAATACAAAAGTGCTTCATATTTTGGAAAGAGTCAAGCACACTCAGAACGTTGCATTACCTATTATCAAATCAAAACTTCTCATTTATTTTCATGTATTTTAGACGTATGTAAAGATGCATCAGTGATAACCACCATGCATGGTTTTAAGATATCTATATAACTAATGTAATTTACGAATGCCTTTCCATCCACATGGGAAATGTATCATGCGAATAGTTCCTGTGATTAGTTGCAAATCAGTAAGACTTATTTCTGTATATTTTACAGATAGCTTTATTGCAGTTGAATTAATTTCGTGTGATCGCTTTGTGCCCCAAACTATTGTTACCTTGGCTTCAAAATGTGAATCAAACCTTGTTTGAAGAAAGCATATTAAAGATAACCAATTAACTGACCCTGAAGACAACAACGCATTGTACATGAACCATGTCCATAAAAATGAGCATAGCCTATTAGCAGATAAAAATTCAAATCGTGAAAGGTGTACCACTCGTAAAATTGGTACAACAAAATTGGTACAACTTCGATTGACGTTGCGGTAATTGTAAATATCTTTAAAAGTCTGGAATTTTTATTCACAATTGTACAGTTCTTTCCTATTCATTTGTCCCACAGTACCGTGCACCAGGGATTTGACCACCTCGTTGGCAGACAATGGATACGATAAAATCCAAGCTAGCTCCGATAGTGTCTGCCAATTTACTCCTACAGGTGATATACTTCGTCCCTAAATGAGCACAAACTGGTATTTGCGGCAATAATTTCTTGCCAGCTTTGCGGGCTATGTAATTCTTCTTAAACACTACGGGCATCTTAATATATACACCAAGTATGTATTTTAAACTAAATATGTGCAAAGGGAAATGAATCATTGTAGCCTACGTTTGAACAGTTTTGATCCCATCCTCCCCCCCCCGTGGCCCTCCGTGCCCTCTCCCACACCGAACCTACTGTACCAATAAAGTTTTTCTAACAAACCCAAAGGCGGGGGGGGGGGGTACTGGAGCATGACGTCCTGAACCAGTTGAGGACTTTTGCATTGGGGCAACAGAAATCAAATTAGCACTGTCCAAATACAAAATTTGGAGGTGACTGTCTAGCTATTCTGTGAATGTAAGGTATCGTTGATGAAACGGGATTCAATAAATATAAGTCAGTAACTAACACTGACAAGATTTCACAACTCAGTGAATCGTCAATAGAAAACAATACAATTAACCATACGTTTTGTCTCTTTCGGTGAGAAGAATCTTTAAGGAATATTCCTGTGTTACTTTGTAGGGCAACAACAAACTTACGGCAAATCTACTTAAGGGTAGAAGAAACAATGAAATTTTCGGTAGGCTCTTACCATGAGAACGCCATCAAAATGACACAAGGAGACATTATCAGCAAATGGAAGTAGCGCCAATCTCTGACGAAATACCCAAAGCCAGTCATGAGCACATATCCTAGCATTGTCGTCAAACTTGGAATGAGTCCCATGATTGGACGATGTTTGGGAGGCAGAAATTCATACATCAGATTTATAAGAGGTATTCTAATAGACTAAGAAAATAAAACAAATAACATTTGATGAAAAGTATGAATTTACAGTTATCTTTTGCTTCCGAAAGCAATAAATTCTGTAAATATAATGTCAATTAAAACTGTGATGGTTTTAACGACAATTTTGATCATGTAGGAATAACTCGCAATAAATATTACACAATAACTGTTTACAAAAGAAATATTATTTAACACAATTGTGCCGTTCCAATTTATTACAGTTAATTTACTGTAATAAAGTTTATTTGTGCAGATGGCATTTTCAATCGATTAGTAAATAATATTTCCAATGGCAGGTGAGACATAACTCCGTCAGCAAGTGTCCAAAAGAAAGGTGTTCCTTGACAAAAGACATACCAGAAGTTCAATTTGTGCTTATCGTATAAAGATTCAAGTCAGACTGTGAGAAATAAAGTCAATAATGAGTTTCTTTTTCAAAGCCAAATTGCATTATTTTGGTAGATTAGTACGGATAAAATTTCAAAACTGAATGATATTAAAGTCATGTGTTCACAAATGCTAAATACAAAGAAGTAAGCATTTCGTTCCAAGTTTAAAAATGCTTGATCACTAAACAATGGGACTGTTACATTTTTCTTGTGGGCGGATTTTAAAAAATCACCTTACACTGTCACATTAATTACATCTATTGCCTTATCAAATATTGCTAAACTATACCTGTTTGGGCTTGGATGTCAATTTCACCATTTTTAAGTAACATAGAATATTTTGGTGTTATTATTATGACTAACTAATAAATCTAAATGATTATACCTTAAAAATTCCTCCCATCAGATGTCTCAGAATGACAAACAGAGCGAAATTCGGTGCCAATGATACTGACAACCCAATGGCGTTAAACAATATCAGAGAGCCTATGACAGTAGGCCTTCTTCCATACACGTCGGCCAGTGGACCACCGATAACAGATCCTAAACCAAATCCGGCCATAAGGAGCGACTGAGATACGCCTGGTAGAAAGTCCTTGTCGCAAACAAGATCCCACTGAAAATGAGAATGTAATCTGATACTGAAAAACAAATAGCACAGTTTTTAGGGATCGTAAAGCGTTTTCAAGTAAAAAATAGACACAATA
The DNA here is from genome assembly GCA_029531755.1 of Holothuria leucospilota. Lineage (NCBI taxonomy): Eukaryota > Metazoa > Echinodermata > Holothuroidea > Aspidochirotida > Holothuriidae > Holothuria > Holothuria leucospilota. The sequence continues at coordinate 47,869,277 of CM055972.1, read as the reverse complement.
CTTGTATATTCCCCATGAAGTTGTTCTATTGTTTATCTCCATAATAAACCATCTAATCATCGTTTTTTTCTGAAAAAAAGTAATCTCCTGTCTACCCTGTTTCAGTAATTACCAAGTTTTTCGCCTTGTTATATTGAGCGCTATGAACGCTGTTTCTTACATCTAATCATTCTGTTATTTAAATGGGTAATATCATGTTGCCAATCTCACAGCCCAAGCCTTATCAAATGCAAGCAGCTCTGGAATGCATTTCTATGGAAGATAACTAGCTCAATGAATTGTATCTTCGAGGTCACTACTTCATCTGAAATCTACGACCATATTTCAAACTAATATAGCTACAGTTGACCATTTGTACCTAATGTTGCTAATAATCGGTCATGTAAAGTACTTTTTGCATAAAAGCACAAACGCCACCTACTCAATTCATAATGCAACGTTTCTATTCATTTATCAGCTATACTACTGATGCCCCCTACAATATGTACACATCCACTTAACTATGAGCCAAGCCCAATGAGCTGAGTAGGGTGACGGAATTCGGCAAGGCAAAGCACGTCCCCTTTACAAGTGAAGTGAACCAGACCACCCTCATATGCTGACTCATTGCTTGAACTGTATCTTAATGCACTTTTTATCATTACTGTCCGATTTTGATCAAATCCACTCATTATTTTAAATTTATAATGACATAAAATGGCCATACTTTCCAGTCTGATGTACGAGGCATAGAAAACGTGGAAATGATGAGTGACAATGCTCATATATTTCTTAAACGAGTAAATAACATGATAGATCATACATTGCCCAACAACATGAACAATTATTAACTATACAATTCTCTGACAATGAGGGGGGAGGTCAATTTTTGTTTCTTGATCCTATCCTTTTCAAACCTCTTTTTAAAGACAACTGAAATGCCGATCCATCCAATGTGTTTAATTTTGAAGTACAAATCGTCTTTTTGAAGCCGTAAATTATCACCTACCAAGCTTGACAAAGGCTGGCAATTGATTAAACAGATAACAGGCTCTTTACGAAAGGTTGGAAAAGATACACACTGGCACTGTGCAAACTTTATGACATTATGCTTGTCTAGTCCGTAAATTTTTAGTCTGCAACTGTGGTGGAAAAACAACTAATTTTTGTTGCATGTCCTTAAATGGTAAATTAAGTGTACATTTGCAGGTCGTAGGCTACGGAGTATCACCACCCTTCATCGAAATCTTAACGCTATATTCAGCTTTGTTTTAACACAATAACTCGTTGCTGAATATTAAAGGTATGGTTATTTATAATTTCTCATGGAATGAATGTAGTTAATATTAAAGATGAACTTAATAAACCCCTTTAAACAAGAGACTTCAATTTTGAGGACTCTCAACATATGACCGTTTATTAGCCAGAGTGACTGAACGTGACATAGGCGAGCTTTTTACGTGCTTGGAAACGGACACGACGGGGACAAAGTCCCCCCCCCCAAAAAAAAAAAAAAAAAAAATCCGGAACTGACGTTAAACACAAGGACAAAAACTACTTTACAGAATTTACAAACAATACACAGTTTACAAACAACTATTTACAGCTCAGGTCGGGTGGTAGGCTTTAGTGTCATGTAGATGCAAAAGATCTTTGCCTGGACTTGACAATACTACAGATGCTCGTGATTTCAAAGAATGGTTGGTGCTTTAAAGTGACAAGATAGTGAAAAATTGAAAGAATTTGAGACAATTGCGTGTAGTTATTAATCAGGCATGGCATCCTTTTGTGACTAAGTATTTACAATTCACCTTTCAGAAAAACTGGTTTCAATCAAGAGCTACTTGTGGTAGCGATAGTCCTGAATTCAGCTACCGCATAAGACAGACAATTGATCTTAAAACTCATTTGACATTTCCTGTTCACATCTGCATTCTTATAACGATCGCAAAATTAATTGAAAAATCCTTATAAATAAAAGCTTTTCGCTAAGTTGGCCTTACATTTTGATCAAGCAAGGTATTCATCAGCAGAGAAACTGTACCCATGAGCGCGATGAAAACGATTATGCCGGTTAACCAACTCATTATCTCATAATAGACTTTACGCACATGACGTCACAAAACAGAAAGATAGAGACAAGCGCGTATCGTTGCAACTTACACCAACAAATTGTTACGGCTTGTGGTCGCGAGTCAAACCAATAACAGCGAAAGATCACAGAAGAACGAGATTAAAATTCAACAACTTAATGATTATTTACAATCTCCTTATCTTACTTAAATTTACAATAATTAATTAGACTTACTCACAATCCTTTACTTAATATTTGCCTGGTCTGGTCCAAGGGCTGGTAGTGCATGCACGTTGACGATGGCACAGTGGTAGACCTGCAGCGTGCTATAGCGTAGGAACTGGTTCCACGAGCGAATAATGACAAGGCTAGACCTGTAGGCGATGGATGATAACAACCTCAATACACAGTGTAGAAACGGCGTAAGGCAATTTGTCACAAGTGTGAAGTGTCAGTGGCTGGCCTCATATGATTCGGACAGCAGAATAACGTCTGGACTCGATGGTGTCTCTCGATGAAGTATTAGGGTATATCTCAATGAAGTATTAGGGTATCTCTCGCCGATAATAGTTGTTGAACTGCCTTTTATATGCTAGGCTTTTATTCGAGAACTCTCCAGAATTTAACAGAAACTTCTAGTGTACACAGTCCAGTAATTACGAGAACGTTCCTTAATAGAAACTTCTAGAACACACAGTAGTTGTAATTGGGACATAACGTAAACAGTTCTCACTTCTAGACAGTTCTAGAAAGGCTGCGTTGAAGTTGAATTCTCTGGAACTTTCCATTCGCTCGTCGATGGATTCAATCCGGTGTTCCTGACGGGTCGTCTTGTAACACTCCCCCCCTTGAAAAAGTTTTGGACGTCTCTGACAAAAGTTACAGTATTTACAATGTATAACTTTACAGTAATAACTACAGTATGTATATTATGTAGTCCAATATTCAATGGAAGGTATAATCTTAACATATAACTTGTCTTGCAAGGTGATGATACATGAATACAGTAACATCATCAATACACATTGTGCCATAGTTAACACAAAATTTCAAAACTTATAGTGAGATTTTCAACATACTGTATCAGATCAAATTCTTGACAAAGAGTCTGGTACAACATTGTCTTTCCCTTTAATGTGCTTAATATCTACATTATATGATTGCAGAAATAAACTCCACCTCATCAATCTTTGATTCTTATTCTTCATCTTAGATAAAAATGTCAAAGGGTTATGATCAGTGTATACAGTGATAGGGAAACTAGTAGTTCCCAAATAAACATCAAAGTGTTGAAGACCAAGTATCAAAGCTAATGTCTCTTTTTCAATTGTTGAATAATTTTTCTGGTGTTTGTCAAATTTCTTAGAATAATAACAAACAGGGTGATCAACACCATGCTCATCAGTTTGAAGCAAAACTGCTCCCATGCCATTGTCACTGGCATCTACTGCCAACTTAAATTGCTTCTCAAAATCTGGAGCAATCAACACTGGTGAACTCATTAGTGCCTTTTTCAATAATTCAAATGCTGCTTGGCAATCATCTGTCCAATCAAACTTTTCATTTTTCTTTAACAATTTTGTCAGTGGTGCAGCAATGTCAGAGAAATTCGGACAAAAACGTCTGTAGTAACCAGCCATGCCTAGGAAGCGCATGAGCTGCCTTTTATCAGTTGGGGCAGGGAATTTGTCAATGCCCTCAACTTTAGCCTTAATTGGTCTAACTTTACCCTGACCAACCACATGCCCTAAGTATATCACATGGGCACAAGCAATCTCACTTTTGACCAAATTGACAGTCAAATTAGCTTTGGCAAGTTTGTCAAATAATGCCTTAACATGTTGTACATGTTCATCCCACGAGTTGCTGTACACAATAAGGTCATCAACATATACTTCACAATTTTCTAAATTTGACGTAAGATTATTTACTAAGCGCTGAAACGTCATCGGTGAGTTTTTCATACCAAACGGCATAACCTTATACTGAAATAACCCATCTGGCGTCACAAATGCCGAGATTTTCCGAGCCCTCTCAGTGAGTGGTATCTCCCAGTACCCCTTTAGTAAGTCAAACTTTGACACATACGTAGCTTTCCCGATCCTATCAATACAATCATCGATACGGGGTATCGGATAGGAATCCGTTTTTGTGACCGCATTCACCTTTCGGTAATCAGTACAAAATCTGTACCCACCGTCTGGCTTGGGGACCAATATACAAGGGGAAGACCATTCACTGTTACTAGGTTCTATAATGTCATGGTCCAACATGTACCGAACCTCATCCCTGAGATGTTGTCGTTTTCTAGGGTTAACTCGGTAAGGATGCTGCTTGATTGGTGTGGCATCTCCCACATCAACATCATGTTCAATCAAATTTGTCCTAGTAGGATCATCTGAGAACAAGCATGCATATTCATAGATTAATGATTTCATTTCTGACTTTTCTTTGTGATCCAGATAACTTAATTTCTGGTCAAGATTTTTCAACACATCAGAATTTTGTAACTTAATACACATGTCAGGAACATTATTAGCCTTGATCTCATCATTACTGAGTTCATGATCAGCATTGATAATACACACTTGATCACCTGTATCATTAGTGTTACTATTTACATCATGTACACTTTCATCCTTAGAAATGTCACAATCTTCTCTTTCATAATATCTCTTCATCATATTAATATGACATACTCTTTTAGATTTACGCTTGTCAGGTGTCAAAATGACGTAATCTGTGTCACTGACCTTTCTCTCAATGACATAAGGTCCTTGAAAGCGAGCTTGGAGTGGCTGACCAGAAACAGGTAAAAACACTAGCACCTTATCACCAGGTTTAAACTCTCTTTTCACAGTGGTCTCTTGTCATACCACGCTTTCATTTTCTTCTGAGAGTGTCTCAGATTTTTCCTGAGCAAGTTCACATGCTCCATGAAGACCGATCTTTAAAGCGGGATACATAATCAAGTAGATGTATGTCTTCACCTGGATCTGATAACCACTTCTCCTTTAACAATTTCAATGGTCCACGAACTGTGTGTCCAAAGACAAGTTCAAATGGACTGAACCCAAGTGACTCTTGTATAGATTCCCTGGCAGCAAACATTACAAATGGAATGCCTTCATCCCATTCTCTCTCATTATCATAACAATATGTCTTTAACATATTATTAAATGTTTGGTGAAAACTTTCTAAATCACCTTTGCTTTCATGATGATAAGCCGAAGACTTAATTTGGTCTATGCCTAACTCATACAACATCTGTTGGAATACAGTTGACATGAAATTAGACCCTTGATCTGATTGGATCTCTTTTGGCAATCCAAACAATGTGAAAAATTTAAGTAAAGCTTGTAAGACTGTCCGAGCCTTAATATTCCTCAGAGGTATTGCCTCTCGAAACCTTGTAGAAGCACACATAATGGTTAATATATACTGATGCCCTGCCCTACTCTTAGGTAGGGGACCTACACAATCAATGATGACTCTACTAAACGGCTCTTCAAAAGCAGGAATTGGCTTTAAGGGAGCAGCCGGAATATTTTGATTCGGCTTCCCAACCATTTGACATGAGTGACAGGTCTTACAAAATTTGGCCACATTACTTTTAAGCTTTGGCCAATAAAAGTGATTTAGAATTCTGTGGTAAGTCTTATTGACTCCTAGGTGCCCTGCAAATGGCATTTCATGAGCAATACTCAGTATTTCCCTTCTATAGGTCCTAGGTACCACAATTTGATGGTAAATTCTCCACTCTTCATCTAATAGTGCATCAGGTGGTCGCCATTTACGCATCAAAATATTGTTTTTCAAATAAAAGCAGACTGGGACGTCTTTCGATTCATCCTCAGTGAGTGCTTCAGCTATTAATGGCTGAAGCTCTTCATCATGTTGTTGTTGGACTGACAACTGGTCTCTGTGGAGTGTGTCAGACATTTTTGATTTTTCCTGTTCTACCCCCTCACTATGTGTGGGGCCAGGAGACTCACAATCCTGACTATCATTAAGATTAGTCATAAAAGATTGGCTGAGATCATACCAAGAATCTTCATTTTCATGAATATTTCACTAGAATCTTTCCAGACTCTGACTCCTCCTTTGGGAGTGTTGTTCCATTTTTAGGAACTAATTCCTCAATTTTAGAGGGCGGATGATTAAGTTTATCATCCTTATTTTCAGAAATCATACCCTCATTTTTAGAGAGTGGATGTTCAAGATTATCATCCTTACATGATTCCCTACTTGTTCCACTTTTGGGAACTGTATCCTCACTTTTAGAGGGTGGATGTTTAAGATTATCATCCACGGCGAGCTTTTGTGACATAGCTCTAGTGACAGCACAGGCAGGGAATAAATTTGGAAATTCCTTTTCTAATTGCTCTGTGTTGTTATAATCACATGGTTTATCTGTCAAAATTGCATTGGCTACTACCTTTCCACCAGCTAGGTCATTGCCTAGCAACAGAGATACCCCCTTTACAGGTAGAGTAGGTCTGACCCCTACTATGACCGACCCAGAAACTAAATCTGACTTCAAATTAATTTTGTGGAGAGGGACAGTAATAAATCCACACTCAACCCCCTGAATTAGTACATTTGCCCCTGTGGAAGTAGAGTCCGATAATGGCAAAACTCCATCAAGAAGCAACGACTGTATCACGCAAAATTTTAATTTTGACGGGTGGATGAGCTGAATTCCCATCTAGGGAAATAAACCCTTCAGACACGAATGGAAGGTATTCTTCCTTAATTTTGTCGTTAGAATTAGGCCGTAAAGTCACGACTACCTCAGAAGAATTCTCTGCATTGGCTAAGGCATTGGAGGCTGTTTCAGTCTCCTTTAATTTTGCCAATGTGAAGCAATTTGCCATTGTGTGGCCCTTTTTGTGACAGAAACCACAACTTATGTCTTTAAAGGCAGCTTTGTTTGAGCTGACCTGGTCGTTCTTTTGACGACTTGAATCTGGTTGTTTTTTACCAGAATTTGTTGGAGAGATAGAACCAGACTGAGATCCACTGTTACTTGTTGTGCCACTATTATTGCCATATTTCTTATTTGGCCTACTAAACTGACCCTTGTTTTGAGTCTGACCCACTTTACCAAACTTATGGGTAAGTGCATACTGATCAGCCAAATTTGCCACTTCCTTTAAGTTGTCAGCCTTATTTTCCTCAAGGTGAGTCTTAATGTCATCATTCACACACCGTTTGAATTCCTCGACCAGCATCAGTTGTCTTAAAGTGTCAAATGTGGAGACCTTTTTGGAAGCACACCATCTATCGAAATGCCTTTCTTTTTGATATGCAAACTCTACGTATGTTTGTGTATCTGCCTTACGATACTTTCTAAATTTTTTGGCGATAAGCTTCAGGCACCAATTCATAGGCTTGTAATATGGCCTTTTTAACCTTATCATAATCCATGCTGTCCTCTATTGACAGAGCGGAATACACTTCTTGAGCCTTGCCTGTGAAATTACTCTGGATGAGTATGGACCATTTATCTCTTGGCCACTTTAGTTGCTCACCCAGCTTTTCGAAATGATTAAAGAATTTCTCTACATTATCCTTCTGAAATTTGGGGACAAATTTTACGTGCTTAGAAACATCGAATCCCCCAGTATCCAAGCCTATTTTAGGGTCTGAGCCTTTTATGACCCCCAACTCTAGTTGCTTCAACCTAAGTTCATGTTCTCTTGCCTTTTCCTCCCTTCTTTCTCTTTCTTCTCTTTCCTCTTTTTCCCTTTGCATTTGCATTTCTCTTTCCTCTTTTTCCTTTTGCATTTCTCTTTCCTCTTTTTCCTTTTGCATTTCTCTTTCCTCTTTTCCTTTTGCATTTCTCTTTCCTCTTTTTCCTTTTGCATTTCTCTTTCCATTTCTTTTAATCTAATCTCCTTATTCATTTCTACTTCAAGCCTTTTCAATTCAAATGTGTTGTCAGTTGGCACAGTGATAGCTGTTTCCAATACTGTACTAGGCAGGACACCTTCATCCACAAGATATTCTAGAACATATCTTTTAATCTCGTCTTTCCGCATTAAAGGCTGAAATTCAATGCCATAATGTTTTGCGACCTTTTACAATCTCAGACTTTCTTTAATGAATCTAGTTCCTCGACTGAGGGACTAGTCACGAATTTATCTAAGTTGAATGGCATTTTGAAGTTGTTTACGATTTACAACAGAATTTCTCGAATTTTCTAGTACTTTTCGTTCCCGGATGTTAGGCCACCAATTCTGTTACGGCTTGTGGTCGCGAGTCAAACCAATAACAGCGAAAGATCACAGAAGAACGAGATTAAAATTCAACAACTTAATGATTATTTACAATCTCCTTATCTTACTTAAATTTACAATAATTAATTAGACTTACTCACAATCCTTTACTTAATATTTGCCTGGTCTGGTCCAAGGGCTGGTAGTGCATGCACGTTGACGATGGCACAGTGGTAGACCTGCAGCGTGCTATAGCGTAGGAACTGGTTCCACGAGCGAATAATGACAAGGCTAGACCTGTAGGCGATGGATGATAACAACCTCAATACACAGTGTAGAAACGGCGTAAGGCAATTTGTCACAAGTGTGAAGTGTCAGTGGCTGGCCTCATATGATTCGGACAGCAGAATAACGTCTGGACTCGATGGTGTCTCTCGATGAAGTATTAGGGTATATCTCAATGAAGTATTAGGGTATCTCTCGCCGATAATAGTTGTTGAACTGCCTTTTATATGCTAGGCTTTTATTCGAGAACTCTCCAGAATTTAACAGAAACTTCTAGTGTACACAGTCCAGTAATTACGAGAACGTTCCTTAATAGAAACTTCCAGAAAACACAGTAGTTGTAATTGGGACATAACGTAAACAGTTCTCACTTCTAGACAGTTCTAGAAAGGCTGCGTTGAAGTTGAATTCTCTGGAACTTTCCATTCGCTCGTCGATGGATTCAATCCGGTGTTCCTGACGGGTCGTCTTGTAACAAAATGCAGACAGCTGATTTGTGTACCACTGGGATACTCGCGTAAGTTTACTACACGCGCGTGCGAAGTCTACGTTGTGCGTGCAGTGTGCTTCATGTTTGTTACCAAAATGACGTCTCGTGACGTCAGTGCATAAGGTCTATTTATTTGTCCAAATAACTTCCATGTATTTCAGCTTGACTAAAGCTTTGAGGTTTATATAATGGAATTGTTCGTTATTCCTCGATGTGCATGTTATACACAAAGTAGTACGTAGTACAAGTAGTACGTTAATGTCGAGTGATGTTATACTTACTTCTGATACAATAGACTTTCCTGTCGCTTTCGTATCGTATGTCCAGCCGTTTGAACATGCCTGCGTTTCGTTAGTGAAGGGAGGATTAATGTACTCTTCACACTGAGCATAATGGGATCCATCCGTAGGTATGCTCTCGTTTAACGAGTAGGTGGAATTATAGGCACAGTGGTGAGGTGGCACTTCAGCAAGAAATACATGACTAAGAATCGTCATTCCTGTTTCCATATTCATCAACACAGAAGCTGCAAAGATCAAAAATTGTGTCCTCCCCAGAGGATCTGAAGCTTGTAATGCTTGATCAAGATCCATTGTTGTCCACCCGTGTCCTGATTTCTGAACTCCTCATTCAACTCAATTCAGGCAGTAGCCTACCTGAAAATCGATATACGTGATGCAGGTTTAGACACAATTAATTGTTTTAATCTTTCGAGATATCTTTAAATGACGTAACCTTTATTTAACGCTTTACAGCTGTAAGATATATTGCTGTTATGCAAATCAAACAGTTTAGGTTTCTGTATCGTGGGATCAATTCTCGAAACTGAATAAAGCGTTATTAACGATATAATTTTGAACAAAACTGTTAAGTTTTCGGATGTGACGGTTTACCATTTTCCAAAAATGTTATATACATATCTTCAAGGCAATAATGACATGACATTACATGACATGACATGACATTACATGATATGACATGACATTACATGATATGACATGACATTACATTCAACAACATCACACAACATTTCATTGTATTTTACTTTTAGTCCAGGCTACAAGCCACATCACCTTGTTTTGTGACATATGTAATGGTTTTCAACGTTTTCTGGTCAACCTTTAGGTGCTGATTCCAAATTTGATGGGTGCTAGTTGATTACTATTGAGCATTTATACTGAAAGTAAATTTCCTCTCTAAGTGTAAGTAAATTCTGCAAATGCTCAGCCAAATTATAAGTGCACGGTATATGTAAGAACATTTACAATTAATTTTTCGGCGGTCTGGATTAAATATATGTCACGTTAAAGAGTGCACATCGCCTTACCATCGATGGCGCAAAAGTGCACTTTGCTTTAGGCCGTTATTTTACACATAACCAGATCAACAGACAGCTGTGCATGAAGGGTGACGTTTTATCTGTGTAATCGTGAAGCTAATTTTAATTAGTTTGAATGACATAACAACACTGATTGAGATTGTTACGTAATGGTGGCACACAGGTCATGCACATAGATGCAATATGATCTTGCAATAGGTACGAGGATAGAATGTACTCTTCACCTACTGATGTGTGGCAGTGTTGTAATCGAGTCACTGAAGTTCGAGTCTCGAGTCGAGTCGAGTCTTCCACTAGTCGAGTCAGAGTCTTTCACTTGCCATGTCGAGTCGAGTCGAGTCCCCAACCACACTCGAGTCGAGTCGAGTCGAGTCGAGTCGAGTCGAGTCGAGTCGAGTCGAGTCGAGTCGAGTCGAGTCGAGTCGAGTCGAGTCGAGTCGAGTCGAGTCGAGTCACTCTGTCTGCTAGAGTCACCTCGGGTCAGTGGAGCACATTGACCTACTACTATTGAATTACTATACTAAATCAGACAAGCAAGTTATTTACACAATTGCTATACATGCTGACGTGGTCACTCCGGATCCTAAAACCGGTGTTGGAGGCGACAGTTGTGCCTCTCCTTTCATCTATATGTCAACCAGTATCAAGTTATGATGACTTCTACCATAACAAATTTGTTTACTCTTTTACTTTCTACAGCTCACTTTCACTCTCCATTTCAGTTAAATTAATCATCTAGTTTTTTGTTTCCTTTTTTAAGGATCACAGGTCGTTTCTATGTTTGCATCCAGGAATTATGAAAAAAATCCGATCTACCAATAGCGATATCAATTAAACTTTTATTTATAATAAATCTAATTAGTGTGAAGTCATTTGATGGATACATAGTCAGAAAAAGAGGCAGTGACGAGGCACCAGATGCCAGAGTATTATATTATCATATATTAATGACCCCATTTGTTGAGTTTGAAAATACTACCATAGTTGTGTGATCATGAAAACTAGAAGCAACAGAAGGTAATCGATTGATTGAAGCTCCGAATGACATATTTTTTCTTATACAGATATGTCCAATTACCGATTAATTTCTGAGGTGTGATCATTTGAGCTCTACGGGATCATGCAGTTTTCTCTAATTTTTAAGACTGTAGCAGCCGACGGCGACGTATCATTATTTTTATCTAAACTGAGCCCTACTCCATGTTCTTGTACACCAAATTCACAATTTCTGAAAAACTGGAACATCGATTTATAATTTACAATAGAACAAAAATGATCGTAGACACAATACGTTTTATATGAAGACAGTCAGTATACTGAAAGCCCGGATGTTGGCGATGCAAGCCATGTCTGCCAGGACTCCTACTAGAAGATAAGACTGGGAGTGCGTCCGCATGAAACGGCTGTATGCATGATTGTGCATATTATCGGCTACTGCGAAAGTCGGATATTTTTTATTTTTTTGCCAACACTAATGCCGATATGTTTGACTCGAGTCATTGTGACTCGATTCGAGTCGAGTCTTTTCCACATGCTGACTCGAGTCGAGTCGAGTCTTTGGCATTTTGTCAAACTTCTGACTCGAGTCGAGTCGAGTCATCAAAAATAGTGACTCGAGTCCGACTCGAGTCGAATCAGTGACTCAAGTCATTACAACACTGATGTGTGGCATTGGTTTTTTGAGCAATTACATGAGTTCAAGGATGAAACCCACTTTCAGGTTCATTGGGTTCTTAGTCCAGCCTTGTTTTATCTAATATTTTGTAAAAGAACATGTACAATGTGGGATGAATGTAACTAACATCGGCGATAAGCTATTCAACTTGGTGGTAGTTGTTTCAGGTCTCGAGTAGAAATTATCTCAATTTTAAAAATTCTTTACATTCCTGTCCATATGTACTTAAGTCATGTATTCTGATGCAAATACCTCATCCAAAGGTGTCAATAGATCAGGGGTAGTATACAAGGATTTGCCCTACGGGGGTCAACCTACCAGAAGGTAGGGGACAAACTGAGGCCCCATCAAGGGATGGTCGGGAGGATTGCGAAAGCAAACCTTTTTTCGTCCCCAATAGCAACCAAAATTTTTGAGTATTTGTGAAAGAAAATGTGGGTTTTAGTTGAGAAAAATTTAAAAATTTTGAAGTTTTATGTAAAATATTGCGAATGTGGGGGTTTCTTGGAGGATCTGTGTACCTTGGGAGCGATATCTTTTAGCCAGTGGGACGACTTTTACTGTTGAGTATAGCCTAATAACATGCTAAATTGAACGGATCAAAGATTCCCGGACGAAAATTTTAAAATTTCCCTGACAGGGGAGTTCCAGTCTTCCCCGACGAAGTCAATGTCCCTCTACCCCCATCTGACGCGACCCCTGAAATCATCATCCCTCACTTTAAATGTATCTGGAAATGATTCAAACATACATAACGTGTGTGGTTTCTGTAATCATCAATAGAGAGCCACCACTAACTGTTGTCTTATCTTCAAGACTTTTATAAGCCTACTGTCTCAAAAGTAATCAGACCATTGTGTACCTACTCTACCATCTACACTCTGCCCATCGTAACAATTACCACCATTTGCCATGCTGTCTGATTTGCAACATGTCTTGTACAGATGTTCAACAGACTTGTAGCTGGATGTTTATCACTATCATCGAACAACCACCCGGATAGGACGTCACGCCTAATTATGGGTAGTTTGGGATTTTAGAGTATTTCTAAAGTAGGTTAAAAAATGGTTCCAAACTTTCAAAGTCGTCCTAAGCTGCAAGAGTTTGAGTTTTGCTGCCTCACAACCATCTCCCGTAAACGGCTCAAAGACTTTCCATGCTTCCTCCTGATGATATCTGTTTTGTTTGTCTAGCTTAAGAGGTGGATCCGGGATTTTAAAAAGGGGCAGGGGGTAATTCCGTAAGAATATAATTTGAAGTTACGAGCGTCAAATATACGAATCCTCAAGGTGGGTGGGTGGGTGGGTTGTTCTAGGGAAATTTGGAATTAGACTGGTATTTCCTGGCATCCAGCAATCTAAATTAGGGTGAACATAAACTTTTTAGTACAGCTTTGGAACTGACTCAAAAATGAAAGTGATACCAAAAAGGGGGGAGGGGTATTAAGAAGGAAAATTCTCCCACTGGATCCGCGCCTAAGCTCGAGTGGTCATTATATAGCAACCGTTAAAGCAGTCTAAAATAAAGGTGCCAGCCACAATCTGAACTACTGAATTTTCAATGTCAAACATTTCTCATCCGCTTCTGTCTTTTGCTGTTGCAACTGTGTCTGAAATTATTCAGAGCCGGAGTGATTTCTTGTAAGGAGTCGTCATACCAACTTTTCAAATTGATCAATAGGACTGCGCTGCTGCTTTAGCAATAAGTAAGCCCTAAAATGAAGTACTTTGTTTAAAATGTAATTTTCTCATCCCCAAGTGTTAAAAGCATGCAAAGTAAGTTAAACTGTAGACCCCCTCCAAGATAAAAAGGGCCTGTCTTCAGCACCCCTGTGAGAAACGTTAATAATGTAATTGTTCAAGGCCTTGTTCTGCTGTGTCGAATTAAGCAAATTCCTGAGGAATCGGAATATCTTACATTTGAAGTGCATAATTTGAATCTGTTCACTTTATATTAATCAAAGTGCAGTCATTAACTGTGAAAGTTAGTTTTCCAAACGTTAAATGTATTTGCAGTGATGCAAATATCACTGCATTGCAGATCATGAATTTGTCCATCCAATCTTTCAAATTTTCATACGATGCATTCACCCATAATACTGGAAATGCGCAATGCTTTGGCGAAGTAACGCTCCTGCGAGGTTGAACTGGTAAGACTGAAAAGCAGTAAAAAAAAGTGATTTTTCTGTTCCATGTTAATACCCTGTAGACACAACACTGTATACATTAAATAGAAATCACTATGGCGACCATTTTGAATTATCATTTTTACGTTATTACGTCAGTTTAATGACAGAATAATACATCGTAAATACAGTTTACATGTATTTGTTTACTTGGAAGTATGATTTGGCTGAGTGTGTTCAGAATTTAAAAACACATGGCAAAGAGAAACATATCAGGACGTCAAGATTGGCCGTCATTTTGGATTTCTGCATTTCATCTTTGACTATTATGTAACAGTCTCTGAGTGTTGGTATGTGGGTCATTCAGACTCATCAAAACTAGCTACGTTATTGACGAGATCAATTATGCAGAACTAACTACATCTGTTTAAATGACCATGTCCTCATTAGGTTCCAAACGGGGACTTAATCGCCCTTCCGGGGGCGTTTTCGCAACTCAGGGGGTGATGAGCCCTAAGAGGAGGGTGCATTTTGAAAAAAAAATGAGATACTTGGTTTAAACCGGAAATTTCAAGATTCCAAAAGCATTTGTCTATTTGAGCTCTCAAATTGGTCCACATGAAAAGGAGATATAAGAAGTCAACAAGTCGAGTAGGTCTAATATTCCCTTTCCAGATACCACGAAATCGCATATAACAGTGTGTTTCATTTCATTTTTCCGGGAGAGGACCCTCATATTCCCATCAATGTGAACGAAGGGGCCATAGTTAAAACTGTCCTGCCACTTTGACCTCGAATGTAGTTTTTTCTTGCAGTCCATAAACATGAAATATTGACAGAAGTAGGTAACTCCAACATAATAGATAACCATTGAGGGTACTATGAAGTAAAACTTCACAGTGTTTTCAAAAATGCAATTTTTCGGTACCCAATTTCTTCCTGTATGACAGCTTGAGTGGCATAAGTCTTCCAAAGTCCCATGCCATCCCTAACATCCTCCTTCCTTCCACCCACAGGAAAAGTCCCTTGCAGATTCAAAGGAATTTCCGTTATTTATTATTGAAACAAAACTAGTCTAAGCGTGATTTTTGTAATCTCTGTTTGCGCGTTTAAGGTTATTAAGTAATCGGAATTAATCAAAATTTGACTGGCGGTGCCTCATTCTTGTGTCGATAATATCGTCATTAACCAAGAGCTTCCGGGGATATTTCTCCCCCTGCTGCCCCTCCCTGGGACGTTGTCCCTGGGCCCCATTAATCTAAAGGCCCTTGAAGGAACGGTCCACAGCTTTGCGGGGCCCTTGGCAACCATTTCACTGCTCCTGACCGCCATCAAGTCTTTAAGCTTCCGTAAATCTTGGGTTAATGCTTAGCCATCTCAAAAGGACGTCAGCATTTTAAGCCCTGCACCGTTCTTTTGCCACCCTGGGTCGGTCCCACACGTAAAAACAATGTTTTGTGTAGGCCTACCCTTTATTTTAACATGTTTTCATTATTTTCGTTTCATTCATATCATTCATACTGGCACCCACCGGATTTGGAATCAGTTTTTAAAAATTAACCAGGCACTGTTGAAAAACATTATACATGTCACAAAACAAGGTTGAGATAGATTTGTATGATGAGTATCCCGGACTATTTTTTGGACAACGAAATACAGCGGCAAGTTACCTCAAGTTCGCCAGTACATCATGTGAGCTGCAATAAAAACTTAAAAGACATACTATTCAGAAAATATCGTCTAGCAGAAAAGCATTAAATCTGGGTAGAAACAAATGGACAACAAAATGTACACGTACCTATATCCTTTATGCAAATTTTGATGTCAATCGAGCCCGTATGAAGTCGTGCAAAGATGCCTTTTGGAAGGGTCCTTTGGAAACTCCTGTAAAATATGTTGTTCATTCAAAGCATTCACGACCAAAGCGTTTGCTTCTCTGAACGAAAGTTTGTGTCTTCTTGCATACTGGACTTGGTGCAAGCGTCATCTGAGTGCCTACAAACATGCTGAGGTACACTCTTTAAAATGGGGTACACATTTACAAGAGTGGGGAGCTGTAACTGAATTCGCAAATATAAATCATGCAGACAATGAAAGAATTACAACCCTGACCTATATGAGAATGACATCTCGAGGTCGAGGTCAATAAACATGACTCTCACAAGTCAAGATTCAGCGTTGGCTGACTTCGATGTGCATGATGACACACAAAGAATCGAGTTCCCAGTAGGCTGGGGGCTATTAACCTGTAATGGTTCGGTGGCTTATTCCCTTAAATTAATGATATAGTGACATTCAACCATTTGTATGAACTCAATAGTTATAGAAAAATGATATTAAAAATACCGTTAGAACTGCTTGAATGTTCATTACATACTGCTTCAAAGTGTGACGACGTTTACAGTAACTCTTAACCATACAAAATAATGTTGTTTACTAGTGTTGCACCATGTTTTGTGAATGATGTTGACAATTCGAAATGGAAACTCCAGCTCCCAAAGTAAAAAGTATAAATATTCCAATTGTCCTTGATATAAAAGTTGATAAAATATAGGAAAACAATAGAAATAAGGTGAAAATCTATCTTCAACGTCACAGGTTTGCAAACTTTGATAATGTTTATTCATGATGATGTAAAAATTGTCAAAATGGCCGATATGTGATATATAATGATGGAACTGGTGCAAATATTGTATTCACATGGCATCAAAATAAAAAAAAAATAGAACAAAGCTTTGCAAATCCTTTCAGTCCCACCAATGAACTCTGGCGATAGATTTACTTTCCCAAAATATTAATATTACAACAGACATGAATATTGCATCGTGCAAGTTTGGGTACAAATAATTGTCCAATACGCAGCAATGAGTTTGTTCTGTGAGAACCTTATTTCTTTAAAACAAAGTCGTTGAGCTACCTTATTTTGGCTTGTCTGTCTTGTTATATATAACCTACGTTCTTTCATTAATTCTGCTCGGCGCAGGGTGGTGGTAGATTGAACTTGAAGTCGATATATACTATTCCTAATACACGGGATATATGCTCACAAGATTTTCGCAGTTTGACAGCCCGTGACCCCAAATAACTTTAGACCTTAAAAATCAATAGGTTTCTTCTGCTTACTATCAGTTTTACCAAGCTACCTTCCAAGTATGAGAATCATTAAAGCTTCTCTTCTTCAGATATATTAACAAGGTTTTTACAGTTCGACCTGTTGTTACTTAAAAGGCCTTTGACATTCATCAAACACTGTAGGATTTTGGGACTTTACGCGGGACATCTACATGCACAGTAAGAGATCTTTCAATGTTATTCTCCTTGAGATATTTTGTCACCCAGACTTTCTCAGTTTGACCGCTTTTTACCTCAAATGACCTTTTGACCTCCATGAAAGATGCCAACCTCTTGAACCCAGTGTGTAGTATCCACATGCTTAGTAAAAGAGCCTAAAAATTATACTGGTTGAGATATCGTGCTTATGAAGATTTCACAGTGTCACTTGTAGTTCTTTCAAACGTCTTTTGAACTCCACCAGAAATGGAAGTGGTCTTGGATTAAATGTGGAGCATCTAAATTATCAAATAAGTGATCCCCCAGGATTACCCTTCTTGAGACATTCTGTTACCACGATTTATTCTCATATCCCTACATGAAATGTATAGGGAGATGAGAAAATTTACTTCACCTAACATCAGACATATCAAGCTGCGTGTTAGTGTCTGAGTGTCTCAGTGTTTGAGTGTAGGACTGTCTGAGTGTGCGTGTGTGTGTTTGTGACGATTAGGATGTAAGCACGATATTTTTAATACATGGCACATACTTTTTTATTTTGAGGAAGATTTGAAATGTTTCTGTTGGGGTCAGAGGTCATTTGAGGTCGAAAACTATAAGACGTATGAACACGAAAACAGGAACGATCGATATTTTTCATACTTGGTATATAGATTTGTCATACTACGAGAAAACCCTATAGGTATTGGTCCGGTCACCAGAGGTAAAACTATGACAAACTCCTTAACTGAGTAGACAGCCATACCTAGAAATTTTGTCGTTTTGTGACCACCGACAATGGAGTGCTTAATGTTTCATCATTCCAAAGATAAAATTACAGAGAACAACATATATTTTTTTCACAAACATAACTGATACATTACTAAATTATTCTAATTTTGAATACCTACTTTTGAAAACTTGTTAATGGTGCGGTGACAATAAGATGATTAAAAACCCTGCAAGCGATGTTTAAGTTGAACCTGCAGTGGACAGTGCTCGGTTTTTCATCTTGACGTTTCGGTTCCGTGTCTCATTCAAGCCACTAATTTTTCAGTTTCCGTTTTCATTTTTTGTCTTCTGTTACTTAACATACATTGGAAATAGATTTATCATATTGAGAGGAAGATTCCTATTGTGTTGGCAGAATTCAGAGGTCATTTGAGGTCACCAGAGGTCCAAAACCAAAACCTCCTAAACACGATATTTCAAGGTAGGCATGACGACACCCAACATTGCTTAGCACAGATTGGGACTACCCATCAGTATCCAACATCTACTCGCACCATACAAAACGAAAAAACCTTGATAGGCCTACAGACTCTTTTTGGGAAAGGAATCATAAAACAGAAGTTGTGATATATCTTTTTTTTTGTTCTTTAAACTAGCTTACAAAATGCAAATTTGTAGGAAAAATGCGATTTTCTCTACTGGAAACAGTCCAGTCTTTTGGCGATATAAAGCGGGATAGGATCGGGTGCATTCATCTTTTAACTTGTCCTGAGGAAGTCAAAGAAATGTCTGACGACAGCTTGATTATAAGGTGTACTTGTTGAAATATTTGTCATTGCACGTTTCAAGTTCATGGGCACCTTTTTCACTTATTATTTCATTTAGCATTTGACAATTATAACCGCGTTGTGACTGCTTCCCCATAGCATTATGTGGTACATATTGTTGTACATCATGTACACCATTCAGTTAAAGTGCACTTCACATGATACGAACACTAGCCTTAAATGTGACTGGAACTTTAGGTAGTAATGCAAACTAATTTATCATTTCTACAGTTTAGGGTTTCTAAGTGTCACAGCAATTTTTTATGGTCACCCTTAGGTTTCTCAAGACGAGTTGGCTTCGGTCCAAATATCAATTCTTCCTTTCCTATCTTTACTATGGGTGTAAAGTTCGGGTGAAGCCTTGATCTTAAAGATAATTGATAGAGACAAACACCCCAAAGAAATGCATTCAGAGCTCCTCGCATTTGCCGCTGCCTCAGGCTATAGCGTTGGTAACATGATCTGTTCCACCTAGATAATAGCATGATGGGGTGTGAGAGCAACTTGAAGCGGTACGTATCAGTTCATCATGTGTAAGGCCTATACCGATATGTGTTAACTCGCTACTTCTCTCTATATTATTAAATTTAATGTAAGGCCTTCTTGGATTTATATCAATATGCTAAACCGAAACACGAAATGGTTAGTTACAGTTCTAAAAAGCCAGTTATGACAATATTAGCTTTTTGAATCAAACTGTTTAATTCAAAGGGGTCAACTTGACATCCATACCATACTTCCTTAAATCATTCAAGACTTTCCAGTTTCGTTTATGTAATTATAGCACTCGGATGGTGTTTCAAAGGTTTTATCCGAATGGAAAAGTTAAAATAAACAGATACTCCTTGATAAAGACCAAAACTAACATGAAAAAGTTAATCCTATTGGGTAAAATTATTCAGGAAACTATACCTTTAAGTGTACTGGGTTACTTTCATTCGGGGACGACAGGCGATTTACCCGAAAGTTGAATGCATGTTTGCACAATAATGCCATATATTTTGCCCGAAAATAGCACATTTTCTGTCCGAATGGAAGTCTGCAGTTCCCTAGCTCCCCTCTGTCTCCCACCTACTCGTGCTTTGTGTATAGGCCTGTTCATATCATGCGCCAGTTTTGACCTGCAAAGAGAAGTGCCACATCTATTATGTAACTATACAAAAATTAATTTAGACTCCATAACAAACCAGGACTTTCATTCTTACACAATGATACTGAGGAATTTGTAGCCACCTCATAAAACACTGAAATTTAAAAACCTAACAACTCCGCTTCTATCTCCGAATCAACCGCTTACTGATAAAAACAGAAAATTTACCTATCCACCTCACTTCTCGTAAAATTTCATTCTTGAAGCAGATGCATCTCTGTAACCCACAGAACACGGTGTTTTCAAACAATTGCTAGAATTGTATGAATTATACGATTTTTAAATGAATATTCCCAATACTGGCTATTCTGTAACTATTCATGTGCTACTGTTGAAGTTTAAAACTTAATGTTCTGTCGACAAGTTTTTAGCAGGTTAGCAATGTTTACTTACTCCGTCAAGCTTCATGCCACATTAAGTGATAATACAAAAAGAAAAGCTAGACATGAAGACAACGTGTGATCTTATAACATTACGAACTTTTAAAAGTCTCAGTCACTGTGAGCGGCATATACTGCGGTCCACTTTTTTTTTCAGAATGGCTGTACATAAAACTTTCTAGCTTGGAATATCAATTCTTTCTTTCATGCCAAGACGTAACTTAGATTGTGGAGAGTCGGCTAGTTTCTTCCCATCCCTACTCCATCCTCATTTTTTCTAGCTCGTTGTGTGTTATTTCTCCAATGGTAACTACTGACTTAAATCTTAGTCCCAGCAGAAATATTTGCTATGCTCTGCTACCTCAGTCAATCATGTTGGGAAAATCTACTCCTAGAATTATTTACACCTGCTTGCCCTACAAGAGTAAAATTTTGGATAATACATTTCTCCACATTTCACTTAATGTTCGATACATCTTAAGCTACGGCAAAAAGTTTGGATAAGCATTCAGCTCGAAGTTACTATTAAAGGATCATGATTTACTTGTCAAAAAACAAACACATCCTATGTGGAAACCCAGATATTGTAAACAACAAGGAATAAAATGTAAACAGAGATCACCTTTTAACACAATTCAAAATTGAGTTCTTTTTCGAAAGCGGACCTCTGTATCAAAGAGTGCCGATAACACATAATTTTTAAAGTCAAAACATATAAATTAAAAGACCACATAAAGTCAAATATTTACTTTTGCTGGAGTTTTATATTTAAGCGTTTAAAGCGATGTATCTCCAAAAGAAAGCGTAGAATAGAATACAAAATTTTGTTTAGGAATATGCTTTTAAGTTGAATGGCAGCCGGTGATAATGTTTTCCATTCTATTCGCTCGTTATTAAATTAAATGTCCCCTATAAAGAATCCAGACGCTAAGATAATTATTGCATAACTATGGCAAACATACCACCTAAAACTTCTCCGAAAACTTTCAAACAATGTCGTTCTTTATGTATTCAGGGGTAGAAAGTGAAACATATTCTTTCAAAAATATCCTTGAAAGTCTCTGCAGCAATGGAAAATGGGTTCACAATTGGTCATGTATCACAAATACCTCAAGTGTTGATTTTAAAAGGTATTTGATATTTTTTTTTTTTTACTGAGATATCTGTAGACCACATGTGATCAATGCAGAGCTTTCAGGGGCGAAAAACTTTTAGTTGGCGAGGTATGCTGAAATTTATTAAGCCATTAGTAAGTGCAAAATTTTTAGGGTCCCCCCTCCGTTGGCTACTGGACGGTATATTCACTACTTCGTTGCTAATTGTAGTATCTTTACAAAAAGCTCAATAACTACGTCTCTTAGGATGCGTTGTGCATATCAATTGGAGTAATTATTATACAAAGTTCATAGAGAGAAGAGCTGTACCTATGGAACTTCATTCAGGGCCGTTGAAACCGGAAGAAGGGGAGGAGAGACGCCCTCAATAATTCTTGTTTTTTGTTCTTATCTTAATACCTCTAACGTTACCCTTAAAAAAGTCAAAACTGGGGAGTTGGATGATTCAGTCCATATTCGTAGAAGTCTTCCTCCCTAAGGCACTGTTTACAACCTATTTCTTTCCGCTGCCCCAAAACGTGTTTTCTGAGAATCGGCAAAGGTAGAACCACAACCATATGATAGAAGCTATTGTTGTTCAAAGTATTGTGTTTATGGTCTTTGTGCAAAATCAAGAAATTTGTGAAGAAACGTATCGCACGCCATCACCATTTTTATCATTCGCAATCAGTATGTGTCAAGGACACTTGACATTTAACCTTTGGCTGTTAGTGAAGGAGAATTTGCACTGTCATAAGTCGATTTAAACTGGTGTACACGTGCCAACTTTCCATGATTTGATACCAAACACATAGCCCCCTCAATTAGGGCATTGGGTGAATGGGGCGAATTTTACATAAAGGCATCAGTTACCAGATGAAAACCAAAACAAGGTTTTAAGGACCACATATCGGACCAAGTGTGGGGTAAAAGGTAATTCAAAACTAGTTGATGGACAGGTGCGTTCCCGCTTAGTTATAGTATATTTTACTTTAGTTTAGTAAGATAAGAATCAGAGAGGATAAAACGTCCTCATCAAGGGCCGTATGAGTCGCAAACCGGACTTTACCCACAAACCCCCCTGGAAGAAATACTCACTCCTATTGCTGACTTTGAAATGCATGGTAGCATAACCCATTAATAAAGGCTTGTATGCAGTCACTTGGATTGCCATAGAAACATCCCTCGTTAAACCACATAAATCGGACCGTGAGAAATTCAGATTGATTTCAATTTGAACCCTCTTTCTTTGTAATTAATACATTTATAGATTTAACTGCTTCGGTAATTAATGGCGTCGTTGCATTACATGTTTCACCGAAATCTGCTGTTACTACGGTAACTAACTCGTGAATATAGCATCCCTCTTCCTTTATATATTTTGTGTTATATAGTAGGTCGAAATATCGTAGATCGAGATATAAATAAGTAGATCAAAAGTTGTAAAAACTGTTTTGATCATGAAATTTAATCAATCCCAAGTACTGGCGTAGTAGCCTTATTAGCCTTTAAATCCAAAAGAGTGAAATTATGGACGGATCTAAAATTAAGACTAAATATTCACTATAAAAGAGTAAGAATGACTCTTTTTAAATTGAAATCTTTCAATCCAAATTTAGATTGGTCCCTCCTTTCACTCTGACTGAGTGACTTTTCACTCTAAAGGTTTAAGAGAGTATGAACAAGGGAAGGAACAGAAGAACTAAAATTTTTATTATTAATTATTTATTTCTTCTGTTCATATTAAGGGTGCTACAATCTCTACCATCCGGGACGCCTTAAACACAAATGAAATATACATGCCAGTTCCGTTGGAGAAGATCCTCAATAATTTTTGAAGAAATTGTCACATTAACACAAGTATCAAGTGCGGGTTCCAAAATTGCCACTACTGGACCATGCCCAGGTTGGACCAGCATAGCCAGGGAATAAAACAACTAGACGCTAGCTTTCAGGATCTGACCAATTCGACTGGATTGCAGGTAAATAAAGTTATAAGCTTCCATGACATACATTGACGGTGAATCAGATAAGGACCTATTCCCAGATAACGTCCACCTAAATCACAAGTGTACTGAACACTTCATTGACAGGTTTACCCCAGTATCATGACTTTTTAGATCAACGCAGAGGTAAGGATGATTTCGTAACAAGGATAATCCCGCTTCCAACCCTGATCTTTACCGTCGAGACAAATGGGACAGCAGAGACTACCATGTCTACAGGAGGCTAAAATCATGATATGAAACCACTAGAAACAAACATCCCAGTCAAGGGTTCCCAAAGAGACCATACAATAGATGTGAACGTGGATGCGATAACTCATGGGAAAACAACAACATGCAGTTTGGAAGAGTGTCGCTTTGGTCGATCAATCTATTGTCGTTCTTGCGGTCGTTATGAGCGTAGGAAGAATAATTGCATATAAAACATTTACAAGCGACTAACACACGAGATCCTTGATCAAGATGACGATGCCTTTACTTTAAATCCTAGTCCCGGTACTGTTATAAGCATCATTTACAATGGCTCTGACACTGTATCCACCAGCCGACCACTTTTAATAAGTGTGAATGTAAGTTTCAGATATTTAAATATTTGTAATAATTTTACCACCAATCTGTAATACCATACCACATTTGAAACAGACAGAAACTAAGCCATCTGGTTAGAAATTATTTTACCTCATATTAAAATTTGAACGTGTTGTGTTTTTTACCTCCTACAGATTCTAAAACTAAGTAGATTAGTCACTTTCTAAATGTTAGTGGTCCCTACCCTTACAAAAAAAAGTTGTGTGGCAAAAGTTCCAATACCACACGTGAAATACTGTGTCGAACTGGGCAAAACTATGGTGGGGTGTGGAGAGGCGTGAAATTTCTGTGAATTTTTGCGTGACAATGTGCGTCATTAATAAACAGTTGACACTCTTTTCCAAAGTGCCATGCATTGACCAGCATTTTCACAGTTTGGACGTGAGGCAATGTGTGGAAAACCGAAAATCACGATTTGACACTTGTAACAGGAGGCAAACTGGGGTAAAATAGGCAAAGTGCGGAGATGTGTGGAGAAGTGTGGTGCTGAGTAAAGTAAATCCAATAGTTCGATTTCGTTCACTGGCCTTCTTTGCCACAATTTGCCCTGGTTTGCCACATGTGTCAACTTGACACAGCTTTCCCCACTTTGACCCAGATTTTGAGGTGTGACAATCACGCAGGGAAATGCGTGGTCCTGTGTATCAGATTGGTTCCAATACCACATGTGTCACCACGCATAACCACACTTTTCCTTATGTATTTTCATATGCTCTGCCACACGTGATTATGTGTGTTCACATGTGGCATGCCACGCTTTTTTTTGTAAGGGTAGTAATCCATTTTCTTACATAGTTATAATCAGAGACTTCAATATAAATTTATTAGATGGGAATAACTCAAGGTGGTTACAGGATCTACAGATGAATTACTTGAGCAAATTATAAAGTTGCTAACTAGAGAAACTAATTCATCAGTCACACTAGTGGGCATATTTATACGACTAAATAAAGCGAATGGTGAGTATCGAAGTTCCAAACTGAATGATCATTACCAATTATATTTCACTTGGAAACATGCTACTGCACATCAACCAACGTCTATAAAAGGATGGCATGAAGTTATGAGATAAAGAAATTAAATTTTTATGCTTTATTTCAAGTATGGCCTAAGGAATTACCTAGGGCAAACGGTGTTGCAGGAAGCAGACACCAGTATCTCGTTAGAAAAAGTGGGTGAATATCTTTCTAAACATTGTTAAAAAAGAGTTAAAGCAGAGAACTAACCCCATTAGTTCAACGCTGAGATAAGATAACGCCATAACTATGTGAGATTCATCAAAGTTAAAGGCCCACGAGACATACCAATTCTGGAGGAATAATGCTGTCAATCTAATTAGAAAGGCTAAACTACTTTTTTTTAAGACTTCTGTTCGCAAGAACAAAATTTAATGTAACTCAATAGCTATCTGGCCATTTCTTCAAAACATTCAGTCTAACTATACTTACATGCAGAATTAGCAGAAAACAAACATGATAATGAAAAATTATCACCTTTAATCTGATCCAATCGACATTGCAGGTGCATATGACGGGTTCTTCACATTTGTATCATCTAAGTATGCTGTTCGTGACAACCCCATTAAGTAAGTCCAGGAATCTAACCTGGAAAATTTTTAGAAAAAAAGTAACCGGTTTTATACTATTGCCCAGGTTCTGAGGGCTAAACACATTTAGGATAATGAACTATTTATCATTTTCACTATTTTTTGTCAAGTAGGCAATTTTTCATTTAGGGTTAGGAAATCTCATGAGGTACAACTGTCCCCTTGTCCCCCACATGCTACGGCCCTGCTATTCTGCCAAAGTATCAGTCATTTCATCTGTAGGCCGTTGTCCTTTCCTGACATAGTTTATACATAAATTTGGGTATTAGGCCTATCGTTACAGGTTTGCCAATGGTTTAATGATTAATTGTCCGGTCGCTTTAATTTTTATTTCGAGTCCTATGAATTTTTGTATTTGTTTATTTCTGAAAAGAGCTGGGTACCTGGGACAGTTTCACATACGCCACCGAATCCGTAACAAAAGAACCAACTGCAAGCAAAAGTTGATATAGAAATTATTTAGAATTTATGAACTTAAACTATCATATCATCATTCTAAAAGTTCATTTGGAGGTATTGAGATGGACTAATTGTCATTTGATAATATTCAGAAAATGCATATTATACTTCTGGCAAGACAAGATGTCTCAAAACTATTTTTGGGGTACAGAATTGGATGTGCTCCTCTAAAGCGCAGCTCAAAATCGGTTGCGCAGTCTGAACAACGTGCATAGGCCGGAAACTAGCTCCATAAACATATATACGGCAGACAAATAGGCTTCAAGAAGATGAAACCTATTTGACACCATTTACCTGTGCACAAACTTCAACTTGGAACGAGTCGTGAATGTGTAAGCCGATTATGTCTGGGGTCATGAGCTTGCTCGAGCTACCGTTGCAAACAGGAAAATAGACTGTGTACGACTTCCGGTACGAGTCATCGTGCCTTATTTTTCTGAAAAGAACAATGGGATATTGGGGTCAGATCTGCGTGACTGGGCAACTAAACAAGCATACAAGTCATATTCATGAAACTATTTGGCATGTTCATCACTAAACAGACACATTTGCAAAACAGTTAAAGGAAGAGCTCTCGTTCTCACGTGAGCTATTAAAGTAAAACATACCTAAGATTAAAACTTTCGCATTTGTGCAATCATTCTACATGTACTTGACACACGTATTCACACACACACGCAGACACACCCCTGTTTAAGCTTATGCCACGAGAAGTTCCTAGGACTATACTCTCTAATCTTCAGAGCCTTCTAAATCCCGCACAATTATTTCAGCAGGACGGAACTGTATATTTTCGAGTGTAAAGGTACGTGGAAGACATGGATTCTAGAAACGTTTTACTTTTACTAGCATTGTCTTGTTTGCAATAGGATTTCTTTAGAATTATATTGTTACATGTTAGGTTAACCAGCGTTTTCTGTATCATGACGCTGTCGGAGTTTTTGGCTTGCCCAATTGAACACACTATTTTCCCTAGGCCTAAACAAAAGTAAGGAATTTAACTCCTCTAAAAGAGTCAGCTACCTATGGTAAATTTCAGGGTAACTTTCTTCTACTCATTTTGGTGGTTTTCTTTGCGTAATGTTCTTGTCCAATGCACTTCCCAGGCCTTTTTTAGCTACCGTTAGTTTTAACTATATTTTTGAGGATTATCTTAACTTCAGTGCAGCATGTTTACAGCTGGTTTTAAGAATCTATTTTCTCTCTCTCTCTTTTGCTATTCATTCACCCAGTGATTTTAAGCTTTATTTCTTACTGTCCTAAGTTTGTGATGGCTGCTTTTATTCTTTGTTTGTATTTGCAAGTCTTTTAGAATTTTATAGGTAGACTTTTGAACACATTGTATCTGCTTCATTCGAGCTGATGAAGGCTGAATAGAACAGCCGAAAGCTTCTCGAAGCAGGGTGTCTTTTTATTTTTGTGTGTGTGCAGTTGCTGTTCTAGTTTTATCATTTTAATATATATATATATATATATATATATATATATATGTATATATATATATATATATATATAAAATGTAAATAGTAATACATTCGATCTTGAAATTCAAGATCGAATGTATTACTATTTACACTTTCGACCTACATTTGCAGACTTTGCTTATACATAGAGAGAAAATACACGTCAAACAGAAGATACAGTAGATATCTGTGGCCATTTTGGATGTTGGCACTTCAGAAAAATGTTCAATAGTTATCAACCGGCACCCACCGGATCTGGAAAAAGTACCTAAGAATCGAACAGGTTTGTTAGTTTGCTAGTTAGATAAGGTTTAATGGCCCAGTTTTCAACCAATTGGTTCAAGTCGAGACGGCCACGGTCTTTTTTCCAGTTGTGGCTCACTGGCTTGTTTTCCCTTACTCCATTGCTTATGCGGAGCATCACGCACAACAGCAGTTGGTTCCAATTTTAAAGTCTTTGGTATGACTCGACCTGGGAATCGAACCCGGGCCTCCCGCGTGAGAGGCAGGTCCAAGAATCGACCAGAGACCGTTAAAAAGCATGTATATAACAAAACCAGAATGCGAGGCATTCACACTCGCGAATCTAAAACTGAAGGTAAAAAAATGTATTCGACAGATTTATGTACCAATGGGGATCGTACCGCGTACCGCCAGCGTGTGAGTCTTATGCCCTATCCAATGCACCAACAGGACCAATTGAAATATTGCATATTTAAATAATATATAAACTCTTTAGAGCACCTTGCGAGAATAAATGCTAACAAATGTGATGGAGTTATTCATCTAGTGGAGGGTTGTCTTTTATGTTATTGTCTTTAACGATGGGAAGTGCTCACTCGAAGGTAGTATGTTTAACTGGGGATCGTTCAACAGTACAGCAATCACCCTTTGCTGGCGATGAACGACACA
Source organism: Holothuria leucospilota (assembly GCA_029531755.1). Classification (NCBI taxonomy): domain Eukaryota; kingdom Metazoa; phylum Echinodermata; class Holothuroidea; order Aspidochirotida; family Holothuriidae; genus Holothuria; species Holothuria leucospilota. The sequence continues at coordinate 47,840,602 of CM055972.1, read as the reverse complement.
GAAGGCCTAAGTACTGTGGAGACTTCGGCAGCAATGACATGAATGTAGGCATCCATAGGCTAAAGCGGTGTTGACTATTGAGGCTTGGATTTCTCAATCTGGAAAATATTCCTGTGTGATAGCACAAAAAGCAGGCTACACGAATCTGCTCTGTGCCTTGCCATATGCGATAATCATCATGGTACGGTATAAGCAGTCAGTTGAACTCTCGCACTCACGTCGTTCAGAACATGAGTCTATGGAGAGAACGTCATCCCTAAACCCCAAAATATGTTTAGATAGTACTCCCTTGTATGATATCATTGCCATAGGCACTTCGGACATTGCTTATTTAAGAGGCCATTTAACCCTAACCGAACCTCAGGCATAATCGAACCCAAGGTGGGACCGCTGACCAAACTCCGTTTTAACAATAGGGTGACGCGTAGATTGCCATCACTAATATGAATACGCAATAAGCTGGTAGGGTTACGGGTTACAAAACCTACGCCTTAGGAAACCCTAGGTTTGTACGAAACACTCTAAATCAAAACCGTATTTTATGATTTCTGTGATTTCATTTTAACGATAAACTAATATTTGTATTCACTGAATACTTTAAAACAGATTGCTCGATACTATTGCTTAGTTGTGAATCTAAATAGTACTTGTTAGGGGGAGCAAGCACGTTGTTTGTAGTAGCATTCTACAAAACGGTAAAGAGGCGATGAAGCTTCGAATTAGACTTAGGACAGTCACTCGGAAGGGACAAAAGCATACTTTTTCCTTCAAATTATATTAACAATCATTTTATTGTCACTTAACTTGCATAAATTGAAGTTTATAAAAATGACAATATTGTACAAGAAGTGCAGGACATAACAAGACAAGAGAAATGTCACCATATTGGACCTAACGACTGTTGCAAGTCCAAAACACGACAGATATACTTCGCTATTCGCTCGTAACAAGTTCATGTTGCTTGAAGCCTGGATTAAATTATTGAGCGCAAAGACAGGTCAACTGTCAGGGTAACTTGCCATTATGATCAGAGGCAGCATGCATATTAAAGCTATGTCGCCCTTGTTGCCTTTTTAGATGACAAAACAGTCCAGCTGAACAGTCGGGGTGACTGAGACAACGTGTTCACCAAATTAAAAACCGAAAACTTCAAAAACACGAAGTCTCAAAATAAATGTGAGAGAAATTTTTCTTAGCTGATGTATACATTTCCAATATTGTTAGGAAAAACCCTTGTGTTTAAAGGAAAAATGCAGTCACCCCAATCAGAGTGATTTTGCCCGGTCACTCTAGTTCATGAATGGTCATGAATGGGACAATATTTTTGTTCGGGAATTGTGAAATTCAAGGAGAGTTTCTCCTTGCTTCACCTATTGTTTGTAATATTTATATTCAAAACGTCTTCAGAGTTGCTTGTAATGCAATAAGAGGAGATCTGCAAAAGTTTGCTCAATTTTCATAGAAAATTTTGGGGCGACTGCTTATTGCCTTTAAGGTTAAGTTAAAGGTCATGTAAAGCCACTCAAGGGGAAATCAAGGTATCTTCGTACACTGTTTTGCAAACACAATATCTGAAAAAGCTTAACTGAGAGGGATCCCAAACTTAAGTGGGACCTTTACCCTAAACATAAACTTTGAACACTTAATAACCTTGAGAAACACTGAACTAGAATAATGTTGTACACATTAAATAATAGGTGAAAAGCTGTCAAAATTTTCACTGAATGTATATTTGCATAGTTCATGAGTTAATTTGCATATTTAATGAGCTTTTCTGGGTAAGTGATATTTCTGAAAAGGGAAATTGCACAACAATATGTGCCACATCAAATGAAAGCTCTTGAAGTGATCTTGGGACTCAATACACATTTTCTATACCAAAATGAAATCTCCACTTTTGTTATGCAAGTTTTACTTGTTCAAGCTATTTTAATCCTAATCTGAATGTAATTTAAACATTTTGCCCTAGGCAGTCCCCTAGGCATAACAACAAGTATACACAGGCCAAATTTGTGATAGAACATATATAAGTAGGATTATTTATTGCTTCCCCAAAACTGAAAAGATCATATTAAGAGTATTGTTAAATTTAGGTTGGAACACCCCTTTGACATGTGGATGTCCCTTATTGAATACAAGGCACCTATCGTTAAGACGGAGGTCACGGGTGATGTGGGATGACCAGGGGTCAACCTCGTAAACACGATATCTAGTGGAGGGTAGCTTGATGAATCCTATAATTAGCACGTGGATGCTCCACATTGAATTCAAGAGGTGATTGCTTTTCGTGGGAGTCGGAGGTCATTTGAAGTTAACGCAGGTCAAGTTGTAAAAATTCGTTGGCCCAATATCTCTAGCAGGATGGTCTAGAGGGATGCCATACCTAGCATATTGTTGAGTAAAAGTACCTTGTTGGTTTGATCAAGGTCATGAGGGATCACCAGCGGTCATGTAGGATCACCAGAGGTTAATCCGAGAAAAACGCACAAACATGATATATATATTGAAGGATTGCTGATGATCTTAAAACTATAGTGATACACAGTGCATTCAAGGAGGTTATAATTTTTCTGGTGAGTCAAAGGTCATTTGAGTCCATAGGAAGTCGAGTTGTTCAATCCTTGTACAGACGTCGTCTTTACGAAGTCTACCTCTGACGGATCTCCAACTAAGCTGTAAATTCTCCACATGGAGTTCAAGCAGACGACCCTTTAGTGGAGGTCAAAGGTCATCTTAAGTCACTAAAGGTCAAATTGACCTCGTAAACTCAATTGGCCGTATCCATAAAAATAGAAATTGCTATTTGCAATCATTTGCTATGCCTGTCTCTAATTCTTTTTTATAGAACTTGCAAGTAATTCCAAGTAAGAAAGGAGTAAACAGCAATAATTATAGTTTTTGAGAAAATGCTAAGCTAGCGAGAAAAAGCTAACATCATCAATTTTACAAGCTACATTTAGGTAGCGTGACACTTTGCTTGTTCTGTATACTATTCTGTCACGATGATTATAAATACCGGAGACCAGAGAGCTATAGCTTAAAAGAAGAGTTTAGACAGGTCAGACATTACTCTTGATGTTTACAAGAAGCTGATTCCCATAAGTTTTCTTATGTGGGACATAATTATTTCTTTTGCTTGTCGAAGCGTCCTGGCCTTCCCTACCTTTGTACAAGGTATCTGACTCTTGACAATTGGTACATCTTTCAGGACTGCCACCAGAACCAGGTGAGTATGGGGGAGTGGTTGGGGCCTGAGCCCCTCTTTGATAAAAGAACAGCAGAAAGGAAAAGAAGACAGAAAGAAGAAGACATGAAAATCCCGTAATAATAGTATAACATACTCATCATCTTTCACAAGAATTTAGTGGCGACAGCATGGATAAACTTTCCCAAGGTTTTTAACTTATATATTTCTGCAGGCGCAGTGGGAGATGTTTTCGAATGAAAGATGAATGTAGCCTATTTTAATTGGTTTTGTATCAAAACCTTGTCGCCTGGTACCAAAGATTCAAGTTTTCGAGCTCCGTGTGCTTTAACTCCAGCTCCATGGATCTTGCACAATGGCGTGATTACACGACCAATTCAAGGGGAATCCCCGAGGAGGGTATTAGCCTATGAATTCAACTCCTTGATTTTATTTTTTTGGGGGGGAGGGGCTGTATAGACCATGCTGCTAAAGTAATGTGTTCAATTTGTGATTTGAATGGAGTAGAATAGGAATAAAGTACTCATGCAAAAATAAAAAAATGAAGGTATTTCAGGAACCTTTTTTGCAATATAACCTTCAGGGATGCAAAAATACATTTTGAATGAAGAGAAAAAAAGCAGGAACAACCGCCCTATATGCTGGCTCTCCTTGCTCAAATTCTCAATAGCCATGGTACACAAATTTGAAATCACTGTTAAAGAGCTACTCGTGAGCTTTCATATGAGGGGTTGCTAGTCCCCGTTGAAAACTTCTACAAAGGTCCAGAGGCCACGAAACAGACCCTTGACAATAAGTGTGTAAGACAAAAAATTTAGGTATAATTAGTGGTGTGCTACCTTTTAAAGAGCAATATTGACATTTTTGTGGATAACAACATAATTCTGAGTCAGCCTGTGTAGGTTAGACCATGCATGCACGTAAAAGTGTTAATTTTTCACTTTGGGGGCCAAAATCCTGCTTTTCATGACTGCTGTAGTAGGGGGTAGGGGTATATCTCATTGAATATTTTGTGTAGTTTTTAGCGCACGTAAGTCACAATAAAACATCTGATGACCTCGCAGGCCCTATATTCCTTTCTTTTAGAGTTTAAAGGGACCTTATATATGCGAACTAATGCACCAGTAACATGTATTGTGTGGATTAATGGTTGCTGAATTTGTAATATTGCTAAAATTATATAGGATTTTCTTTAGAACCTAGGATGTAGGCCTTAACTGTGTTTTATGTATCATTTATTGTCATTTCCTTATTATTCAATTTTGCTAATACCGGATATATTTTAACATATAAAAAGGCCGTCCATTGGCCATTTTTCAATAGAAACCTAGGTAGCCGTAGGTAGGCCGTAGTCATGAAGTCAGATGAATTCTTACAGTATTTTAAAGCTTAAAAATTCCCTCTTCCGAGGCTACCTAGACCCGCGCGAAAGGCAAAAGTATAGTAGTAAGTGCCTCCCCCCCCCCCCGATAAGGAACTTATCTCTCTCTATCTCTATCTCTAAATCTCTCTAAAGATCTTTCTCTAAATCTCTCTCTCTTAAGATCTTTCTCTAAATCTCTCTCTCTGTCTCTTAATCTATCTCTCATAATCTCTTAATCTCTCTCTTAATCTTTCTCTCTTTATCTCTCTTAATCTTTCTCTTAATCTCTCTCCCTCTTAAGCTCTCTCTTTTAATCTCTCTCTTAATCTCTCTTTCTCTCTAAATCTCTCTTAAGCTCGGTTCCTGTTTCCAAGTTACTAATATGCCGACTGATCTACTCACAACAAACAAATTGCTGAAGAAAGAGAAATACAGACTAGGTAACAGAAACGGAAACTATCCCTGTTCTAAGCAACGTTGCTTAAAGTACATGTAGGTAGGTGGTATATTTCCCTTTTGTTTGAAAGGGGGTACACTGGGGATACATGGATTATGTAGAAAAGTTGGGGACAAATGCAATTTGCTTATAGAAAAGGAATATCCTGTATTGATGCCATTCTTGTACTTGTCCACAATATTTTTTCAAATCTGAATAATAAGGAAACAACTATATCAAATGTGCTATTCCTTGACTTCTCTAGTGCCTTCAACACAGTATTACCAAATCAATTGCTGAGCGGTCTATCAACATTTATTGGTGAGCCATGGGTACTCCACTGGTACGAACAGTTTTTACAGGGATGGAAAAGGCAACTAAAATTTGATGAAGCGTATTAGGAAGCTTTTGAAATTAAGGGTGGTGTTCCACAGGGAGGTCCTTTATCTGCTAATCCTTTTTAGTATTTATACAAATGAAATTAATTCTATTGAATTTGCATCAGTTATAAAATATCCTGGTGATACCGCATTGTCGTGCAACAATTTGAAAATGCTGTGAACAGCTAGGGATCAACTAAAATATCAACAGACTATCTTATCTTAGTCCGACAGAACTTGAGCTGAACACGGCTTTGAGGTTAATAGGTTTTTTAAGATTGTTTCATGAAATTGCTTTTGTCGGCAATATTGATTGAGGTGGATCCTGGCGGTAAAATCTCAAAAAATAAGTTTGGAATATTTCTCATAAAACAAATATTTAGAGCAATTTATGCAAAAATATTTCAATGATTATTTTCTCCATAATTTATATGTTATAATTATGATATTGGTGGCCATCTTAGATGACCTGGATATCAACAGAAAAACCCATAAAAATAAGTTCTGAATATTCATCATAAAATATGAACAGATATTGAGAGCAGTTATGTAAAAACATGTTTTAATTATTATATTTTTATTAAATAAGTTTTGGCGGCCGTTTTAAATCTCCATTGCTAGGAAAAAATATTTAATGTTGCTACCGTGTCAGCCGGCAGGAATGTCTTATTAAGGTCAAGAATCAGCCTTAAAAATAGACCTCAAATCCGGGTTTAGACAAAAGAGCCCTTTACTCTGTTTAACTTAATTTCTAGAGTGCAGGTTCGAATTATGTTAGTTTCCTGGGAGAAGTTCCACGTTTAAAATCCGCACCTTTACAGCTCGTAGGTTCAGAATAACGTCCAGTGTGTCCTAGTATTGTAAAATTATCGATCTGTATGTGCAGTTTTGAACAATTTTGCACGCTTGATGCCCTAAACAAATCAGGTTTTTAGTGGAAAAACTAAAGCAGCTGAAAACTTGATTCATATTGCGCCAAATATGCTATTGTGTAAAAGCTCTGCCAACCCCCTCCCCGTGTCTCCCTCATCTCCATTACGTCCCACTAACACAACGAATGTTTTAAGGGACGACCTTAGAAAAGTTGTGTCCCCAGAAAGGATTCTTCCCCAAGGTCCAGCACTCCCTCTTGAAAAAATTCTGGATACTCCACTTGATAGGAAGGCCTGAAACAAGGCTTTAAAACAGGAAAGCACCAGTTTAAAGTAAGGCTATGACGCTTTAATTAATGTATGAGATAGGGAATCTTTGGCGGTAGCTGCTGCTAAACCTTCATGACATTAAATGGCGACTTTAAATAACTAGACCACCAATGGTGGAAACTTCGACTAGTGAATTTTCGCTGAAATGCACGTTAAGGTATTGGAATGTGATTGGACAATATCTGGACACTTCGCACTTGGTGACGATTGAATGATAATTTGGCGGGAAACATTCTCACCGCGGAAACTTTCACTTAGACAATCCACCCCACTAGTAATAATTATGTGCGAGAACATTACTTGTAAAAGCCATTTACTGTCCTCCATGCATCCACTTGATTTCTTAAGAAGAGATGGGTTGACCCGTGGGTAATGTTTGTTCAAAAGGTGGTCAAGAACAATTCCTGGTTTATTAAAACCAGAGAGCCAAAGGGCTAGTAATTCCTTGCCTATGAAAATAGTTTTTAATTTTTAAGTACGGTACTTTCGCTTTTGACGGCAAGTGACCTCTGACCTCCTAAAACAATAGGGTTTTTCTCACAATATGATAAGCCTATATTTCAAGTATGCAAGGTATTCATAATTCGTTTCGTGAAATCTTGTCTTTAATAGCAACTCCCAAGGTTTGCTTCATATCAGCTGAACTCAGATAACCTTGACCCCTATTAAACACAACTGGTTTTTAATTTTTGACCTCTAGTGACCTCAAATGACCTCTGATGTCTACCAAAAATGTAGAATTCTTTCTCTCAGTATGATAAATCGTTAGAAGAAATGTGAGAAGTGTCCATCATTCCTATCTTGAGATATCGCATTTACAAGCAAATTCAAAGGTGTTTGAAGTTTTACCTCCGATGATCTCAGATAACCTCTGACCCCTACCAACACCAATAGCGTTCATCTTCGTACCATAACGCATGCACATGCTAAGTTTGAAAATTATCCATGCTTTCTACCTTGAGATATCGTATTTACAAGGTGTTTTTCTGACCTCTGTTGACCTGACATGACTTCTGACCTCCACCAAAACAGTAGGGTTTCCCTCTACATAGATAAATCCATATTCCAAGTATGAAAACGTATCCATCATTCCTGTCTTGAGATACCGTTCTTACAAGCCCAGCGTCACAAACACACACACACACACACACGCGCATACTTACGCCATCGTGGTTGTATAGATTCCTTTCGCCTACGGCAAGGAATACAAAATAGTGTAGGCCTATCTCTCATAGACTAATCGTGATTCCATTGCCATAAATTACAACCCGAACGAATAATTAAAAGCAAAAGTCGTAGGGTATCAGTCAATATGTTTAATTGATACAGCATTTAGTAAAAGCAAAGAAATATTCGAAAGAAAATTTTATAGCAACAGGACAACTGACTCACCCTCCATAATAATTATTGTCAAGGTACTGGACACGTGTGCAAACACTTACTGAACGTCCAAACAATGCATAGCAAATGGTCTTAAATTATATGACAGCAAAACAGATCTTATTCAAATAGCTTCAAAATTCCGATCCGTATCTCCCATCCAATCGATCTAGATTGGTACTGCTCACATTGAACCTGTCCAAAGCGCCAGAAAAATGGGGATAATTTTCGACTGTCAGCTTACAATGGATCTACATCATTCTCAACATATTTGTCGAGCAGCATCGCTTGGGCTTCACAAAACTGGTAAAATTAGAAAATACTTGCATCAAAGGACCACTGAGACTTTAGTTCATGCTTATTTTGTCTTAAAGACTTGATAAATTGCTATGGACCTTCAGACTCTCGACTCAAGTAATTGCAACACCTACAGAGTTCGTCTGCAAAATTGGTAACACTCAAAAAACAAAGTGGTAATATAACTCCTGTATTTCGAAGCCTTCACTGGCTTCCTGTTGTCGATCGAATAAAATTCAAAGTTCTTTTTGCTATCATCATCATCACCATCATCATCATCATCATCATCATCATCATCATCATCATCATCATCATCATCATCATCATCATCATCATCATTATTATTATTATTATTTTCAAAGTTCTTTTCGTTAATTAGTTCCTGAAGGGCCGGGTCCATCCCATGGGCCTGAGGCTTTTTCATGGATGATGTGATAGTCTTTTAATGGACAGCATCTTCCTCAGTATGTGGGCAGTTCCAAGCAGAGCAGTTTTCTGGACCAAGTTCATGTCAATTTGACCAGGCAGTTTGTTCAGGTAAGCATTCATACCTTTCTTACACATTCCCAGTGCACCAACCACAACAGGTACCGTTTCTGTTTTCATCTGCCACATTCTGCATATTTCGATTTCCAGGTCTTTATATTTGCTAAGTTTTTCTGTGGTCTTGATTGATATATTTTTGTCAGAGGGAACAGCCACATCAATAAGGAGACATTTCTTTTCTTTGAAGTCCTTGACCACAATGTCTGGTCGGTTTACCTTGATTTCTCTATACGTGTGGACTGGCATATCCCATAGGATAGTGGCATCTTGGTTTTCCGATACAGTCAGGGGCTGGTGATCATACCATTTGTCTGTACTGGTCTCAATCCCGTAATGCCTGCAGATTAGCCAGTGGATGTAGGTCGCCACTTTGTTGTGCCTATGTGTGTATTCTGTTGGTGCAAGTACAGGGCATCCAGAGATTATGTGATCAATAGTTTCTTCGTATTGTCCACAAAGTCTGCAGAGAGGGTTTGTGCCATCTTTCACTATGCGATGTAGGTAGGCTCTCGTAGCAAGGCTTTGATCTTGGGCTGCTACTATCAGGCCCTCTGTTTCTGCTTTCAGCCCTGCACTCCGGAGCCACTGGTTTGTCTGACAAGTGTCTACATCTGGGTCATCCATTCGCTTTGCAGTATACTCCATGTAATGGCTTGTTTGTCCATGTTTCGTGCAGCTGCCGTTGTCCAAGTGTCTTCGCTGCTTTCTTCACCCTTTTTGCATAGGTTGTGGGGCCGTCATTTTCGTTGGGTGTCAACTCTGGTACTGCAAGTTCTTCCCTGTATTCTTTGGCCTCTTGTACCAGTGAGTGCGTCTTTTTACTGGTTTCATGGTGGCGTACAATACTAATAAGTAGGTCTTCTGTCTTTCTTAAGTATGCTTTCAGCCCTATGGTGGTGGTCTTATACGTCAATTCTAGTTGGATCAGACCTCGCCCTCCTGAGGCACGTGGTATGTATAGTCTGTCTACATCTGCCTTCGTGTGGTGTAACCTTTCCATGGTTATTATCTTTCTGGTCTTGATATCAAGTCTCTTGATGTCAGTCAGAGACCACTCTATGACATTGAAACTGTAGGTGACTACAGGTACTGCGAGTGTATTGATTGTTTTGATTTTGTTGGCCGAACTGAGTTCACTCTTGAAAATCATCCGTATTCTGCTGTAGTATTCCTTTCTTATTCTCTCCTTGTATTTGGAGTGCTGGATACCGTCTCCTTCATCTATTCCGAGGTACTTGTATGTTTGCTCCTGCTCAAGTTCTTTTATCTTGGTGTCCATGTCAATCTCAAGGTCCTGTGTTGTAGATAGCTTTCCTCTTTTGAAGGTAGCTTTTGCACATTTGTCTAGACCAAACTCCATGCAGATGTCATCACTGAAGGTCTTTACAATGTTAATTAGCCCCAGCTGTTGTTCATCATTTTTGGCATATGTCTTCAGGTCATCCATGTAGAGCAGGTGGTTTATTCGGCCATATTAGGATGTGTATCCATACGAACTTTCGTTGAGTAGGTGACTGAGAGGGGCTAAGGCAAGGCAGAACAACAGTGGAGACAGCGAGTCTCCCTGGAAAATACCAGCTCTGATGTTAATTGTTCTTGATGAGAGTAAACCTTCTGCACTATGAAGCTTCAGTGTAGTCTGCCATGTTTTCATTGATTTTCTGATAAAATGGGTGATTGTCGGGCACACTCTGTGGATATTCAAGGTCTCCAATATCCAAGAGTGTGGCACGCTATCATATGCCTTCTTATAATCAATCCATGCTGTGGACAGGTTTCTTCTCCTCAATTTG